>PVKB01001884.1:0-68319 GCA_004027205.1 Ctenodactylus gundi | reverse complement strand
TAAAGCCAGGCATGGTGGTGCATGCCTGGAATCCCAGCACTTGTGAGCCTGAGGCAGGAGGATTGACATGAGTCTTAGGTTAGCCTGGGCTACAGAATGAGACTTTGTCTTAAAAAAGAGAGAGAGAATGTAAATATGTGTATAAAAGTGAGCTTCAGTTTATACCTTTTCCCATAGATAAACGTTTACTCAAAACAGACCATTTATCTAAATGTAAAACCTGAAGTTATGAGTATCTCTAGGTAAGAATGAATGAAACACGAGAGAAATCCTCTGCAACCTTGGCTCAGGCAGTGTTTTAGATAAACCACCAAAAACATGATTCATAAAAAGAAAAAAAAAGGATAATTTGGGTTTTATTTACTGTAAAACTTTTGCTTCCTGTAAAGACATTTTTGGGGGACTGGGAGAATAGCACAACGGTTAGAGCACTTGCCGACCAAGCACAAAAATTTGATTCACCAGGACCACATTAGCCTGGCTTGGTGGCACACACCTATAATCCCAGCACGAGGGAGACTGAGGAAGAAGGGTTGCTGTGAGTTCAGTGCCAGCCTTGGCTCCACAGTGAGTTCAGGACCAGCCAGGACTACATACAGAGTGAGACCTTGTCTCCAAAAAAAAAAAAAAAAAAAAGCCATTTTGGGGAATATAAAGGCAAGTTACAGATTTGAGGGACATATTTGTGTGGCATTTGGAGAAATTGTGTCAACCTGTTGCACCTGGGGAATGGCCAGGGAATGACTTTCAGGTGTGTGTTGTTTACTTGAGGTCCAAGTGGTAGGGGAGGGGCGCCTAACCAGCAGCTTGAATTAGGGACAGGAGGTAGGGTGTGTTGCAGCCTCTCCCTAAAAACAGAGCTGGCCTTGCCCGGAGGGAGAGACCTCGGTTTGCTCTTGGCTTGCTCCGGTCTTCACTTGCAGAGATCTCTGTAGCAGGTTAGCATCAGTCTCCAGTCTTCCCCTTGTTTGTTGGACATCCGTCCGTGGCAGGAGCCTGGCCAGACCCTCCAGCTCTCTGCCTGTGCTCGGCGGGTTTGGACTTCCTCTTCAAATGTGTAAGGCCTCCCTTTATTTCTATGAATTCTGGTAACTCTGCCTCTCTTAGAACCCAAACCAATACAATTTGCAAAGCACTTGTCTGATAAAGAGCTGATATTTAGAATATGAGAAGAATTCTTATGACCCGGTTTACCCCCTACCCCCCAAAATCCTGAACAGCCTGGCGGAGAGAGAAAAGAACATAGTGTTTGGTCAGACGCTTCAGTCCAAAGGACAGGTAAACGGCAAGTAAGCACATGAAAAGACATTCAGCTTTTTTTGTCATTAGGGAAATGTCAGAACCAAAATCAGATTGGTTAAAATTGGAAAGATTACCCATACCTAGCTTTGACCAGGATGTGAGGAAACTCGAACCGTCACCCACAGCGACTCTGCTGTTAGTGTGGAATGTGCCGCCTCATCGGAGAAGAGCTTGTCTGGCCCCTAAAAAGTTGCACCTGCTCACACACCTGATTCAGCTGCTCTGCTGGCTGCGAGGTGTTTACCCAAGAAGTGATAAGGAAAGCACACAGACATGCACAGATGCCCGACCCCCCCCCCCCCACCCCCGTTGGATTGAGCCCCTGGTGCCCAACTGCATTTTACTCCCACTGACCACTGACCTCCCTCCCCTTTGTTTCTTTTTACCCCCCCCCCACTATTTTATTAATGCACAAATGTAATACATAGTATTTACAATGAACTTGGGTGTTTTGTACACATATATATCATATCGACTTTACAATTCCTTCCCACCCCTTCCCTATCCTTTCCCCCAGCTCCAGCTATCACTTCATATGGTTCCAAAGAATGTCTGTGTGCTGGGTTTTCCAAGTCAGAGAAACCATACGGTATTTATTTAACATATTAATCTTCCGCATCTAAGTCATTTCACTTCAGTCACCACTCTACCTCAGCTTCCTATTCCTCTGATGGGTTCTCAGTAGTTAAATCTTGATGCCTCTTCTCTGAATCCAACCAGTCCCTTTATTGGGATATTTACCAGCTAAGGCATTTGAAATTTAATTTTTTTTTCTACTTTCCTGAATTTACTAGTCTTTTGAACTACATGATTGTAGTGAATTTCTAATGTGAACTGGTGGGTAAGGCCAGGTTTAACAACAAAGATATAGTAAAAATATAGGAAAAAAAAAACTTTTTGCCTTTTTGACACCGGGTTTGTGAGGTTGCCCCGACTGGGCTCAGACTTATATCTTCCTGTGTTGTTTTTGGTTTTTTTTGAGACAGGATCTTGCCCTGTCATGCAGCCTGGTACTCATTGTCCTCACTCCACATTTCCCTGCACCAGCCTCTCCTGTGCTGGGATTATGGGCATGTGCCATCATGCCCAGCAGCAGCTGCACGCTGAACACCCCAAAGTGAGAACAACACCGACGTCTGTTAACAGATGGGGGGGAGACAAATTGTGTTAGAAATTCCTTGTAACAAAATACAGATGGAACATCCTTAATTTGAAAGTTCAAACATTTGAAACTTTTTGGAAACTGACATGATATTCAGAGTTTGGAGGACTTCATATTTTGTATTTTTGTATTAAAGATGCTTAACCAGTAAGTACAAGCTAGCTAAGTATTTAAAAGAAAAAACGTCAAAATTTGAAACTCTTTTGGTCCCAAGCATTTCAGATAAGGGACACTCAACCTGTATTATTCAGCAGTAAAAGTAACAAACTGTTTATGCTGTAACAGCATAAATAAAACAATCATATTCAGTGTAATGAGCCAAAAAAGAGTATGTACTTTGAATTGCATTTATATAAAGAATTAAAAACTGTAAAATAGGGTTGGAGGAATGGCACAGCAGTAATTAAGCAGGTTAAGTGCTTTCCTGCCAAGGGCAAGGACCTGGGTTCGGTTCCCCAGCACCACATAAGCCGGGTGTGGTGGTGCAGGCCTGTAATTAATCCCAGCACTCAGGAGGCTGAAGCAGGAAGATTGCCATGAGTCCAAGGCCAGCATGGGCTCCATAGTGAGTTCCAGACCAGCCTGGGCTACAGAGTGAGACTTTTTCTCAACCCCCCCCCCCCCCCCCCAAAAAAAAAAAAATCCTCAGAATAGTCTGTAGAGTCAGAACGTATTGCAGATTGGTGACAAGGGGAAATGTTATTAACCCAATTGTAGTGATGGTTTCTTTTGTCAGAAATTGTCTGATCGCCTACTTAATGTATGTGCAGTGTGTTTCAGTGACAGTTCAGCAAAGCTGCTAAAAACAAATGAATAGTTTCTGAAGAAGAGAGTGGAATTGTGAAGCTCATGGTTGGTGTCACCTTAGAAGAGACTTGATAGGAGGATGGGCCTGACATGCTGAGGAATTCCCAGTGGGGAGCATGAACAGAGTGAGTTTTAAAATAACTAGTTAGGACTAGGGAGGTGATTTTTCTAAAGTGTAAAATTTAAAATTTTTCATAGGTGATAGAAATTCAAGATTTCATCAATTTTTTTACATTACCTAGTATTTTTTTTTTTAACATCTAGCTTTAAAAAAAAACATTCCTGACTCTGAACTCATTAGTAACAAATTCCACGGGTTGACTGTCCACATGGTATATGAGAAACATTTTTTATTATAGATTCACTAGCTATTAGTTTAGAGTGTCCTGTTGTTTTTATATTACACCAGTAAATTCTTTTTTCTTTTCTCTTAGAAGGAGAAGTAAATAGGCAAGTGCAGCATGCATAATGGTGTTCACGCTGGTGCCCTTACCAACCTGAAAACAGAGCAGCGTGTTGCCAGCTTCCTGGGTGGAGGGGACTGGAAGGGCAGGCTGGGTTTATGCCTCCTAGATCCAGCTGTTTGATGATTGCTGTGATGTTACGAAGTTTGAAAGGAGGAAAGCATGAATACACAGAGAAACTCCTGTAGAAATAAGATTGGTAGCACTTTCTTGCTGTATGAAATTTAGATGCAGATCCTCAGGATTTTAGTATGGAAATGGAGGCATCTGATACGTGTTCACATATAAGCAAATATATTATCTCCTTGAAAAAATTGGGTTAGCATTGACTCTCCATTCTATTAAATAGTTGCTTTTACTGGTTGATATCTATATCATAATTCAGCTAGAGATGATCTCTCAAAGATGACCAAATACATAGAACAATACAAGTTAAAACCCTGTGCAAGGCTGCAAACCTCAGTAGACAGATCGATTCAGGAAGTAACAATAAGAAAGGAAATGGCTCTTTAAAATAAAAAACTACCTGTGGACTTCTACTTTAAAAGAATGGTCTTTGCAGCAATTACATTGGCAAATTAAATGTACCTTTTTGCAGTATGAATGGGGATTCTTTATCCAAAATGAACCTTTAAACTTATATTCTTAAATTACTTACTGTTTTGTTGTTATTGTTGTTGAGACAGGGTCTCGCTCTGTAGCTCAGGCTGGTCCTCAACTCATTTTGTAGCTCGGCTAGTCTTGGACTCAAAGCAGTCCTCCTGCCTCAGCTGGATTACAGGCATGCCCTACCACACCCAGTTTATGTGATGCTGGGGAATCACACTCAGGGCCTTAGGCTTGCTAGACAAAGTGCTTTAACCTCTATGCCATTCCTCCAGCTCCAGATGACTGACTTTTATGAATATGATTTTTCAAATTTGACGGTAATGTTGATAAAGATAGGGTGGTCTATGTTGAACTGAAATTAAGTCTTAGTAACTTAGCATAACAGAAGTATTGTATTGATGATATTAAACGACTACCATAGATCAAGATTCTTTTCCACATAGTCTCCCAGGAGAGACTTGGGCTAATTGATGCTTGACTGTCTTGTAGCCAGCTGGGCCATCACGTCACAGGAAAGCCAGGGTTGGAGTCTTCAGCATAGTAGTGACAGGTTACAGCCCACTGGCCAGAGACAGTAGCAGTGCACACCAGGCTACAAGCTGGCTGGTGGGGGGCGGGGGAGCTCACGGATATGCAGTGGAATATCTGTGCTATAGAGGAATAGTGAGATTTTTATGTAGCATGAACTCTACTTTGCCTATTTTAAAAATACCTTCAATAGAAAATCAGATGTCATTTAAGTATTCAGTGGATAATTATGCTTATAAAATGGTCTTTTGATGCCACACTTAGATTTTTTTAGTTTGATCCCCCCAATAATTCATTGTATATGTTTGTGATGTATAATAATTGCATTCAGCTTTGAGAATATGCGTACCATATCGTAAGCATTTTTATTTCCCTTTCCATTCTCCATCCTCCCATCATCCCTCCTCCAGACCCCTTTCTGATGTCCACATTCTTCCTTCCCATTTTCTGTTATCTCCTTTATTTTGCTCTTGAAATTATTTATATTTTGATTTTTCTCATATAAGAAGAATGATACAGTATTTAATTTTCTGTATCTGATTTATTTCACTAAGTAAGTGTCATGGTCTGAGATGCATCTATCTTCCCACAAATGAGTCAAAATTATCTTTCTTCATGGCAGAGTGGTACTCCAGTGTGTGTGCATGTGTGCGTGTATCACATGTTGGTATCCATTCATTCGTTGAGGGACATATTGGCTGTTTCTAAGATTTAACGACTATGAGTTCTGCTGCTGTAAACGTGGCTATGCAAGTGTTACAGTAGTATGATGTCTTTAATTCTGAAAGATACCCAGAAATGGGCATAGCTGGGTCAGATGGAATTCCTATTATTTTTTTGAGGGATTTCCATGATGATTTTCGTAGTTATTGTATTAGGTCCCTGTTGCAGCGATAACATAGAAGGGCTCCTTTTCCCCACAACTTTGCCAGCATTTGGTGGCTTTTTGCTATTGGTAATAATCACCCTACACTTAATTTTCTGTGTGTTTATGTCTGTTCATAAGTAGAGAAGAAAGGGAACCAATTTAGTTTTCAACTTGGTATTGTGTGTAAAAAGGGTACATCAGTTTCCATTTTCCAAATAATCAAAGCAGCCTAGCTCCTCAGAATGAGATAGTGTGTGTATGTGTTGGTGTAGAAATGTTTTGCCACAATGGGAACTCAAATTTTATGTCTTGGTGCTAGATACATAGCTCAGTGGTTAGAGTGCTAAGTCCCTGGGTTCGATTCCCCAGCATTACATAAGCTATGTGTGGTGGTACACACCACCATGATCCTAGCACTTGGAAGGTTGAGTCAGGATGATTGCCTCTTTGAGGACAGCCTGGGCTACAGAGTGTGACCTTATCTCAAAACAAAAAACAAAAACTATGTCAATGATTTCAGGTCTGTTTGAAGGAATGTGTTCTGTTAGGGATATTTTTCAGGTTTTGCTGAGTTATATTATCTTTTCCTTCTAATAATACCAATCCCTTGAGAAGAAGAACTTTGTATCTTGATAAAATTATTTTGGGCTTCTTTTTAGGTCCTGGGTATCCAACCTTTGTCTAGCCTGAGATGCACTGAGTGAAGAGGAATTGTCTTGTGCCACCTATAAAGTATATAATGTAGTCAATTATACAAGTAACACAACTTTCTCTTAAAAGTATTTTCATTATAGCCTTTAAAAATGCAGGCAGTCTGCATGGTGGTGTGGGAGGCAGTTACCGCTGTACAGTGCCCTCCCCTCCAGGGTTCTGCTTTGCCTGTGCAGTTTGCACTTGAGCACTGTGTGGGGGAGTAATGAAAAATAACACAAAAAATCGTGTAATAGCCAGACCTGGTGGCATGGGTCTGTACTGTCAGCACTGTGGGAGGCTGAGACAGGAGAATCACAAGTTCAAGTCTAGCTTCAGCAACTTAACAACTTATTGAGACTTCATCTCAGATAAATAATACAAAAGGGGCTGGGGAATATAGCTCAGAGAGAAAGCCCCATGGTTAAACCCCAGTACCACAAAAAGAAAAAAATCACATAATAATCTTAAAAGTTTAGGATCTTGTGGACCACCACTACTAGCTAACCCGTAGGCTGGGCAACCTGGACTGGCTCATTCCTAAGTGTTTTGGTGGAGCCGATTGTGTGTACAAGGAAGGTACAGTGGGGGCGACAGTGGCTGTGGAGTCCCTGGTGTCCTAAGGAATATGGTGAGGGAGTGTATTTGTACTTAGATTGTCCAATTCAGAGATATTCAGTTTGAGCTTATCCCAATCATCTGACCCATTACTTTGTAAATTCTCATAAATAAAAGAACTTATTTTGTAAGTGAAGAAATGAAAATTAGTAGAAAAGCAAATTTTCGGGATTTTTTTATGTAAAAGGATTTTTCTTACTTGCGAACAAATTTTAGTATGTTGTTTTGAGTGGCACTTTTTTGAAAGTGATACCAGCTGCCTGTCATGAGCACTGCATAATCTGACACTTAACACTTCCATTTTTGGACTGCGGTCTCCTTGAGGTGTCTTGTCTTTACTAGTGTCATATGCCTTGCGTATTTCTATGAATCCGTAACACTCAGGATACAGACATGATTCTAAGCGTGATTCATGCACTTTGAAAAGTTTCCAAGCCAGTTTGGGGAGAGACATTTAAAGTTGTATTTTTGATATAATACTAGAGTGCCTGTACCCAAGCCCCCCGTTCGTCTCCCTGTAGTTGACTTTGTTACACACGTATGTGCTGTCTGCTCTAAGATTTGTCTCTGGTCCAGGCCTATCCTTTGTGGTCTAGCTGTTGATTGGCATTCTCTACTGGGACGTCGTCAGGACTTCAGATTGAACACGTCCTACGTAGAAATCTTGAATTTCCACCTTTCCAGTCACTCCTCTTCTCACTGGTGTCATCATTATCCGTTTGTTACTTGGTCCCCAGTCCTAGCAGTCATCCTCGATTCTTCACTTTTTCTTATTCTCCCTATTCAGTCCACTAGACAATCCAGTGTTTATTTAATTTCTAAAATACTTCTGAAGTCCACCTTCGGTAGCTTGTGCGCACTGCCCCACCCCAGCTGACACCAGACCTTTTCTTGCCTGGATTCATTCTTGCCTGCCCCATCCTTTCTTCCTGTGGTTACCAGACAGACAGGAATTAAAGGAAAGGACTGTGGAGTTAGTCTCTGCTTGAAAAACCCTTCACTGCCACCTGGCTCTCACACTGCAGGACCTTTGTGACCTCTCCACACTTCCCTTGGCCTTCCTGCTGAGCTCCGCCCCCAGGGCCTACCTGCCTTCTCTGCCTTATGTTTTCTACCTTAGGACTTTTTGTTTGTTCTTTTCTCTTTACCTGGATATTCTTCTCTCTGACTTCTTATTGTTTTGATCTCAGCTTGAATGTCACCTTCTCAGTGATTCGTTCCTGATAACCCTGCCTTATCATGCTAACCTGTTTGTGTCTTCAGAGTGCTTATGACAAAGCCATGCCACCTATCATTAAAAGCTATGGGAGAAATTTGAACCAGGGAATTATTTTAATACAGACTGGCCAGTATTTGAGGGGATTTGTGAAAAAAAGCAAGAGGGGAGAAAATACTTGGAAGTCACATAAATGGCACAAGATTTATATTCTAAATATGTGACATACTCTTAAAACTAAGTAAACAAATGACCCAATTTAAAAGTAAAGGTCAAAGATTTGAACTGATACTTCATCAGAGATACCCAGATGGAAACTGAGCATATGAAAAGATGTTCCCACCATTACTTGTTAGGAAGTGTGAATTGAAACCACAACGTAAGAAAAGCCCAGATACAATCCTACTTTATGCTTATTAGAAAAGCTTCTTTAAAAACCTGTATTAGCAGGTCTTGGCAAGGTTGGGGACCTCTGGAATTCTTCTAAACTCCTACAGGTAGGGATGCAAAGTGGTACAGCCACTTTAGAAGAGTGGGGTAGTCCCTTATAAAGTAGACACACACTTACATATGACCTGACTGTTCTATTCCTTCAAAAACTTCAAACTTAGGTTCACACAAAAACCTGAATAAGGATGTTTATAGCAACATTATTAACGTTAAAGTAGAAATAGCCCGAGTACCCTTTGAATTGGTGGATGGGGAACAGAAACATGGGGTATCCACATGGTGTGATGCTGTGCAACGAGAGAAAGGCATGAGGCGACACAGCAAAGTGGGTGTCTGCCAGGGATGAAGAGGAGGTGAGAAATTTACCACAAAAAGGCAAGTTAGGGGCACATTTTGGCCAGCCTGGTGCTATCGGCCTGTACAGGAGGATCACAAGGTCCAGCTCGTCTTGGACTATTCAGCAACTTAGAGAGACCCTGTCTCAAGTTCCGATTTTTGGAAATGGGATGTAGCTCAGTGTGAAGGCTCTGAACTTGATCCCCAGCACCCTAAAAAAGGCGAGTTGGTGTAGACTATATTTTGGAATGATAGCACTATTTTGTGGTGGCTGTACCCAGTCTACACGTATTTTTAGACTCAGAACATTACATCAAAAGAATGATTTTTTAAAAAGTCTGTACATTTTAGCATAAATTTACAATGAATAGGAAAAGATGGGGCAGTATAAGTTTCGGGTAAATCTTGAGTTTGAATTTTATTTTGTTTTATCATGATAATTGTTTTGCTGCCAGAGCAACAAAATTCAGTTTTTATTCTCCTTGCCAGAAAAGAGTTGTTTGATTACAGGAAGTGTTGGTTTCTCTGGGCAGTCCAGATGGCAGTAAATTCTTTAAGCTAATATTGTATGATTCTCCTCATTTTTAAAATTAGCTTTTGTTAAATAAGTGAGGTTTTATTTTTTGTGAACTTGCATTATTATATCCAGTATTTAATTTTATTTTAATGATGCTTTTCAGAAACCACAGTGGAAAAATTTTAAACCTGAGTTTTTCTAAGGAAAGGATGGATTTCAGTGCTTCGTAACTCAGTGTTAAGAACTTGATTGGATTTTTCAGTGGTACTGGTGATTGAATCCATAGGTACTCTTACTGAGCTACATCCCCAGGCCTTTTTATTTTTTGAGAAATGGTCTCCTTAAGCCTCTCAGGTTGGCTTTGAACTTGTCCTGCCTCAGACGTTTGAGTAGCTAATAGCGTAAGTATGTACCATCGCAGCTGGTTCCATATGTGGGCCTTAAACCCTTTAACCTTAAAAATAATTAGGCTAATAAGGTAGAGAGTAAAAATGTTTTGCTTATTTTTTTAATTCTTTGTATTCATCTCTAATAAAACAGCTCTGTCCTCTGGAAGACAATGGAGATTTAGTTAACTTTTATCAGACTGTGTTTTGTGCCTGTACTTAATTCTATTTAGTAGCAGTTCATTGTGCAAGTATTAGGTTAATTACTTGAAGCCCAGACCTACTTGCTGGAAGAACTTCAGTCTTGAAATACACTGGAGTCATTACTTACTGCACCCTTTGATCTCTTTTGAAAAATGTCCAGGCATTTTTTTTCAGTTATTTCCTTCAACAAAAGGGAACCACCTTTTATCCTGGAAAGGCATGATCTGGTGTATCTGGCAATATTTCATGAGTATATGAAAATACAGGATTGGATTTGCTGTTTTTCCTCAGCACTCCTTCACCACATGACATTAAACCAGTTTCTAATGTCTTCTCCTTCTGTTATGGCTTACATGTAAAATGGCTTATAAAGATCCAGTCTGTTAGGGAGAGATGATTCGGTCGTCCAGTGATGGTTTGGTCCTTCCTGTGCTGTTAAGGGGTGGGGCCTGGTGGAAGTGGTATGTCATGGGTCGTGACCTAAAAGAGAGTGTATTCTTGCGTCTGCCCATCCCTCCTCTCTGCCTCCTGGCTGCTGTGAGGTGAGTTGCATTTCTCTGACAAGTATTTCTGCTTGGTCATATGTCTTGGAGCCATAAGACCATGGACTAAATGTGTGTGTGTGTGCGTGCGTGCGTGTGTGTGCGTGCGTGCGTGCGTGTGTGTGTGTGTGTGTGTGTGTGTGTGTGTGTTTTACTAGAGTTCTAGTGCAGGGCTTTTGTATGGATCTACATCCCCAGTCCCTTTTTATTGATTTCGAGACTGGGTCTCACTAAGTCCCTAAGTTGCTCAGGCTGGGCTCAAATTTTTGATCATCCTCCTCAACCTCCCAGAATGCTGGGATTCCAAGCTTGTCCCCTCAGGCCCAGCCACACCTCTCCTCTTTTAGGTTGATGGTCTAGATGTTTTGTGTCAGTGACGGGAAAGTGACGGATACAATTTACACAAACAGTCTTCACTAATTTATGTAGCAGTCATTGAAATTGTAGCATTGAATTCCCCTCTGACATCTTTGTGTATCTCATGTGTCTGTAGCTAGACATATGAGATGTCCATCTCCGTCTACCTCATCTGTCTAACACTTCTCTCCATCCGAGGTGGTATCATCGCTACATCTTCATGCACATCATAGCATTTCTTTTAAAACTTGTCATTAAAAACTATGAAACCATATACTGAAAATCACTTTGGGTGTTTGCTTTGCTGAGCCTTCCTGTTGTTTTGCTGCCTTATGGAATACTATATTAGAGTCCATTGTTAATCATGCCCTAATCCTATAAAATATGTAACAAACTGCTGAACAGAATGATGGCAACAGATAAGAGACTGGAGTTTCATTTAAATTCACGCAAATGTAGAGGTTTCCCAGAAAGCCATTTTTAAAGTCAGAGCTACATTTTGAAAATAAAACAAAGAATAATGCCGTGGAGTAGAAATTCATAATGAAGCTCATAATAGCTGAAACAGTACAATAAATCCTACAGGGAGAGCTTTCCATTTTCTGTTCTTTTCAAATTCTAATACTAAACTCTATTAGTGGTCTGTATAAAATGATGAGACATGAAGCCCTGCTGGTGTAAAACTATTACTAATCTGTTACTTTGCATAAATTTTCACTCACACGATTGTCTGTGGTCCTCTTATGAAGGACCTGTTACATGCTTTCCAACCACACAGATGAGACCTATTCACTGTCTCCTTTGAATTGAGTGGTGGTACAATTTGCAGGCATTGCATCTCTGCAGGTTGGGAAAAGAAAGGATTTGCATGCAAGGACTGCAAGGGTGTTTTCTTAAGCTAGAGGCCTGGGTTCTTCTGTGAATTGACATCCTTTTCATCAATTTCAGGGTCGCGTTAAGGAAAGACAGGGTAGCATTTTCACTCTTACGTTAGACAGAAATGCATTTTCACTTTTAAAATAGTTTATGAAAGTGATTCCCTTTCTACATATGGGCCACAGCATTGTTTTAACAGGAATGTTATTTCCCTCCCCCGTAAATACCGGCTGCCCTGTTTTAGTTCATGGTACCTTTCTTGGTCACAGATTTATATTTGAAATCATCTGTGATTCCTTTTTCTCTTCATCCTAATGTTTAAGCCATTGCCAAGCTTTTTAAATTCATCTTTCAAATTTTCTCTTATATTCATATTTTCCCATTCCTATTGCCAACATCCTCATGGCCCCATGCCTAAATTATTACATCTTTAATTGGCTTCCTAACCTCCCGTTAATTGTCTTCCAATCCATCCTGAGTACTAAAACTAGATTTATCTTATGAAAACATGGCTTTCTTAAACTTAGCAATTTGAAAGTTTAGCAGTGATTGCAAAAATAATCAAATCTATTCATGTTATTAAGAGACAGCATGAACTGGGCCTGGTGGCACAGCTTTCTGGGAGGCTGAGGCAGGAGGATCACAATTTTGAGGCCAACCCGAGCAATTTAGTGAGACCCTGTGTCAAACATAATGCAAGTAGGTTTGAAGATGTAGCTAGTGTTAGAACTTCTGCCTAATATGCCTGAGACGCTGCATTCAATCCCTAGTACCTCAAAAAGTAAATGAATGAATAAAACGTCAGGGAGAAGACGTACTAGGTGCTTCTGATGATTTTTTAAAAGCTTGTATTTTAATATTTCATTTTTAAATACATCTAGATCTTCTTTTCCTCAAGTATTCTACAGACTATATTTTCAGATACATGAATCACAACGTTTTTGTAAATCCAAGGACCAGAGACGATGAGCTTTGATGATTAGGGGTTAATGCTGACTTGCCAGATTGCAGTTTCACACAGCAGTTAGTGGCAGATGGGAGTGAAAAAGAGGATGGATGGAAGAGAAATCAAGGATGAGTCGAGAACTTGGCAACAAACGCTAGTAATAAATTGTAGTGAAAAATTGAAAGCAGAGTGGTGGACGTTTTATCCAGAGTTAAAGGTGAAAAGAAAGTATGAAATAGGATGCCACGGGCCACCAGAGTAAGAGAGGAGGGAATCAGCATTGAGGGGTGTGGGGAAGCGAGAGCCCTTAGAGGTCAGCAGGCGCGGGGCCATCGTTTTGGTCTCCCATGGCTCTTGGTGCTGTTGTTACCTTCATCGCCTTCACCTCGTGTGGACTTCCTCCTGCTGTAGACACACTGTGCAGTTGCTGCTCTTTGCTGCCTCTGGATCTACTCATCTCTAGGATATTTGAGAAACCTCAAACTGTCATTTACAAAACAGTTTGGACACATGTATTTAGGGATGTTAGGAGTTTTAAAAGGTGGTGGTAGACCCTGTTTAAAGAACTGTAAAAAATGCCTGATTGCCTGAAACCCCAGAAAGAAAATGGCAGTTACTCATCAGTGAGTTTGATTCAAGGTTTCTCAGACTTTTAGTCTCTAAGCATGGTGCTGTGCCCAGTGACTAGAGGGGGTGCTTGTCTTCAAGGGACCTGACGTTCACTAGACAACACATCCACAATGTAAGACATCCACGCAGTCAGCACGTACTTGCTAAGTCATGTTTACTACATATCATGTGCCAGTTTGTATTTTAGATAGTATGGATGAAATGGAAAGTGAGACCGACCTTTTCCTCAGGGATGTAAGTGCGTAGAAGCTCTGTCACGTGGGAACAATTTGCACTGCTGTGGTATAGAGTAGTGTAAAGGAGTTTAGAGTAATCCGGGGTCATACCTGATTGGAGAGTCAGAGCTACTTTGTCATTCATGTAAGCTGATCTTAAAGGAGTGGACAGCCTCAGGAAACAAAGAAAAGAGGTTGGTAGAACTTGAGTGAGGATGATCTTCCAACAGAGGTTACAACACTGAGGAAAAAGAAGGGGACCTTTGTAGACATCAGGTGATAGGCGCTCCAAGGCTACCTAGTTGATTTCTCAATCTCAGCTCTATGTTAGAGTCACCTGGAGAGCTTGTTAAAATTCAGATGCCCGGGCACTTACACCTTCTGATTTGTGAGACCTCAATAATCATATGGGCACTTGCTTTGCTTTCTGAGCTTACTGACCATTTTCTAAACTTAACATTTTTAGTAAGTATTTTGGCTGGTTCTAATTTAATTTGTCCCTCGTTGCCCATAGAGAAATGATGGCCTGTTCCCAAGCCTTCATTTAGTTCTTGAACCCCTGTATGGCACTTCTGGTACGTGGTTATGCCCCCTTTGTGCGGACTGGGTCTGTCCTCATAAGAGTTGATTGTGTATTTGACTAGACTTGCTACTTAGAGTTTTTTCTTTTTGTTGAACTGCAGTTTTTCTGTCTGTTGTGCACATGATTTTTGTTCTTCCCTGTGGAGACCACAGAAAACAATAATAGGACTTTTCCACTGTGAGGAGGCCCCTTGAGGTGTTAGAAAGCCTGTCTTCTGTAAGCCAAGCACTTCTAGGTCCTCACTTGATTGGATTTTGAATCCTTTCTCTGTCCTAGACACTGGCCACTGAATGCATCCAGTTTTTCTGTGACCTTTGTGAAATGTAGCACCCAGAGATAAACATTGTTACAGTGTGGTCTCTGAATTGTGAATCAACAGTACCCAGATGGGCTGTGTGGTTATATCAATTATTTCCTCAGATGGTCCTCATAAATATTGTAATGGAAATGTGGGTACAAAGGGTTGATTAGAATAACCTTTATTAAGAGATTATATTCCAGCAAAAATAAATAAAAAGAGAGAAGAAGGAAAGGGACCAGTACTGGCTTGTAGCATGCTTGATAATTTACTTGACATTTTGGCTGATGAAAGTGTCAATTTCCCACCTTCATCTTCCTCATTATATTTCCTTTTCCACATTTCTTCCCTTTCGTTTTCCTTTCCTCTTAGGTTATATATTTTGCATAGGTCGCATGAGAGGGGCAATCTGCCCTTTCCCCTCGGTCCAGGCACTCTGGGTATGACTGAGGATGTGGGAAAATGTAACCTGGTCCTGAAGAATGCTGATGGCAGGGGAGGGCTTCGGCCGGGGTGGAGCAAGGCTGCCGTTCCCATCCCCTTTCTTCCTCCTGTGTGACTCCTGACAGACCCTGATTGCTGTCCCAAGACATAAACTCTGGGTTTGAGCTAACCAGAGCTGCTGTTGAGTAACGAATTTAATTCATAAATTACCTTTTGAAGGGTTATGTAAATGTAAACCTCCAGCTCTGTTTTAAAGCTGTCTCACCAGATCCAAAGCATGTTCACACCCCTTCCGGCAGGCGTCATTCTCCCTGTGGCTAATCTTCATTCAGATTTCATCTCCCACCAACTTCTTTGAATTTACCTTAAAAAATGCCTAATTACCAATTATGTTAGGATGGAGTGTTGCAGCATGATAAACCGTATCGTTCATCATCCAGCTGAGGAGGCCGATGGGAAGGGAGAAGGAGGGAGGGATTCAGGGTGTTCTTTTTCCTGAGGCAGCTCTATGATGAATTTTCTTGTTTTGTAATTTTAATTATTAAGAAAAGATACTACTAGTTAGCGTGTTTTTTAAAACTGCTACTAGACGACATTGTACTACAACATCCTTTTGTCTCCATTTTCTTGCCTTTTAGTAAAATGATTTAGAGGCTCTTATTTGTTCTCATGCTGGTGTGTTCCTTCTAGAAGTGGGCCTGTGGGCTTTTCAAAAACTCAACCACAGTTTCCATTTAAGGTCCATTTTGACTTTGCTGAATTATTTGCAACCTGTTTTGTTTGTTGCTAGTTATGCCATGTAATTGAAAAGTCCCTCGAGACTCTTCCTGTCTTTGTGACCCCAAAATCGACAGCTGTGTTGTTGAAACATTGACCCAGTTTTCTATCGATAGTTGGTGGGTCTTGCAAACTTCAAGAACTTTTGACAAAGTAAAAGGGTTTTTCTTAATCTTGGCTTCTCTGTAACATTTTGGTACTGTGCTAGTCAACTCTAAAAAATCTTGATATATTTTAATTTACTTTGTGCTTTTGATGAGTTACGAAATTGCCATTAATAAAGAAGAAAACGTGAACAACACAGGAAGAAAAATACTGAATTCTTTTTTTCTTTTTAACCAAAGAGCTTTTGAGGATCATTTAGCTTTCTGATTCACCAGGTATGTTAGGAATTTAGCCCATATGATTTAATTTGTCCAGATTTACATGCAAGTTTTGGCTTTAAGTCTTTGCAGCGTGTGCTAGATGGAATCATCTTACTTCAGTGCAGTTTAGTGTAGAATAATGAGTGTTTGCTTTGGCATCTGTCAGACTTGGGTTCACATTCAACTCTTCAATCTTGGACTTGTCTAAACTTCAGTTTCTTAACTTACAAAATCTGGCTAATGCTGACTTGTGCTTTATAGCTCTTGCCAAGATTAGAGGTAGTAATAAGCGTGAGGATGTATTTGCCTGGCCTAGTGTTAGCCCTCAGTACATGGCAGAGATCAGTGTATTCCATGAGTAGAGTCTACCTCCCAGTCAACTGGTAGAGACCAACATTACACAGATCCTTTAAAAAGTGGTTAATTATGATTTCCTGTGCTCCACAGCACACTACAGGGAACACTTAGAGACTGTGTGGTAAATCCCATGTGATGATGGTTCATGTGGACTGCATGTGCTCTGTCTTTACTGCAACACTTTTCTGCCAGAAAAGTGTCTAGAGCCCACGCCACATGAGCATCTTTTTGTTTTGCCCGGGTGTTTTACACTTGGGTTCAGTGAAAACTTCTCTTAAAGAACCAGTATGGCCCCTGTCTCAGAGGGTAAGAATTGTAATACAGACTTTTAATATGCTGTTTCAGCTACTGTCTAGATTATGGGCTTATAGAACTGAGCTTTCTATTTTTTTTCTTTTTAGCAGTGCTTGGAGTGATGTTCCATATTTAGCTTCTCAATAACTTACATTAGCCAAGAGATAAGCTTATTGTCCTTTGTCCTTCCCACTGTACCCATCTTGCCAGACTATATGGTGACAGTATCAATACAAATGTCTTCTGGAATTGCAAACTCCATACATTCATTTTTTTCAATATGTAGTCATTTGGACAGTTTTCTATTGAACTGTCTGCATTTAATTTAAAAATGTGAATAGATAGAATCTCCAGTATTCTTTGAATGTGTAATACCTCGAAGTGATAAAATTATCGTACCAGATAGAATGACTTGGGGCAGGCAGTCTCACTGGGCGACTGGAGCTCTCTATCAGTTGACACTTGTGTGGGGTTCATAACCTGTTGGCTGGTCAGTGTCTTTCCTGGTGGACTTGAACCTCCTTTTCCTACCTTCTCTAATGTGGTTGGGCAGATATGATGGTCATCAATAGAAAAGGAGTCAGGACTAAAGAATCTTATCTAGATTTCTTCTCCTGTGGATTATTTAAGAAAGTAATAGCCTGTATGTATGAGCAAATGAATTACAATAGATTGAGTTATACTGTAGTAATAATGGACAACCGTGATATCTCTGTGGCATGTTTCTCATGTGACACATTCAAGGAGACTTGGCAGGTCTTTGCCTGTTATAGTCACTAAGGGACCCAGGCTGACATAGATGCCAGTACCTGCTTTTCAGTCACAGAGGCAGAGAAATTGTTCCGGAGGGTTGTACTCTAGCATTACGTACTCCAGTTTAGATGTGACGCCTGTCACTTCTACCCATAATTCACAGGATCCCGTCAGCCATGGAGGCACAGGAAGTTCACTCTTCGTGAGCCTAGGAGGGAAGAAGCACAGGGCCTAGATACCAGTGGCTAGAAACACTGACTACTATTATGAATAAGTGAGCGAATCGTCTTTCAGTTAGTGGGGAGTTACCCGTGAAGGAGGGATGCTAACTTTGTAGCACTGTATTTGACAAACTGAGCCCTTCTCATGAAGTTGCTGTAACATAAATTGTGGCATACACATACTCTAAATTCTGATGGCCAATGCCAACACTGTATTCCAGGCCCTGGTCTAGTTATTTTACTTATTTTAATCCACTTAATCTCCTATAACCCCATGAGAAAGGCACCATTTGTCCTCATGCTATAGATGTGGGGTCTGAAGCATAGAAAGGTAAAGTCCAATATCTCATAACTAATAAATAACAAAGGTATAGTTTTGGCTAATGCAGTCTGGCTTTAAATTCCAAGCCCTTAAACCAGTAGTTCATATAGTACTTTAAAGTTTTCACAGCTGACCTTTTTGCAAGAATTTTTCTCTTTCCCTCTCTGTGTGTGTTTGTGTTGCTGGGATTGAACTCAGGGCTGCATGCATGCAAGACACGGGCTGTACCATTGAGCTATATCTCCAGCCCTTACTATTATTTCTTAAATAATTATTCTTTATACTGGAATCTTTAATTCTTTAGAGAGGAAAGTTGAGATATTAGCAGTTGTCTGGACAAGATAACCAAAAATTTCCTTCCGGCCACGTGATTTGATTATGATTCAGGAAATATTAAATGTGCTGTGCATATATTAGGCTCTGAGGATTTACTATAGTGAATGAAACAGAACCAGCTGTATTCTCACCTAGCTGCTGCTGTGGAGTAGACAGTCACTAAAGGAAAGTGCAAAAAAATGCAGGGGAGGCACATGGCCAAGGGATTTAATCTCTTTATATTGCTAAGCAAAGGGTCTTGTCTTTGGGGCAGAGGCAGGCAGGGAGAGTAAGTATGAAGGTATGTATAAATAGGGCCCAGAGCTTATGGTGGCCATGTGAAACCTGAGTGAACAGACGACAGAACTCATGGGCAGAAGGGGCCTGGGTCAGGACTTGCCAACCACAGGGCCCTAGACCAGTACCCGTGCCTGGCTTTGGAAGGATCTGGCCAGCCAGCTGAGCAGTGAGCAGTGAGGTGGAGTGCGACACCACCTCCTGTCAGCCAGCTCCTACTGGGCACTTGTGCCCTGCTGGTCTGACTGGTAGAGGCAGAGCTGCACTCCTCACTCCATCCCCCAGCAGCCTGCTGTGTGACAAGTGCCTATTACCACCCAACCCTCATCCTGGGGAAAATGGTCTTCACTTAAATCAGGCCCTGTGTCACAAAGGCTGGCGACCATTGGGCTGGTCACATGAAGGAGGAAGCTGCTAAGCAGGTGTGACCGTTGAAGAGATGATGTCAACTTGAGGCCATGAGGAACCACACCTGGATGAGGGATTGGCAACCATGCCTAGACTGGGAATTGAGAACCAGCCTGGGTTAGAGTGTGAGTGACTTGTAGGCCAGCCAATGAGAGCAGAGCACCCACCCGGATGTAGGAGGTCCAACTGGAACTCCAGCGGTATAAAAGGAAGGAGGAAGGAGGCTTGTCGGAGCTGCTTCCTCTGGGAAAGCTCTCCTCTATACGCCGCAGATCGTCAGCGCAGATTCGCTTCAGTCTCGACTTTCGCCTGTCTGCCCACTGCTGTTTCTCAGTCGCCCATCTTTAAGCTCTGGTCTTCGCCATTGTTCTCCAAACAACCTAGATCCGCAGCAGACTCTCACCTCACCGGCTGTCCCGGGCGGGAGGTCTGCTTCACAGCTGAGCAGCCATCTTGGACTATCTCCATCGTCGGATTTGTAAGCCTTCCTAATAGATCCTTTTTGTTATTGAAATCTATAAGTTGTGCTTTTGAGAGAATCCAAACTAATACAGCGGGCAGGTGGTACACGGACCAAAGAGAAGTGTGGCCTGGGTGAGAGGGAAAGAGGAGTGGGTGGAGACTGGAGCAGTGTGTGGCGGGATGTGACCTCGCGGGCTGAGAGGGTAGCAGTTGGGGTGGGAGATCATTGAGTAGAGCTGAAATATTTAGAGAGAAGATGGTTAGACTTGGGTGTGTACCCAGGAGCATGTAAGGCCTGCAGACCAAGGCTCAAGGGAGCAAGTTCGAATCCAGTCAGTCTGAAGAGAAAGGGAGGAGCTGTGGGAAGGTCAGTTGTACCTTACTCACGTCCAGCAGCGTACACGGCAGGCACAGCGCGCCTCCCCGAGAGACAGACTTGGAGTTTGTACAAGAATACAGACAGGCCACGTACGAGGGGCTCTCAGAGGTGATGTCGCTCCTGTCCAGCCATGTCGAGTCAGTAGAGCTGTGTTCACCATGGAATGCTGAAGGCCGCGCCAGAGGACTCGAGGCTTCACTGTGGGAAGGCCCGGGGAAAACGCGGGGCTCCCCTGCTCCACATTCCCTACCGGGCAGGAGGCAGGGAAGACGGGGGTAGGAGGGAAAGGGAGAGATTGAGTTTTTGATTTCGGTCAGCTGAGTGTTTACTCCCTATGAGGGAGAATGGTGGAGAAGCTGTTTTGAAGGGGAAGGTGAGGAGGCAGCATTGTACCTTGTTCCATAGCAGGTTCCTCTGAATTGAAACATCCTCACCTGGAGTGAGGAGGCAGGTGAGACTCGGGAGGTAAACACCACACCGGTGCACACAGTAGGAGCAGCCTGCTGGATCCACGCCCACCTTGGGCGTGTAGCCTCGTGGGTGTTAGACCCACAGGTGCAGCTCATGGTGTACGCTCTCTGGCCTGTGTGGGAACACTGTACCTGGAGTATTTCTGAGGCCGCAGGGCTGGATGGAGGAATAGTAGTTGCTCAGGAAGGCAGTGTGGAGCCTGGCTTTCAGGTCTTGGGGAATTCTTAACACTTAGAAGTCACACCAAGATACAGAAGCAGCTTCTGTGGGTCATTACCTGTGCCGGGTGGGCTTTTCAGTTATTCAGCTGCCTTTCAGTCTCTTCGTTCTCCTGTAACCCCAGGAAACTTCACTGGTTCCTTAAGAAGGACCTCGGTGTAATTATTAATTAGTCAGTCACCTGTGCCCTATCTAGGGTGAGCAGAGATTCGTGTCTCCCAGGAGAAGTTTTAACAACACCCCTATAGTGAAAACAGGTGTGGAAATGCCAGAACAAGCAGCGTGAGGCAGGGACAGGTGCATTGTAGAATGAATGTGAAAACATGAGAGAAACAGGTGAGCAGTGAGGTGGTGGAGGTTGAGGCAGGGGAAAGCTCATTCTTACTCCTTCACTCAGAATTGGGCTCAGCCTGAAGCAATCTGAAGTGTGCTGTGTGTTTGCATTTCTGTCCACGGAGGACACACTTGTCTATGAATGTCAAAGTTTGTCTCTGTTGATATCCCTCCCTTTGGTCTGAACCTTTTACTCTTTGATTAAATTAGTGTAGAAATACTGTCCCGGCTTGTGTAGGAAATTGTTTATGTGGCCCTTTATGTCACAGGGTCATACCACTACAATCCATTTGCCTGCTGAGTAAATATTTGCTTGGCAAAGGAGAAATCAGAGTGATTCTGTCAAGCTTGAGTTCCTTACTGTGTTTTTAAAAAACCAAAGCTGTGATTCTTATCATTTCCCAAGAGAGAAGACTGCATACAAGTTGCTGTAGGTCCACTTCATCATGGGACACAGATCTCTGCTGCTGAGCAGAGCCAGCGGGGTACAGCTTCTGATGACATTATTCCAGCACATGTGGGTGCATGCTTCCTCTCTGGATACTGAGTCCTTTTGAAGAATCTTATTTCAAATCTATTTCACTCTAAGTGTTAACCACACAACAACAGAGTGTAAAAAACGCCTGCCACCGTGAAAGTTCTATGGTTTTGTTACATATATTTTTCTGCGTTACAGTCCTGGGAAGCTGTTCTCTCTTGCCATGGATTTGTTTGGCCCTTACAATAAAAATTTGCTGTCTCTGAGGCGTTTGGGGGAGGAGGACTTCATGCTGGAAAGAGTAGCTCTGAACATACTGGCTCATCTCCCAGCTCTACGCTCTTTTCTTCTTTGTAGTATAAGTGATCAAGCCCAGGGCTTGAGATATGTCCTAACCCCCCCCCCCCCTTTTATTTTAACAGCGTCTTGCTAATTTGCCTAGCTGGGCTTAAACTTGCTCAGCACCCCTGGGGTGCTAGGTTGATGACGGGCCCCAGCTACCATGCCTGCCTCTTGGGTCTCTACTTCCAGCTCTGTACCTTCAGGCTATGTGACTATGTGGTTTTGACCTTTATTTATGTCATAATGTAAAACTAGACTACTGATAACATCTGTTTCCCAGGTTTCTGTCAAGAATAATGTATGTACACGTGAAATACACAGAAAACATAGCTAACACATAGTAGAAGCTCAGTAGACACTAGGCACTGTTGACTTCTCTGAGTCTGACAGGGTGAGGTGATAGTTTTTCCTCTTGGTGACTTTAGCATCTGGCAGAGGAGTCAATATTTGGAAACTTCCTGCAACCCCTTTGTTCTTCCCCTGGGTGGAGGAAAGGAAGTAAGAATGATGAAGATGCAGTACGTCTATGTACCACTTCTTCAAGTTGAATGTAATTATTATATATTAAAATATATGCTAATGAAAAGGAGAATTTGGGGGAGAAGAAAAGTGAGAAGGGGCAAGGTTTGCGGAAGGGAACGACCACCTGGGAGAAATCAAAAAAAAAAAAAAGTAGTCACGCTGGCCCCTTCAGTTGTGGGCTGCCCCACCACACCCTGGGCTGGGATTGGCATCAGCAAACCTGTGCTGCATGGCAGATTTCTCTCTTACCTGGTCATGAGCTCCGAGGATAAGCCCTCAGGGTTCCCATACTCGCTCATGCCTTCAAGATGGGCACCTCTGTCTTCACTTTCTGCAGGGTGTTTCTGGAAAGCACGTGTTTTTATTATAGGGAAAATGTAAGTGTAAGTTACCTTGCTAACTCAGAAACACATTATGAAAAACATTATCTAAGTTGGAGCACCCATTTCTCCTGACTCCCTGGTTGGTGCTATGTCCACTAGAGCTCATAATCTCTCCATTAAAACTTTTATAAAATATACATAAGTGTTTAATTAGTATGTGTTGGGCAGAAGACCCAAATGCACTGTAAAGCAGACATTCAACAAATTAAAATGTCTATTCCGTAAATTTACATACATATTGAAAAGTAACATAGTAGCTGTAACAGGCACTAAACATTTAATTCTAATGTTGCTTGCCTTTTTAAAAATTGGAAGGGACTTTAGAAAAGAATGTAGAAAGCTGTCCAGCTATATTTGATACTTCCAAGGAATATTAAGAAAGTATCTTTTGTTGTTTTGAGACTGGGTCTGACTCACTATGTAGCCCAGACTGACTTTGAACTCATGTCAGTCCTCCTGCCTCAGCCTCCCTACTGCTGGGAATATGAGCACATGCCACACCTGGCTAGTTTTCTGGGGGATCGAACCCAGCACCTTGTGCATGCTAGGCAAGCACTGTAGCTGTTGACGTGCACATACCTTCAGCCCTGTCACTCTGTGCCCATGTCCCCCCAGCTGCCTTGTCAGAACCACAGCTCCTGGCCCCGGCCCTTGCGAAGCCTCCAGCTCTGCCCTGGGACCTTGTCCCACTCCTGCTTGCTCCTTGGAGCTTGGCTGGAGCCTGTTCGGCCTCGACATCCCAGGCGCTGCTCTGCCCTGGCTGCCCTGCTGCCCATGTGCTGCTGCTGCTTAGAGGGTTCTGCCGCTTCTTCTCGGTCTCCCGATCTCCAGAACTGAAAAGCCCTGACCTCTGCCCTCAGCGGCCTCTCCACACACACTCCTACTTCCATTCTTGGTGATGATGTCCAGTCCCAGGGTCTTGAAGCCAAGTCTGTGTATCCAGCCCGCTCTTGAACTCCAGACTCATAAATTAAGCTGCTTGTGTGACGTTTTAATATATCACAGGCATCTGAAGCATAATGGAAACAGCCTCAAAAATCGCTCTTGTGCACTCTTCAGTAATTGGATGAGTAGTGCCACGTTCTTGTTGTGCTAGGCCGTCTTCCCATTTTGCCCATCATCTGCACTGTTAGGAAATCCTCTTCTGCACTCAGGATATGCCCGCAGCATGCTCCTGACCCTCTATCTTCCAATCCCCCACCTGAATCAGCTTCCCTTTACCTCCGGAGTAAGTTCTTACTGTAGCCCGGTAATGTGTATCAAGCTTGCACAGTCATCCCTCGGAGTCGTCTCAGTCCGGCAACAAAATCTGTCCCTTTAAAGTGTCAGATTTGTGCCAACACATCTACTCTCTTCTGCGGTCATTTCTTGTTCTATCCGAATTAAGTTGCTCTTCGCACAGAACTCTGTGAGGCCCTTCGTTATCCAGGCCTGCTTGCCTCTTGGGCTTTTTGTCTTCTCTTGTTCTTCGTGTTTTCACTCTAGCACACTCTTCGCTGCTTTTTAAGCACACAAGGCATGGTCTTGCCTCAGGACCTTTGAACTTGCTGTTTCCTCTTTGGAAGTGTTTTTTCTCCAGTTTTCTGCATGGCTCATTTCCTGACTGCCTTCGGGTCTTCATTTCTGTGTCATTTTCTCTGTAGCATCAAAGCTTGTCTCTTTCTTCAGTTTTTCCTCATGGCATTTTTCATTACATACCAAAAACATTTTACTAACTTCTTTTATGTTAGATTGTTTTCTCTTTCCCCACCCAAACAAAGACCCGTAGCACCTAGAACTGCACCTGATGCACAGTAGCTATTGAAAACACAGACATGGAAGAAGGGAAGAAGAAGCTTGCTTGCTTTGTAGTTTTGAAAGGAAAAGAAGCTGGACGTGGGGTCTCGTGCCTGTAATCCCAGAAGTCAAAGCAGGAGAATCTCAAGTTTAAGGACAGCCTGAACACCTCGGTGAGGCTGTGTTGTAAAACAGAATGAAAAAGGGCTGGGGGTGTAGCTCAGTGGTGGAGCTCCTGCCTCGTAACTGTGAGTCCTGGGTTCAATCCTCAGTACAGCATAAGAAAAAAAGGGGGTGCGAGCAGGGGGACGAACAAACTCTTCATCTAATTGTGGCCCAAATGATCCAAAGGTGTGTTTCCGAGGAGTGTTTACCTTTGAAAATGTTGTCTTACTGATAGGGACTGGGTGGCATTTTGCTTAGCATTTTATTTCTTCCCTTCTGAACTTGGTGTATTTTCCCATTACTTCCATATCCGGGAAAGTTGGATGAGTCAGCCTGCTGCCTTCACTGTGGAGAGCGGCTGTGCGTGTGGAGTCTGCCCCAAACAGTGATCACCTTTTCTTCATCTGTTTTTCTTTTTCCCAAGCTTATATTGAAGATCCAAATTATATGAAAGCACTTTTTATGATCTAAATTGGCATAAGCAGCAGAGAGTAGTAGCATTCATTTCTTTTGCACATTTCAGGACTTCAGACTCAGTGCTGTACATCTGAGTGCAGGTGCACCCTCTCCCTTCTCTGTCCCCAGAAATCCCTGGCCTTTGGAGCCATGTGGCTGTGGTTTAAATCACAGTTCCTGCTCCAGCACTCATCCAGCTGAGTAACCTTGAAAAGACAACTTGGAACACGAGTCTGAGAGGTCAGTTGGCAACTCGAGTGGCACTCCCTTGCCTTTTTGTTGCTCGCACCTACTTCTTGCCCAGAGAAGAGACTGGGCTGCTGAGCTTTTCAAACCCTTTCACGGAAATCCTATTTGAACACTGGCCCCTGCTTAAAACTTGTATTCTGGGTTAATCTTGAACATTTCAGGAGGATCTTTCTTCCTTAATTGTTATTAATGAAACCATCTTCTCTACGTGAACTATGTGCCGAGCAGAATGCCCGGAATCCTCACAAGCCTTGCAAAGGAAGACAGATAGGCCCGTCCTGCTGTCAGACTCCAGATGATGGCATTGGGCGCGCCAGGAGAGAGCGTGCGGTGCTCACAGTCGTCTCAAGATCCTTTTCTTTAGGCCAACAGTAAATGTAGAAAAAGGCAGCAGTGTTCTCATACTTCTTTTCATTGAATAGTAGTAAAAATTAGTAGCAATGCAAAAGGAACGTGATTCCACATAAGATATTTGCATGTTTGTGTATTTTTTCTCCCTCAGACAGTTATGAGTTGAGAAATCGTGCAGTTGATAAACCGCAGAACCAGTGGGAGGGCCAGGGCGAGGGCCTGTGTGGCACCCTCACCTCCCACATATGGCTGCCCCGAAGTTGCAGGCTAACTTGAGGCCACTGTGCCCTTACTGTCTCTGCAGTGTCTTCCTCTCTCATCGTGGCACCCTGACACCGTGAGCATGTGTCAGTGGTCATAATTGGTGGTATTTATTCATACTCCTTATTAGACCTAGCATTTTTTTTAAATTTTTAGTAATTAAATGTTTAATGTACATTGTCCCACCCTAGCCTTTTTTGATGCCACATTTGATCCTGCATCTTCAGGAGGATAGGGAGAAACTGGCCTGTCAGAGTCAGGAAGAGCTGAGCGATCAGAGTGGTACACTTATGCATGTTCCTATGACTACAGCTATCATCATGGTATATTGTAATTTATAGCACTTCCTGTTTACATATACAGAGAGAAGCTTACTGTGATTTGAATTAATGCTGACAGCTAGTGGCAGGCACAGCCAGGGGCTCAGCTTCTCACAGCAAGGGAGCTCAAAGAAGCATGCAGACCTGTCCTGCTCTCTTCTTTTTATAGAAAACTCTATGAATGAGAGTATGTTTTGGTTTTGTTCTGCTGGTTTTTTTGTTTTGTTTGCTGTTGGAGGTAAAACCCTAGGTGTCTGCACTGAACTGCAACTCCAGCCCATATTTTTGGTTTTGGTTTTGAGACAGGATCTCAAGTTGGTAAGTTGCCCAGGTTGAACTCAAATTTTTCCTCCTGCCTCAGCCTCCTGGAGCTGTGGGATTACAGGCCTGAGCCTCTGGGCCTAGCTGAGAATATTGATGTTAACGTTCAAATTAAAATGTATACATAGAATTTCACTTAGAGAAGATTCTGTAGATTTTCCTCTTAATGTTATATAATAAACTGTTTGGAAGTGAGTGGGAGATTTGGGTCTACAGTGGGAATTTTGGCCTGGGGATGTAGTTTAGTGGAAGAGCATTTGCCTGGCGTACATGAAGCCCTGGGTCAGTTCCCAGCAGTATCTCTCTCTTTCTCTCTCATACTTCTTTTCATTGGATAGTAGTAAAAATTAGTAATGCAAAAGGAATGTGATTCCACGTAAGGTATTTGCATCTTTGTGTATTTTGTATGAGAGAGAAAGGAAGAGAGGAAATTAGAATGTATTTTGGGATCAGAAATCTTAACCTCACTATTTAACTTAACAAAATGGTGCTTTGTCTTGTGTTTACCTCTTTAAGGACAGAACTTCCACTAAGGTTTATTTGTTTGTCTTTTTCCCCACTGCTGGAGATTGAGCATGAGCCTGTGCTTTGAGCTGCAGCTCCAGTCCCTTTCTTTATTGTTTGTGTGAGGCAATGTGTCACTATAACCGAGTTGCCCAAGGGGGGCTCAGACTTTGCATTCTCCTGCTAAGCCTCCCAGTTCTGGGATTATAGTCCGTGCCACTCACTGAGGTTAAATTCAGTAGTCTTTGGTGTCTTATGCTTGGGAAAGGGTAAGAAGAAAGCTGCATGTGCAACACTAGGTTGGTGGCTTTACTTCAAGCTGTCAGTGAGCTAGAAGAACATAGTCTCGTGCTGCGACAAAGCAAGTCAAATTGATGTTAAGCCTTGTATATCCTTCTGGGACTTTTCAGCTCAGAAGAAATAAAAGTATATTTCCTATTCTGTGTAAGTTTCTGCATAGAGACATAACTATCTTTCTGTCCACATGAACCATCTAAAGCAAAATTTAATGTTATAATCACATACTTTCTACATGATAGACTGCTGTACTACTGGGAAAGCATACGTGAGAAAGCAATTTTAATTCAGATTGTCAACAAATGCTGATTGAGTGCCAGACTGCTCCAGTCAACAAGGGTATGGTAACGGTACCTTACGGTGTTTGGTTGATGTGAAAATTAAGTAATTGGGGGCTGGAGGAATAGCACAGCAGTTGGAGTGCTTGCCTAGCAAGCACAAGGTCCTGAGTTCGATTCCCTAGTACCACATAAGCTGGGCATGGTGGTGCATACCTGTAATCCCCGGACTGAGGAGGCTGAGGCAGGAAGATTATGTGAGTTTAAGGCCAACTTGTGCTACATATTGATTGTAAAGCAGCAAGATTCTGCCTCAAAATAAAAATTGAAAAAGGAAAACAATACTTCTGCACCCCTGTTATGGTTTGGATTTGGAATGTCCCCCAAAAGCCTCAATACTTGGATGTTGTGGAATACCCATGGAACCACATGCTGTTGGGGGGGGGCGCTGGTGGGAAGGGCAGAACATGGAGACTTGCCCCAGAAGGAGTGGAGTGTCTTGCAAGGATGGGACACGGGTGCTTGACCCAGAAGGAGCACATCACTGGGACAAGACCTGGCAGAACACGTGCCAGCTCTGCCCTTTCTAGCTTACTGGGCTTCCTGTCTACCACGCTGTGAACAGCTTTCTGTCCTGCTCCCACCATTGACAGCTGTTTATGAATAGGCCTAGAGGTTCTGAAACCATGGACTAAAATGAATCTTTCCTCCCTTACGTTGTGGGTGTCAGGTATTTTGTCCTAGAAACAAACAAAAAAATAACTTAGACAACCCTTAATTAATACATGATTGGACACCTAGTAAGTTTTCTGTAAATGTTAGCTGTTGCTGCTGCTAGTGTTGTTAAATAATAGATGTAGTAGCCCATGTCCAAATGAAACATTGACCAGACCATAGGATGTGTGTACCAAAGCTCAGGAGAGCGCTCACAACTGGAGATAAACTTGACAGTTCTCGGCATCTGGACGCGTACTTAAAGCTACGGGACTGCAAGTGATAGCCTATGGAGAGAAGAGAGGTGAGGACTTCTGCTTCCCACGTGGATAGTTGGGTGGAGAGGTGGAATCTGTGGTGAACTGAGAAGGACCTGTCGAAGTGTGTGGGCTGATCAAAACTATGACGACTATTTAAATTTTAATAATTTATTATAGGAAAAGATCCATTGCTGTTCCCTTCCAAATGATCAACATACTCCCTGCGCTCTACCACCCTTATCCCATCATTCCTGGTAATGTGTGTTTTACTGTAATTTTATTATTCATTTATCAGCAAAGTATGGAAACAAAGATGGGGAGATACAGGCTTCTGTTGAGCAGAAGGGGTCCTGAAATGGGTTACTTTTTAAAAAAAAATTTTACCATTCACTGAATTTTTCAGTCATTTCTTGTATTATAAAGTATTAAGACAGATTTCAGCCACATTCAATTTTGCTTACAAGTAAGAGCAAGAGGAGGGCAGACGTAATCCCTGGCTTTGGTGAAGAATGGCGTATTTCTTTTAAGTTCATGTGTTTTTGGGTGGTGGTACTAGGGATTGAGCCTAGGGCCTTCATGCTGAACTACGTTTCCAGCCCATTTTTAATTTTGGTTTTAAGGCAGAGTCATACAGCTTTGTTGCTAAGTTGCCCAGACTGGGCTTGAACTTGGGATCCTCCTGCTTCAACATCCCAGAATGTTCCAATTACAGGCCTGGGCCACGAGGCCCAGTCTGACTGCGTCTTTTGGTAGAGTTTGGGGAGAGGAACGTACAAAGTTGTATTGGAAGGGCTGGAGAGATGAAGAAAGAAACAGGACCGTGGGCCCAACATGGCGCAGGATGCCTCGGAAGCCGCTTTAGTGTGCGTGTGTTCAAACATGCCTGGGGCTAGTTGGAATGATGACGCTTTGTTGGAGAAAAGGGGGATTTGTGACAAGAACAAAGTCCTGAGTACCCCAGAAAGGAAGCGGTTAAGAGAGACACTGAAGGAGAGCAGAGACCGTTTTCCACAGTGAATGGAGGCAGGACGCAGTATGGGCACAATCACAAATAAGGTGACCCGCGTCGTGGCGCAGGCCTGAAATCCCAGCACCTGGGAGGTCGAGTCGGGAGGATTACAAGTTCAAGTCCGGCAAACTAGTAAGGCCCTGTCTCAAATAAAAAATGAAAATGGGCTAGAGGTGCCAGAGGAGTAGCTCAGCAGTTAGTAGTGTGCTTTCCTAGCCAGCACAAGGCCCTGAGTTCCCTTCCCCAGCACCACATAAAAGCCAGCTGTGGTGTGCATACCTCTAATCCTAGCACTTGGGAGGCTGAGGCAGGATGATTGCTGTAAGTTTGAGGTGAGCCTGAGCTACGTACTAAGTTCAGGACCAGCGTGGACTTAAGAGCACACCCTTGTCTCAAAAAGGGGGTTGGGAGCTTGAAATGTAGCTCAGTGTTAAGGCCTGGGGTTTTGACCCCCCAGTATCAAAAAAAAATGGGATGGTGGATTTCATAATAGAATACTAATTTTTATTTAATTTCATGCCTTTATTTTAAAAGTAAGATAAAATACCAGATTTAGAGTGAGACAGATGGGCTTGAAGTATTCATAATGAATTAAAGAGATAGACAAATATTACAGTTATTACAGCCGCTAGCATGCTCCCCATCCCCCCCCCCCCCACACACACACACATTTAAAAATGTTTAAAGCTGTTTTCTGTCTAGACCAGGTGGTGCAGCCTGTTGTCCCAGCACTCTGGGAGGCTGAGGCAGGAGAGTCATAAGTTTGAGCCCAGCCTGGGCAACTTAGTGACTTAGTGAAACTCTGTCTCAAAATTAGAACCAAAAAATGGGCTGGGTGTGTAGCTTAGCGCAAAGATTGGATTGGATCTCCGTTATGAGTGTGTGGGGTTGAGGGAAGCTGTATTCCACATACTAAGAAAAAGCGGGGCTGATACTTGGTTCCAATAATAAGCAAATATTGATTCCTACCTTGCTTTATTTTCTTCATTACAGAGTTTGACTTTTGAATAAGAATCTAAAAGACAAGCATGGTTGAAAAGGAATTAAAGCCCAGAGTGGCTCCGAGAGTCCAAGGGGAATAAGAGTGTCTGCCTCTTTGAGTTCTCATCTTTAGGTTTTGCTAAGTTACATCCTAGGAGCGTGCTGAAAGAGCTTCCAAATCTGATTTTGGAGTTTGCAGTCACCATAATTTCTGGAAGGAAAGCCGGTAGTGCATGGGATTTTTTTTCCCCCAAAGGAGAAAGTCTGCATACAAAGAGAATAAATAGAATTGGCTTTTATTCCTGGTGAAATTCTAGAACCATTGATTAACCTGAAGGTTTTTGAGCATATGAGAAAAAAGTGCCTAGCTAGTAACCAATTTGAGTTGTGCAAAAATAAGTTATTACCAAACAAATAGATTTTCTTGTAGGGTTTTGTTGTTGGGAAAAAATCAGAGCAACACTGTAGGTGGAGCCTGTCCAGATTTCAGCTAGGTATTGGACAGTTTCTTATGCTATTTTGTAGATAAACTAACATTTAAGTACCTTTCCGTATGAGGTGCGTGCTAAGATGGGGGATTGTATTCAGTGTGTTAGGTAGGGCAAAGAAGGAGCCAGGCAGAACAAAGGGGTGACCAGCAGCAAGGGAATTTGGCCCCGTGACCTTATACCTGGGTAGCAGGTCCAGTGTAAGCCCCCATGACCCAGGGCCTGGGTAGGGCCAGGCGTGAGGCCTCAGAACCTGTGACCCTGTGTCTGGGTGGAAGGCCTGGATTACAGGGTGGATTTGTTTAGTGAGGGTGGATTAGCCAGCACAGCCAGCATGAGGACCAGGGATGGGCAGAAGAGGACAAGGCTGGGTTGCCTGATCGTTGGGAAGACCAGGTAGGTGGGCTGTGCATTAGGACAGTCAGAGGCTGGGGTCAGCGTTGTCCTCATGAGTCATCCAGGGATCAGGGATGTGATTCAGTTACTTGTCTCAGGACGGATTCTCACAGTGGCTCCAGTGAACTCCTTATCGCATCAGAAGGCCAGTCAGTGTTCCTAGGGAGACGATTGCTCTTCCTTGGAAGGCCGGCCGGCCTTGGTTTCCTCCAAGGGTGGTTGCTTCTATTTAGAGGGGCTCCTGTATGACTGGTGGTCTGTCTGTGACATTCTGTTTTTCCTGGAGTTTGGTGTTTCTGCTGGTATAGGGCAATGACTGGAGGCTTCTGGTGCCACCCCCAAAGGCCTGGAACAGGAAGTAGAAGAGTAGGCAGTTCAGTGTTTTTGAAAATATCTTCGCGAATATGTCCATCAGCAGATAAATGTGTGAAGATGTGGTGGGCTTATACAAAGGGATATGCTCTGCCACAAGGCACGGTAAATTTGAATCATTTGTAAGAAAAAAAATGCCCCTTGAGACTATTATGCTTAGCAGAATTAATCAGATGCAGAAGGCTAAATATCATATGGTTTCTCTACTATGAGAAAACGAGACCCCCCCCCAAAAAAAAAAGAGATAAGAGGAAGTAAGATAATCTTTGTGGGAAAAAAAAGGGATGGGGGTGCTGCAGAGGTGGGAAGGGGAAAGGGATGTAAGATGATCAAGATGCAATATATAAATCTTAAAAAAAAGAAAATACCTTTGTTACTCTTAATGTGCTCAGTCTGTAAGAAGAAAAAGAGGCCGATTTTAGGCCAGTAAACTTTGTGTCACCAATTTTAGACAGATATTCCCTACGTGCCTGTTGGAGAGCTAAGCCGGAATCTGACCCACAGTTTAAGTCAGGAGACAAATATGTAAAGGTAGAGATGATGAACTGTATTCTGCTTTAGTTCGTAAGAGATTTAGATGAAAATGTAACTGTCAAGTGGAGAGAATGAGGAACGAGTCAACCGTCATCTCTTTTTCTCTTTTTTTTCCCTCTTTTTGATACTTGGGGATTAAACCCAGGGTTTCCACATTGAGCTACATACCCAGCCCCTTTTATTTTTTGTTTTAAAATTTTGAGATGGGATCTTGTTGTAGGATGGATCAGAAATAAGACAGATAGAAAGGAGACAAATAAAATCATATATATTTTTCAAAAATCTTTACTCTTAATTAAAAGACTACAATTCAGGGCACAACCAAAGTCACCCAAGATTATCTCTTGGTTTGTTCATGAGCTGCTTCCTGTCAGGTTCACCCCAAATCCCTTAAAGACACGTTACATCTGTAAATTAACTTAATAAATTAACTGGTAAATGTAAGGAATCTGATCTGAAACAAATTCAGAGAGCTCAAAATGTTTTTGGGCAAAACATACTAGTTCATCCACCTTAAAAAAGAGAGAACTTAGACTGACTGAAACAGTGGATTGTCTCCTATAAAATGGTACATCCTTTTACCTGGAAAATGAGCCATTGTCTTTCTGTCTGTCGGTGGGACCAAGCCAGAACTTTATATAAAATACCTATTTCTGCCTTGCCTCTCCTACAAAAAAAAAAAAAGTCCAGCTGTAGTCATGGAGAATGCTTCTCTCCTACTGTCAAATGAGAGCCTGCACTCTGTCTTTGAGTGTATTTTTTTTTTTAATTTTTTTGGAGAGGGTCTCACACTATAGTCCAGGCTGGTCCTGAACTCACTGTGTAGCCCAGGCTGGCCTTGAATGCACACCCCTCGCCCATACCTTTAAATTTCGTGAGCCTCCAGTACTGTCACATGAGGGCCTGTGCTGAATGTGTTCTTCCATCTGTCTTGCATCTCCATTCTTCCTCTCTGGAGGGCCTGTCTACGGTTTATGTGTGCACTTCTAAGTTTCGCACGTATTAGTAACATCACACGTAAGAGCAAGCTCCTGTGCCTCTTAAAAGTAGTTTTTCTAGTCCTTTTTCTGCTCCTTTAATGGAATACCATAGACTAACTTGTGAAATAATTTTTTTTTTCTCAGAGTTCTTGAGCCTGGGCATCTAATACCAAGTTAATGAGCTTCTAATGAGGGCTTCTTTCTATGTAAAAACATGGCAGTGAGCCAGGCGTGGTAGCACAGGACTGTAATCCCAGCGTTCAGGAGATGGAAGTAGGTTTGCCGGGAGTTCTGGGTCAGCCTGGACTAAGTAGTGAGTTCAGGACCAGCCTGGTCTATAGAGTGGGACCAGGCGTGGTAGCACAGGACTGTAATCCCAGCATTCAGGAGATGGAGGTAGGTTTGCCGGGAGTTCTGGGTCAGCCTGGACTAAATAGTGAGTTCAGGACCAGCCTGGTCTATAGAGTGGGACCAGGCGTGGTAGCACAGGACTGTAATCCCAGCGTTCAGGAAATGGAGGTAGGTTTGCTGGGAGTTCTGGGTCAGCCTGGGCTCCATGGTGAGTTCAGGACCAGCCTGGTCTATAGAGTGGGACCCTGTCTCAGAAGAACAAAAAGCGGAGCAGAACAACAAAACAGCAGTGCGAATCACATTGGAGTGTGGGAGTTGGGAGCAATTGCAGAACACCTGGACTTACATTCACACCACTCCCAGGATAACCAGCCCACTCCAGGCATTAATTTGTTTGTGAAGGCAGAGCCCCAGTGACCCCTGGCTTCTAAAAATCCCACCTCTCAGTATTTCAACAGTGCCAGTTAAATTTCTGCAGGAGTCTTAGAGCGGCCATCCACACCTCAGCACCTCTTGAGGTTTAAACGTCAGGGATGGGTCTCATTCACTTTCACACCTTCCCAGGCCCTGAGTATTGAGATGAGACTAGGTGTTCTTGGTTTCTCGTTCCTTTGAAGGAGCTGATTTCCTCTTTTTATGTAAATGTGGAGAAGTACCTTCACTTACGCAGATATTGAACATTAGCGCTTCCTAGTGCTCTGGAGCAGTGTTCCTTCCAGCATTAACTGTTCCTGTGTAATAAGCTATGAAGGGTAAGTGTACAGAACAGTTTAATCTTGTAATCAAATAAGACTTACTCTAGTTCACACAGCACATATGACACACCTCATTGTTATGGTGATGCATTGTAATTAATCAGATAGGGAATGGTTGACCCAAGAGAATACAAATGGTATTTCTTGTATGAAGTGAAAATAAGTCTTTGTATATTTTGTCTTTTCTGGTAGTTTTGACAGTTTTTTTTTTTTTTTTTTTTTTTTTTTTTTTGGAGACCACTATGATCTTTCTGGTATATTTATTAACACACCAGTCCTCTGACACACAGGTTAGAAAGCAGTTAGTTGTATCTGCTAAGATCCCCTCTTTCCCTATAAGGGTGTGTCCTGTTTTGACTAAGGAAAGCATTGCGTGGTTGCTCTTGCTCAGAGCGTGGGCATTTCTCAACATTTATTGCGTACCGGGGTAGTTTGAAGAGCTCTCATAAAACCCCAGTACCTATATGCCACCTGACAGAGAGATAGACCTGTCTGAGTGGGCTTGCCACCAGTTTGTTAAGTTCAGTCTTACTTTTTTGTTGCTGTGACTCAATGTCTGACATCCACAAGTTAGAGGAGGAAAAGTTTATTTTAGCTCTCAGTATCAGAAGGTCACAGTTCATTCATGGGCGGCCAGCATCAGTGGAAGGACGTGGGAGAGGTGGAGGTGGGGGCAGCTCCTGCCTCACAGCGTAACCAACAGGAAAGCACGTCATGTCTCTGAGCACGGTAGCAGCATAGGTATGTACTTCTAGGTCCCGTCCTGTCTGATCCACCCCTCTGGGTCTAGCCTTGATGTTCTGCCCCATACAGGTGTGGTTCTGATCCACTGCATACCTGTAGTCAAACCTACATGCCTGCAGTTCACTGCTCCAGACAAGGCTCCAGTCTCCCAACAGCACATGGTTCTGTAGCTAAAACAGGCTCTCCGATACATGAGACTTTTGGGAGACATTGAGATCTACATCACAGTAAGTTCCATGGGCCACTTAATATGCAGCTGGGGCTGAACATCATTGGCCGTAAAGGGAAAGAGATACAGTGGTTTCTTGATAATTTGTCCAGGGTAGATCACTGTGAAATAGCATGAAATTGAGGGGGAGGAGAGGTCTGTTAGCCTGGGACATAGGATGCAGATCACTGAAACTCCACCTGAGAATCTAGGAGACCAGGAATTACAGCTCATTCAGGTGTTTCTAGGAGGAACTGCAGGCTTGTCTAACATGATGCCACATCAGACATCTTCGCTGTTTACTGCTTTGTTGAGAAATGGCTTGCCTCAGCTCTAGGCAGCCCCTGCTGTCCTCCTGAAGGTCTGTCCTGATCTTTTTTATGAAGATTCCAAAAATTTGGCCAAATTTAGCATCGGGGCTAGACTCCAGTCTAGCCAGCAGGCAAACTGGAAGTCTCTGTGCCCCTTGCTCCTTGATGTACCTTGCTCTTAGAATCTCAGAGCTTGAAAGGATTCTGGTCATTTTTGGATGTTAAACCTGTAGAAGTTAAATATGTGGTTTAATGTCACACTAGGTCTTTAAATATTAGAGCTGGAAGGAAGAAGCGCTTATTTTGGCTACAGATCAGCACTTTTTCTGTCATGTCGTCCTCTGTCCTAGTATATTCTTCTGAATACTTGAGTAAAGACCTCCATATTTTGAAAAGAGATTAGCTTTTAGGAAATTCTCATTCAGATTCAAGCCTCATAAGGTGAGAAACCTACCTAATATTTGTAGCCTATAATTGACTGAAAATTTAGGGTGAACTGAGGCATTGTCATCAAGCTGGGCAGTATCACACTCCTCTGTCTCACAGAACTTCTCAATTGCTTGAAAATTTCTTGCTTATCAACTGAATGGACAGTGTGACCTTGTGGGATGGATTTTGAATGGACTCTGCCTTCTACTTTGTGATGCCTGAAACTTCTTTAAAGGAGACGAAGATTTTCACTTCACAGTGAGAAGTGGAAAGCCTTATGACGCAGATGCCTTCGAGACAGCCCACAAGAGCTCATTAGTTCACAGGTCATATTCAGAGGATGAGGATAAAAGTCACACTAATAATAGCCACAATGTATTTAGCTCTTTTAGTGCCTACTTCCCAGAGGCTTTATGCATTTATTCTCAGTAATTTGTACAAAAAGTTAGAGCTGAGTATAGAGACATGTACCACTAGTCCCAGTCCTTGGGAAAACTGAGGCAGGAGGATTCTTTGAGGGCAGAAGCTCAAGGCCAGTCTGAGTAGCATAGTAACACTCCATCTTAAAAAAAAAAAAAAAGAAAAGAAAAGGCAATCTAGTATTATTTTCATTCTACAGACTAGAAACCAAACTTCTGAAAGGGCACATAACTTGCCTAAGGTCATGTAGCCAGTAGTGAAAAAGCTTTAAAGGGATGGACTTCTATTAATTAGCTATTTTAAAATACAGTAATTTTTTTTTATCTAAGACCAGAAGGCCTGGCTTGATCCCAAGACATTCTTTTGATCTATTTTATCTAAATTACCTCTTTTTAATATATGACTTAACTATAGAATACCAGTTCCAGTTTTTATCCTTTGATCTGGTAGATTTTAATTTTGTTTGCCGTTTTGTCTCTAATTACTAAGCAAAAATGAGTTTGTTTATATTGACCCGCTTGGCATACGGATCGCCTTATGTTCATGTATGAAGTCGTTGATGTGTTATGTCCCTGGCTTATGTACTTGTTCCTCATCTGGGTTCTTACTCCCAGCATGAGATTAGAGTTGGAGAAGTTACAAAGTAAAAGTTTATTAGAAAGAAGACAGGGAACTAAGCCCCCCTGTCCAGAAGGGACCCAGGGCTGGCTGTCCATTTCCCACACAGTATGTCCCCTTTTATGAATTTCTGGATTTCTCTTCACTTCAGATCGGTGGGGGGCTCTCTTCCCACGGCGGTGCTTTGTTTTGGACAATTAGGGCAGTTGGCCAAGTAGTGGTCAGAGATGGTGATGGACAGATTGATTGCTCCTTCCTCTTTGTCCCTTCATTTGTGAAACTTTAAGGAAAGAAAGGAAAAAGTATCGGAGTCAGAAGAACGAAGGAGCTGCTGGTCAGCTGCCACTCTCTGTTCTTTGCTAATGTTAGTTTTCCGCTCTGGCTGCTCCGGGCCCATCATGCTTCTCCATCCTACTGGCTGTCTCACCTTCCCTAACAAATGGAACGTGATCTGGGACACCAAGGTGTACTTGTGCCTAGAACAGCTTGTGTGACACAGGTGCCCGAACTCTGACACTTGGAGTTTTCGGTGGTCATCTGGAGTCCTGGAGTGTCGATCCATGTTCTGCCAGGAAAGGTACCATACCTTTATTTTACAGAGAACATTTTTTTTTTCTTACCCCTGTTGGGTCCACGTGCCTGTTTTTAAAAGAAATTTAATACAACACCCTTTATTATCCAGGAATAAAATTAGTTGAAAATACAACCTACCAACATAAATTTTTAAAAAATCAATAGAATCCCAACTGATTTTTCTGGTCGAATTTAACAGGCTGGTCCTAAAATTTATAAAGAAATATATAGAGGGTCAAAAATAGCCAAATCACTTTTGAAAGAAACCAGGGTGGAAAAACTTGATTTATTAGCTATTAAAATATACCAGGAAGGGACACAGGAGGGCTTCTGAGGCTCTGGTTCATTTTACAACAGCTTGCTTTCATCCCTTTGCATTTTGTTTTTGTATATTGGTAGTATCACAAAGAAAAGGGAGTTTGATTAAATCAATATTATGTTCTTGCTGTGCCATAAAGAAGTCATCAAAAGAGTGAGTTTGACTCTGAGGCAGAAGTATTCCAGCAGCTTCCGAAGTGCCTCTGCAGTAGGGACACTACCCCTAGAAAACTACTTGCTGTGGTGGTTTTATAATTGTATTTGACACTGTGGGTTTTTCTTTTTTTGCTTAATTATACAGTGTTCATTTTTTTTTTAAATGCCTTATTTTGCAAGGTCCTGAGTTCAATCCTCCAGCATCATGTAATAGCTGGGCGTGGTGGCACACACTTGTATGTAATACCAGTATTGGGTGGCTGAGGCGGGATTGCTATGAGCTCTAGGCCAGCCTGAGCTACATAGTTAGTTCAGGACTAGCAGGGACTACGAAGGGAGACTATCCCAAAGAAATAAAATCAAAATAAATGATTTTAATTGGTACCACAATTTTGCATTTTATTTGGTACGGTGTAACATTTCAACAGGTGTACGACATGTAACGTATATGTCACCTCAGGTATGTCATTTCTTTGTGTTAAACATTCAAAATCCTCTTATATTTTAAAATGTTAAATTATTGATGTTTGTTGTCAACTGTAGTTACTCTGCTGTGCTGTATAAAACATTGAAAGTCATTTCCTCCTATCCAGCTATACCATTGTATCTAGGGATACTTTTCCCTTTCCTCTATGCTTCCCTCCCCTGCGCTATTCCCTGGTAAATCACTATTTTATTCTTTACTTCTTTGAGGTTCACTTTTAATTTGCACATGTAAGGGTGGTTATATAGTATTTGTGTTCCCAGGTCTAAGGTACTTCCTTTAACTTAATGTCCTCCAGTTATGTCCATGTTGCAGCAAATGACAGGCTTTCATCCCTGTTTATGGCTGGATACTGTTCCGTTTTTTGATAATATACCACAGTAAGAACTCTTTCCTAATTAGCTATCCTAAATTTCTAAAGTTATATTGTGATCTCATTACTCTAGACCACTAATGAAAGCTGAGAATGATCAATCATTGTTTTTAGTAGCAGACATTCATTTTTTTCGCCAAGATTTTAACATTCTGTATTTGCGTTGTCTTCTTTCTTTCTGCATTTCTTTTGCATTATTGCTCTACCCTGTACTTGCCATTAATGAACTGACTTATGCATTCTTTTGTCAAGGCTGCGGCGTCTATGGCCATGCCACCCCGAACGCGCCTCATCTCAATTCCTTTGAAAATTTGACTTTGAGTCAGAACTGCTAGTGTCTGATGGATGCCTTACTGTTTGGTAACATCTCAGAATTTAGCCAAACCCAGTTTCATCAGCTTATTTGTCATGGGTGGAATGTTCGCCATACCACATGGTTGTGACACCTCTTGGTCTCGTCTTCATTGTTGGTACTCAGTACCCAGCACTTGGAATTTAAGAAAGGAAACGTTTATCTTGGCTCACAGTTTCAGCAGGCCTCAGTCGAGTCCAGGGCAGATGGCAGCAGTGGGAAGAGCTGTTCAGGGCATCGCAGTAGGAAGCTGAACCAGAGAGGAAGGGTGGGGCTAACGTCCACCCTGCCAGGTCATACCCAGGGACTCACCCTCCACCGCCTCCTCATAATAGCAGAGGAGGTCAGTGGACTAGCCCCCTGATTCAATCCCTTTTCGAATGTGTGAAGGCTTTGGGGACATTCCACGTGCAAACCGTGACACTGTCGTGTGGTTACGAACCTCCACTGTGCCGCTCCATGTGCCTTTTCACTATGCTGGTGTACAGAAGCAGAAGTCTGTGACAGGGCCTGTCCCATCTCGGAGCAGCCTGGTACATGTATCTACCAAGGAGAATGAAGTTGGGCTTAAAATCATAAGTTAATCATGGATAAGAATATAACTTAAAACTAGAGTGTATATACAAAACAGATGAATAAAAACAATCTTGTGCTCCAAATAATTTTATCTCCTAAAACTGTTACGTGATATCTGAAGCATTAAAAAAATGCTTTTTTTCCGGTACGGGGGATTGAACCCAGAGCCTTCAGAATGAGATATACATCTCAGCTCTTTTGCTTTTTATTTATTTTGACGCAGAGTCTAAGTTGTCACTAAGCTGCCTAAGGTGGCTTTAAATTTGGGTTCCCCCTGCCTCAGCCTCCCAAAATGCTGTGATTACAGGCCCACACCACCAAATCTGGCTTAGAATTTTATTAAATATGTTTTAAGGCAATATAAATCGCCATAAAATCTTTATCCAAACTTTGGATAATTTTATTACAGTAGTATTTTAATTCTTTTTACCATAGTCAGTAGTTAATGTTATAAAATGAATGTATTTAAAGTTTCTTGTGCTTTTCTTTTTATACGACATTATTTTAAAAATGTTATTGAGCTATGAAAAGTACTAATTTTAGTGGTTGCATGGCATTTCATCTTTTTGACAAAAGCTGTGCTATTACGTGTAACAAGTGAGAAGCATTTGCAGCAGAACATGTTAGGGATTTTTCTGAGACACTGCTGGTGCTGCCTTGAGTGCTGGATGAGTCTCTTCCTCAAGATAAATGTTCCAGTGCCACCTGCTTGTTTGTTACTGGTCCTTAGGGCACAGGAACTCTTACAGAGCAATTAAAGAAAATACTCCCACAAACTTATCTAAGTTTCTGATTTTGATGACCTCGGTAATGTTTCAGAACAATGTTCATTTTGGTGGTGGAATTTGCTATTAATAATTCTTACAGATTTTTCTAGTTTCCTACTAATAAAATAACTAAAAATGTAAAAGGATTAGAGCTTGTCGAGAGAATGAGGTATCAGTGTTTTGTTTTGTTTTGTTTTGTTTTTCAGGTTTGTAGACTTCTAAAAGACTTTGGGATAGATCAGTTTGGACTATTTTGAGTCTGATGTCACCTATATTCCCTCGTCAGACATTTTGTTTGTTGAAAGGAAAATTGCTTGAGCACCCCAAAAGATGTTAAAGTATTTTTCCTTAGTACTTTTAAGGCAACAGTCTTGTCTTTCACAACCAGCATTTTCAGGGCAACACACTCAGGACCCTCTCCCAGGTGGTGGTAGCTTTTCTCTCTCTGTCCCTTTTTTTCTAAATAAAGACCTGTTGCCTACACTTTGCTGTCTGTGTCCATGATTCCTGGGACACGCCCACCCGTACACTCACTTCCCCACCCCATTTCAAGCATTTTCTTCCTTTTTTTTAATTGGCAAATTTTAATTTTACATGTATAATGCCAAACACAAATCAGATACATTCATCATCTAGTGAACACTGCATTCCGTCTCTACCTCAAGTGCAGAAACTGGATTCTACCTGGTGACTGGGGATGGTCACCCAAAAGAAAATAGGATGAGGCAATCTGGTGTCTTCTCAAATATGTGAAAAATTCATGCATTATGTTCTAAAGCTTTTTTTTTTTTTTTTTTTTTTTTTTTTTTTTTTTTTTTTTTTTTTTTTTGGTATTGTGACCCACTTCTAGCAGAAAACCAAAGGGAACAGCCCAACAGGAGGAGCCCAGAGTGCCTGGTTATTATCCCCACTCCTCTCATTTGCTAGGGCACTCTAGTGACTAGAGTAAGTGGTACCCAGGGGCTGAGCAGTCAGAGTGCTTACCTAGCATGTGCACAGCCCTGCATTCAGTTCCCCAGCACCAAGCATTTTCTTCCTGTCTGTACTATGTAATATTGTAATTTTTTTCTCTCCTCCCAGCCCCTGTATTTAGGGCCTTTGCACTGAGTTATATCCGCAGGCCGTTTTGTTTTGTTTTGTTCTGTTGTGTTTGTGTTGAGACAAAACTTCAACAAGTTGGTCAGAGTTGGCTCAAACTTGCAATCTTCTTGCCTCAGCCTCCCAGAGTCCTGGCTCATGTTCTGATTCTTGTAATCACAGTGAATTTGAATTTTGGACTGAGTAAAAAAGAAGAATGAGGAGATCTTATAAATCAGATGTCCAGTGTTGCAACATTTCTGAATTTTTATAACAGTTTTATTTAGTTATAGTTCATCTACTTTCTTTTATCTCACTTTATTTTTTAAGACAAGGTCTCACTCTGTAGTCCATGCTGATCCTGAACTTACTGTATAGCCCAGGCTGGCTCAAACTCACAGCAGTCCTCCTGCCTCAGCCTCTTGAGTGCTGGAATGACAGGTGTGTGTCACCATATTCAGCTGGTGCTGGGAAATCAAACTCAGGGTCTTAATGTTGCTAGGCAAGCACTTTAACCTCTCAACTACACTCCCAGCCTAAAATATGGCTATGTAAAGTATACACCTAAGTAGATTTGTTAGTATATCCAGACTTCCTTAACTATTATGGTACCAGAAATTTATTTTAGAATATTGTCCTTCCTTCAACAGTAGCCCTGCCTCATAGCTGTCCCTTCCCTGATTCCTCATCCCTTCTAGCTCTTAGTAACCGTGCATCTACCTTCTATCTCTGTGGATATACTTATTCTGGATGTTGCATATAAATAGAGTTGCATAATATGTAGCCTCTGTTTGACGTTTGGGTGTGTTTATGTGGGCATGCATACACACACGTGCTGTAGATTTAACCCAGGGCCTCACACATTTTAACATTCTATGCACATGCTCTGCCACTGTTTGGCTTTATCGTGGTTTTCTCTTACTTTAATAAAATACCGAAAGTTAGCTTAGCCCATGATTTCGGAGACCAGAAGGTCAGATGTTAGGTTCTGGTGAGGGCACTCCTGTCTGTGTTACCACTTGGGGGTTATATCGTGAAGGGAGTGCATGTGAGGTGGAGAGATCCCGTTGGGGAGACAGGAAAACCCAGGGTGAAGAAATGATAACACTTCTCCTAACTAAGCTAGGGTCCTGTCTGTGTACCTCACTCTCTTCCAGGGGCAGCACCCTCATTAAGACCTAGTGTCCTCCCACTAGGCCCCAGCTCCTGACAATCCCACCAGTGAAGAGCAAGCTTCTAAGACATGAACCTTTGCAGAACAAACTGCATTCAAACTATAGAAGGCTTCTTTCATTTAAGAAAATGTTTTCACGGTTCTTCCATGTTGCAGCATGCATTATTACTTCTCTTTTTTGACAATATTTCATTGTATAATTATACCACATTTTGTTTAAACATTCATGAATTGAAATTGGAATTTATTGAAGACCTTAAAACCTCCAACCTTTAAACTGATATGGTTATAGGAATGAATATAAGGATTTCTTCTTGTAAGCCCCCCGCCCCCCAGAAAAAAAGAATCAGCAAGTGGAAAGGAGTGTCCTAACCATTTTTGTATACCTTTTTCTGAGATTAGATGCAAAAATTAATCACTCACAATCTTCTCAAAACAAAACCCCCTTTGCCATTGGGATAATGGGAGAGAGCAGAAGATACAGACCACTGCTACACTGATGAGGCTTAATCTCAGTGCATCTTGAGAGACAGGGCCCACGTGCAAGATGATTGTAAAACACATACAGTATAAAACAGATTACCAGTATTTCTGAAGAAAGGTAAGTCTCATATTTGAATTATATCTGTGTATCAAGCACACAGGTATTTATAAGGTGTTTAGTGACCTTTAGCCTAACCCTTACTTGGTAATGGTGCTTTTCATGTCCATACTCTCTAGGCGGCACATTCTCATAGGGTGATGCTGTCCCGCGGTTAGTGAGAATCCTGTCAAGGGAGGCCTTGCCCTGGTTAGGCATTCTGTACTGCAGAACTGATCCCTTAGACCAAGAATTCCCTTTTATATGTATAAAATGCAGAAATGTATTCAGGACATAGACAGATAAGTAATTTACTTGTGGCAGTAGGATTTTGTGGAGGGAACAAATAGAGCAAATAATGTCCTGAAACCTCCTTAGGGGAATGATGAAAAATAAATTAGTCCTGCTGTAAGAAGGAGAATCATTCCCCCGAGGGTCCACCAGATGATGCTTCTTAGGGTCACCTGTACCAACCAGATAACCGGCTTGCTCACTTGCTCACACTTATCCCTTTCCCCTTCTTGCTCTTAGCTTGGCTGTAGAGTAGAAGTTGAGGTAGTGGAGAGGAGAAGTGGACCAGCATGTGTTTGGGTAGATGAGGCCAGACTGTCTTACTTGTAAACAGGGAGATTTCTGCCCCTGCACCTTAACCTGTCTCATGGCTGGCCTAGTTACTTCTTCGTTGCTGGGACGCAATACCCAGCACCGTAATCTAAGAGGAGAGAGGTTTATTTTAGCTCCTCATTTCTGGAGGTCTCAGTCCATGAGTGTGGGCAGTGGGCAGTGCAGGAAAGGCCTGGCAAGAGCAGGGTAGCAGCTCCCAGGATGTTTCAACTGGGCCTTAGGGAAGGATAATAGCCTTCAAGGTAACACCCTCATGATCTGCCACGTCCTCAGTAATCCTTCCCTCCTAACAGCGAGTGAAATCCATAGATAGTCCACAATATCTAAATACATGAGACTTTGGGGGAACATTCCAGATTCAAGCCATAATGATAATAGCTGTGCAGCCCTAAACATATTTCCCCGTAACTTAGGAAGAGGAATGTTGTGTAATTTATTTCCCTTAGAAGGCTCATCTCATACCAATACTTTTTTTTCCATCACGATCTTTTATGTTTTCCCCCTAAATTTTCAATGGAGTTAAATGTGACTCTTTATAGGCCATAAGCAAAATCATAAATAATAATAATAGAAAAAATTCTCCAATTATAGGAGGCAAGAGTTCTAGGATAGTATTCAGCTGCTTTCTTTTCCCATGGTAGAAAGCTGTAGCATTACTTTAAAAAGGTTTTCTTGTTGAGGGTGATGGTACCTACAGAATCCCAGTTACTAGGGAGGCCAAGGCAGGAGGATCACAAGTTAGAGGCTCGCCTAAACAAGACCCTGTCACAAAATGAAATGCTAGGATATAGCTTCCTGGTAGCATGCTTGTGTGTCATGCACAAAGTCCTTGATTTAATCTTTATTACCACACCCACCTCCAAGAAATAAAGGGAGGGAGGTTCTTGGGTTTTAGTGTAAGCGGTAGAATGCTGGCTTCGCGTCAACAGGGTCCTGGGTTTGATTCCCAGCACCACAGAAACAAAAATCACACCTTCTGTTTATAGTATGGGAGAAGTTTAAAAAGTCCACTACAATGAACGTACTTACTTGTTGATTCAACAAATAGTAGGTACATGTCAGTATTCTAGGTAGTAAATGAGACAAAGTCTCATTCTTTAGAAGATTACAATCTAGACAGAGAATATGGATGAGAAAGCAGCCAGCCTTCATGTGTTTCAGTAAGGAAGTGCAGCATTGGGCTGGGCCCTGGCAGCCACCAGCGGAGCAGGCCAGGGGCCTCCTGACCTTAACCTCCGAACCAGAGGGAGAGAGCACACCTGGAAGGTACTGATGAAGGGCATAGGAGGGGGGAGAGAAGAGTGTCATGGAAGAATGGGGGTCGGTCACACTAAGTACGCACAGCAGTCAACAGGGCTGGAAATCCCTGAGCAGGCTCACTGGGGGGCTGGGTGGGCAGAAGCCCCATGGCAGCATACTCAGGACCAGCTGGGAAGATGAGCGTGGAAACTGATGTGAAGGAAAGAGGACAGTAACCAGAGGAGAAATAAAGGTTTGAGAAAAGGCATTTCCTTCCTCCTTTCTCCTTCCTTCCCTCCCTCCCTTCCTTCCTCTCTTTCTCTCCCTTCCTCTCTTTCTTTTAAAAAATATATGGTTGAGGAAAATAATATATTCAGCCCAAAAGGCCCTGTGACTTGTGTCTTCCATTATTCAAAGAATTAGTTAAATTTATTCATAGAGCCACCGTTAGCTATTATTTTCGAGATGCTGTGGGACACAAAAGACAGCTATAAAAACCGGAGAGGAGCTTGCGATGCCCCTGGAGTTACGATGTCCTCCTGTTCCAGTAGCAGGGAGAGCATCGCAACATGTCACCAAGCAAGCCTCTTAACGTGAACACCTTGACAGGCACAAGGCTCTGAGTAGCGGTGACAACTTTTGCAAATTGTGAATTTTGTCAGCTATTAGTCTTTCAGTGATGGTCCATGAATATGAAGAATAGATAATCTAGGTACAGCCTAAACCTTGGTGGAGGCCTGGGGTTGGGGCCGCCAAGCTGCAGGCATGGAAGCCAGCCAGTAGCGGGCCCGGGCATGGTTGTTGCGACAGCTGTGTTAGTCACCTCACCTGGTAAATGTCTCTGCCCGCCAGGCGGTGTGCAGAGTGCTCTGCACACACCAGGTCACTCCATCTTCATGGCAACCTGCTGCGTGGGCTCCGTACTCTCTCGTGTACACGAGGTCCTAGGACTGAAGAGCTGAACAGAAAGCAGGGCAGACAGATTTCTAATCTGAATTTTGTGAGAAAAGAAAAAGTAATTGTATAACTGGGCAGTTTCCAAGATAGGATGATACAGTATTTCTTAGAAAATGTAAGGTCCCAGGATGCTTATGTATGAAAATGACATGTGAAAAAAAACTAAGTTGTCAACCTGTGTACTAGCCACATGATATTCCTAGAAAGTTATGTCTTCTATGTTTCCATTCAGTCTCAGTGTTTGGAAAGAGAGAAATAACTGGCTGGTCTAGTTAGAGGAATCAGATGATTAATTGGTTAAAAGATTAGCCTAGCCAGTGTGGTAGTGCGCATGTGCAGTGCCAGTGCTCTGGGACTGAGACTGTGAGTTTGAGGCCAGCTTGGGCTACCCAGTGAATTCCAGACCAGTCTGGACTACAGAGTAAGTCCGTGTCTCAAAAAAAAAAAAAAAAAAAAAAAAAAAAAAAAAGATAAGGCCTATGAAAATCTTAAGGCCTCCTTACAAACTAGAGATTGAACAGTGCGATGGCATTCTTGTTTGGCCTCTATAATGTAGGATCTCAATTGGATGTCTGCTCTGGCTCTTAAAAAGTGGGACATTTTCTATAAAATATCCAGATAACCAGCTGCTCAAAATACGAAGCTTTGCCAGTACATCTACATTCCTCACATCTGAGTACCATGAGTATAAGTATGTGGTCATCACAACATGGATTCTTCCCTTTGCCTTTCCTGGCCTACATCACGTTCCTGGAGAGGAATATAGCTTGGGGAAAGAATGCTTTGTTTTAGAAGAGTGTTGGGAGACTGAGGCAGGAGGATTGTAAGTTGAAGTCCTGGACGGGCACCTTGCAAACTGTGTCTTAGTAGAAAATAAAAAGGAGCTTAAGATCGGTAGCCCAAAGTTAGTGTCTCCTGGGTTTGATTTTTGATGAAGGAAATGGAGGGTGGGATTGGTACTTTAGTTCTCTCAGAGGAAATAGTTAAAGAGGGAAAGAAGGAGAAGAGAGGTTGGAGAGGGAACTAAGAAACCTAATTTGAGTCAAAATAGGAGTTTGACAGAAAGGAATGACTTCCATAAGGTTAGTTTGCGGTAGCAGGATCGTCAATTCAGCAACCCCAGTGAGCACAAACGTATCCAGTTCTTGTGAAAGTCCCTCTGTGGCCGCGCCACACGTCATGCCTTCTGTACTGCTGGCCACACTAGAGATTTTTTTTTTTTGAGGTACCCAGGAACTTCACATTGATCAGTATCCTCAGCCCAGCTTTTGTTTTTAATTTTGATACAAGGTCTCACAAAGTTGCCAGATTACACAGGCTGGGCTTGAACTTGCCATTCCCCTCTCCGTCTCTCAGTGCTAGGATGACTGGCCTGTGCTGCCAGGCCTAGCTACATTGTGAATTTCTAAAGACAACCATGGAATTTTTTATGTAGCCCTTTGGGCTGTGGACTCATAGTAGCAAGTTGAGAAGACCCCAAGTTTCTAACAGAATGTGATGAAATGACATTTTTAGTGTTGCATCTTTAAGTTATTCTTTCATTAGAATTCTCTGAGGAACTTTCTCACTGAAGATTTTTAATTCCTAGGAGATAAGGTAATCAGTGAAAATTATGATTAGCAATGATTTATGATTATAATTATGGTTTATCAATGAACAATAAAATTTTATAGTTTAAAATTTTCTCTAACACAATAACTCAGTTTTACAAATTTAAAATGTTAAATTTTTGAGATGGTTTCCATGACTACTTGGGGGAGAAAGGAGTGGGTGAGGCGGTACAGGGGATTGAACCCAGGGATTTGAGCAAGCTAGAGGAGGAGCCTCTACTGCTGAGCTTCATTCCCAGCCGGCTTTGGTTGGTTTGGTTTTGAAACAGGCTCTCACCAAGTTGCCCAGGCTTGGCCTCAACCTTTTAATTTTCTTGTCTCAACGTCTCAAGTAAATTTTTGTTTCTGATTTCAAGATGAGAAAATAGATGTTTTGGACTTGGTAAAGTATATTAAGATACACAGAATGTTTGGTATTATTTAAGTCATAATTTCTTAGAGTAAGTGATGATGCTCTTTAAAAACCTGCTGCTACTCATATTTTGTAGCCCAGAAATACAATGATTTAATTTCAGAATTTAATAATTTACAGAATTGGGTTTACCATAGGAGATAGACAAATGAACTTGAGTTATGTCTTGCTTTTAAGTATCATGTTCAGAAAACCACATACATGTACAACTGTGCATAAGATGTATACACTAGATATAGTTTATTCAGGAATTCTTTGTGAGGCACTTGGAGACTGAGGGAGACTGAGGCAGGAAGATCATGAGCTCAGGGCCAACCTGGCCTGTCATGGAATTCAAGGCCTGCCTGACCTGCACAGCAAGACCTTCTCTCAAAAACAAACAAAAAAATTATTTAATCAGAAAAGTAATCAGGACTTTTTGAACATACAGTTTTCTGTATTTTAGAGATATGTTTAGAGACTAAGAATTTAAAAATAACCTCTGGCTGCTGCTGCATCGCGTATCATTACCACCGTTGCCTTCTTTCTTTTGGGGAGGGGCTACTAGGAATGGAGCCCCATGCCTTCACACTATGCTACAGCCCCAACCTCATTTTTGTTTTTGATTTTTGAGACAGAGTTCTGCGAAGTTGCTAAGTTGCCTGGGCTGGTGTTGAAATTGCAGTCCTCCTGCCTCAGCCTGTCAGAGTGCTGGGATTTTAGGCCTGTGCCTGCAAAGCAGTGAAGGCTCATTAAATCTGTATGGACCATTTCAGATAACAGTGCCGTGATGTTGCAGGGAGAGCGTGCTTAAGGAGATACTTCAAGCTAATTCATTTTATAGGCCTCCGTTTCTTTACTTGAGGGTTGTCTTAGTTGTCTACTTACCTGCTTTTGTTTTTGATTTTCATTTTTTTATAGTAGCATCTGTACCTATAGTAGTCCCTAAAGCAATGATTTCATATAACTTTCCCTCTTACTCTTGCTGAGAATCCACTGAGATGTGAAAGTAGAAACACTACTGCCATTATCCTTAGTGTCAGAGCAAGAGAGCTAAAAACAAAATTAATCCAGGAGCATGTTGTCAGCAAGACTTACAAAAATTAAAACATGCTGCCACTGCTTTGCATGCATCTCTTTTTATCTACCAGTTGTCCTAGCAGCAGTTTTCTTTGGAATATTTATAGGTTGGATGTTGAGTGGTTTTTCGGGGGTTAGGCCGGCATTCAAACATGATAATGTCTCTTGACACAGGGCTACGGGGTCAGTGTATTATAGTCTTAGGTTTTTTCAACCCAGGTGGAAGAAAAACTTTGGCAAGTCTGCTTTTCTGTTCATATCTAAAAGCTTTGGATTCTTTAATCTTAAGTGTATTTAATTACTGGGTGTTAGAATAACTGGCCAAAAGAGATAACAAAGTAACATTTTAAAATGTTTAAAAAACTGAAAAAATATTCATGACATTGAATGGTCACTCAGACTACATTTTGACCTTCAACTCACTGAAGTACCATGGCCCAGCAAGATTCACTGATGGGTGGGGTTTCGATTCCCTAGCACCATATAAACTGGACATGATGTTAGTACCTATAAGTCTAGCCCTTGTGTGCCTGCAAAGCCGTGAAGGCTCATTAAATCTGTTTAATTAATCTGCTGAGGCAGGAGAATTAGGACATGAGATCTAGGCCAGCCTGCACTACCAAGTGATACTGTGTTTCCAAAAAACAAAAAAATTCACTGGTAGCCGTGGCAGAACCTGGCTGTTACTCCTGTTTTATGGGGACCCTACCGGGAGGCATACTCATATCCTCTAAGATGCCATGATCCCCCCCCCCCCCTTTTTTTTTTTTTCTGAACCACGGTCTCTCACTGAAGTTCCTACTGATCACTGGTCCTAAACTCACTATGTAGCCCAGGCTGGCCTCAAACACACAGGAATCATCCTCCCTCAAATTCCCATGTGCTGAAATCACAAGCATGCATCACTGTGCCCAGATTATCGAACCCAGGACTTAATGTGCTGTGGTTTTAATCTTATGTCCTTCCAGTGGAAATAAGTAAAAGAGATTTACTTTTAGGTTATAGATTAGATATTTCATTGCAATCCCTTTCTTTGGGTGGAAAAAAAGCAAGTTATATCCAAAAATAAAAAGAACAGCTTTCCTTTGATCATACATGGGAGTTGGCCATTGAATCCTTGAATACACAGGTTTTTAAATCAATCTGGATAAATAGGCAAATTTTACGGATTTTGTTAGTCTTTTCATTTAATTCAGTTTCAATAATTGTTTGCATAACTGTTTTTCAGGATTTCCTATTGTTTTTGTGCTTCTACCTATAGGAAACATGTGAAAATGTCCTGGGAAAAGTAAATACTATTTTGCTGTTAAAAGTAATCCCCTAACTCGTTTATCCTTTAGTTTTCTCCACATTCAACCTTTTTTTCTCACTACCGAAAGAAGTCAAACACAATGGGAAAATAATTTTGAGCTTGTGCTGGAATCTTTAAAACCTCATCCCTACTCTGTTGGGGTAGTTCGGGTCGCAGATGGCGACTCGCTGCTTTGGTCTTCGCTTGGACCCAGCCAGGCCAGGCTTGCGTGCGGATACCAGAGTGCATGTGGCTTGACCAGATATATGAACAAGCCAGAACTCAGAACTGATCCCTGGCCAGAGGGGCCTCCTCCCGCATCGCTCCCGCATGATCTTTCAGCCTGGACTTGTTCTGAAAGCTGGCATTGGGATTGGACCGGGAGTACATGTTGGGACTCACTGAAAACAACCCACTGAATAATCTTCTGCAATTGCATTTTATTGTATGATCAACAGATGGGCTGTTGGTGGGATACAAATGAAGAATAAAAGTTGAGACAGTGGTTATCAGATAATTTTCCAGACCCTTCAGGAAAATAAAGCTAAAATCCAACTGAGATCTACTCAGGTACAGCAGTTTTGCTGTTATTTTTGTTGCTGGGTACTAAACACTAAGCGTGTGCCCCACTCTGAGCTGTGACCCCAGCCCAATAGCCGTATTTTTTCTCTCCATTCACTCCCATCTCTGTGCTCTCACCCTCCATTGAGTATTGCACGTTTATTTACAAAAGGCATTCACGTAGCAAGACAGAGCAAGGAATTTGGACTGTGAAAGCTTTCATTCTGGACCTGGTTCTGACATCCGGTGGAGGCGAGAAGCCCTTTCAGTCTGGGCATTCAGCTTCCCTGAGTAAGCCGATGGAGGTTGCTGTCCTACCGCCCTCACCAAAACAAGTATTGACTAAAGTGTATCATGTGTATAGACAGATTGCTCCCCCACCCCCTAAGTGATTCTTATTAAAATTGCATATCCAGAACCAGTCCATCAGTCTTCTAAGCCTAATTTTGAGAGGGAAGTCATCAGAATACTATTTTCTCAATCTTTGCACTGCCACTGAGCTCTCTGGAATTAGGGTTGCCAGAGCCCTGCAGTAAATAAAAATGTGGTTCCCTAATCTAAGACTTTCCAAGAACCAATTCGGACAAGAAGTTTAATGGGATGGTAATGTATGTATATTCTTATACAGTGTGAGCGAGACTTGCTTAAACTTGCTGGTAGTTGAATTTGGAAGGTTTTTTTTTTTTTAATCAGTTCTCAAGCTGTAGATCAAAATCTCAGCAGCACTTAGAACTTGGCGGAGAATTTTGCCTCTGGCCTGTGTTGATGCTGTTTGTCGTTACTCTGCTGTGAGACTCCAAACTGTTGAAGTGAGCTGTGAGCTGGTGATTGGCAAAGGGTTCCTCTCCTTGCCTTCCCTGCCCTTTCCCGAAGTGCCTGTGAGTACGTGTTGATCCAGCTCAGGTTTTAGGGTCAGAGGCCCGAAATTGAGCTCACTTCACGGGCAGCTTGCCAGCACATCCCTACCGATCTCATAGCTCGTTGACATCCTTCCTACTGTTGCTTTTCTCTGAAACACCCACATTTCACCACTGTCCCCAGTATCTTTACAAAGCTTTTATTTCTTCAAATACTTTTTCAAAATATTATCTGTAACTGTTGCATCTTACTGACGTGGAGAACTGTTGACAGTGCTGAAATGTGTAACATCATAAAGATCACTAGAATATTTGTGATTAATACATAAACTCCAGTGGGCTTTGTGGTTACTTTTTCTGTGTGCATTGACTTCTGTTTGTTTGAGACTATTTTGCTTTTAACAATTACAGAAAAAGCCCGGCCTGGTGGCACAGGCTGTAATTCTGGCCATCTGGGAGGCAGAGGTAGAAGGACCACAAGGTCAAGCTCGGCCTGGACAGCTTAGCCAGGTTACTTAATGAGAACGTGTCTCAAAATAAGAAAACAAAAATAAACTGGAGATACAGCTTACTGAGAAGGTGCAGGGCTCATTCCCTGTCACCACAAACCATGCACAATTACAGAATAAATCTAGATAAAATAATTTGGAGTTTTTGAAGATACAAAGCAATATATCATTTATACTAGGATTGCAGCTGCCTCTGTTTGTGTATTTGTGTTTGTGTGTATTTTATGACAAAACCAATAAAATGATTAATTCACTTTTTTCAGGATGTGATAGTTACTGTAGCATCAATATTGGGGCAGAGATTAAGTTTCTGAACTTGAATCTGATTTTCCAGACTCTCAGTTCTTTAAGTTTCTATGTGCTGATTCAGGGTTGCTCTTTTTAGGTCATGGCAATTTGGCTTTTCCAGAAGCTATTCTTTTCTAAGTGACTGGCAGGAATCATTACTCTCTATGGCAAGAAACCAGAAGTTGGCAGGAGCCTTACAAGGACATCCAACTGAATTTATTCTTTTTAACTGTTGTGCCAGTTTCCGAATTATGTTCTGTTACAGGGCATCTTTTTTTTTTTTTTAAGGTTTAAAGGGAGTGATACACATGTAGTCACAACCCTACCTGGGTCAGTTTTGAGGGATTAAAGAGGTTCTTAGACAGACTTTTTTTTTAAGCACTCTGGACAGAAGCCAGAGATCACAGTGCATTCTTTGAATAGCCCTGGTCAGAGCCACAACCATCATCAGATGACTTTTGGATTTGTTGGGAAACAAATTCTCACATTGTGATTTGCTTCCTTCTGATTGTTCAGCAGTGTGACTCAAACGGATTGCTGTGAGACTGACAGTAAGCACCAAAGGCCTTTGTAATCATGGTAGTATCTCCTGCCTCAGCCTTTTCCCAGTTGAATTTAAAGACACTGAAAAGGACCGCCTGAGCTGTAACCTGGAGAAATTTCCAAATTTTCTTGTGTGAGAATTGAGGTAGAAAGTATTTGAAGTCTGAGCCACTCTAGAGCTGAGCTCTTTCACCCAGAGTTAACCATTCCCGCTTTTATCCCCTGCTTTGTTGGCCACGGCCAAGTGAACAGTAACAAACTCAGAACATAACACATCTGTTGATTTCCCCTTACCTGTGTTAACAGCCAGAAATGCCTTGGCGTGCCTGGGCTTTGTCCTCCCTAGCATCTTGATATTGGTTTTGAATTTGGCTTTTGGCGGAATGAGATCCAGTGCATGCCTGGCAGGCTTGGGGATGTGTATTTAGTTTGTGGAATTTCTTTTTCTTTTTTATTTACTTGCTTTGAGCTGTTTCAGTGTTTTAATGTCTGGCTCTTCTATTGTCCTAGCTGTGCTGTCAGTAATGAATGCAGAGTCTCTTTTGGAGCTGTGCTGGACAAGACGCAAATGTGTCTTTTCTTCTGTCTTTGCCTAGTGAGTTTACCCAGTTGGAGCTACTGCTGATTTGAGATACTGGACTCAAAAAATTGGGCGAAGTGAGGAATATTTACTATCTAAGTCTTCTGGTGGGAGAAAATGGGTTTACCGTTCTAAAGAAGTGGATTTATTTTGGCTGCTTTTCTCAACACTTAAAAAAATATGGAGATATAACTTAACATAAGATTAACCATTTTAAAGTATATAATTAAGTGATTTGTAGTTTATTCAGGAGGTTGTACAGCCACCACCACGATCTGATCTCACATTTGTATCCCAAAATATAAATCTCATACTCAAACAGTTACTGTGCACGTCCCTCTCTCCCACACCCTGCAGCCACTTAATGTTCTGTGAATGGGGACATTTTAGATACACGAAGTCATCATGTGTGGTGTTTTCATACATGGCAAACCTACTTCAAATATTGTAGTAATCAGGAACATGCCAAACCTATCCACTCACCATGCCTGTTCAACATAGTTCTCATCACTCCAGAGATCAGGCAAGAACACGAAATAAAGGGAGTACATATTGGAAGGGACGAGGACAAACGATCCTTATTTAATCACATGGTTATCTACACAGAAGATCCCCAAATCTCCTTCATGAAACTCCTGGAACTAATTAACAAATTCAAAGTGCATGTTACAAAATGAGTACAAAAAACTAGTAACATTTCTCTATACTACTAATGTAGAAAAAAGCTACTACTGAGAAAAGCTGAGAGAGTCCTGTTCTCAGCAGCTCCTCAAAAAATTAAATACGTAGGAGTCAGCCTAACTAAAGTGAAGGACCTCTACAAAGAAAATTATATTCTACTGAAAAGAGAAAGAGGAAATTAGGAAATGGACAGACACCTCGTTTTCCTGGACACGGGCGTGACCCGGCCCCCGCATTCCCTGCGGCGGGCTTTTCCTCCCCACGCTCCCTGGTGAACGTGGCGCGGTCTCCCGCCCCCTTCCCTCAGCCGTTCGCTCCGGTTTGCCTGCTGGTCATCCTTTCTCGCCACTCTCCCCCTCATTTTTTTCATTTCATCGCAACAGCGAGTGACCCTCTCCTTGGGTAGATGATGTACCAACTCTAGGTTCTGTGAAGCCGCGCTCTCCAGTGGAAGACCGTCCTTTCCAATTTTCTAGTAGCCATATTTGGAAAGGTAAAAGGAAACAATTGAAATTAATTTTAACGTATTTTATTTTTAGTAACTATATCCAAAATATTGATGCAGCACGTAATCAATATAAAATTATTCATAAGGCATTTAAAGTTCCTGTGAAAGATCGAGCGAGGGTTTCAGGTCCAGCGTGGCTGCCCCGCAGCCCTCTCGGTTGGGTTTTGCGTGCTTCTGCTGCTAGGTAGCTGTGGTAGCGGCTGCCCGTGTGACGTCGCAGTGACAGTGTATAGAGCCTGATGCGGAGGTGGCCACGCTGGCCGTTCCTTTGGTAGGTTTCCGTGTGAAGCAGCGGCGAGGACAAAGGTAAGGGAAAACTACGCGAGGAAGAGTGTAGCGTGACCGGGTGTGCCCACCCACCCCTGCAGGGCACGCGGGGGGCGGGGGTGTCGCTCAGGATCCACGGCTCCTGCCCTCCTCTGCTGCCCGCTGAGTGCGCTGGTCCTCGGTGACCCCTCAGGAGCCGGAGTGGTGTTTGAGCCAGGCGGGCCCGTGGAAGGGCAGGTCAGGAGAGGCTGCGGGAGCCCCGTGACTGCTGCTGTGCGCTCCCTACACCGGCAGAGCTTAGGACTTGGTTTTACCTTTTTGCAATCCGTTTTCCGCATCCGGATGTGCTCGCTAAGTGCAGGCCTGCCGCGTGTTCTGCAAAGCCTCCGAAGACGTCCCGTTATTTTCGGGACTTTTGCGGCGTCTGGCCTGGCTTACCCTTTCAGCTTTTGATCTTAGCCTGGCTTGCTTAGTTATCTGTCACTGTGTGACGCGTGCTTGAACCATAATGACTTAATGGAACAGGAAGTGCTACCTCATTGTAGGCGGGTTAGGAATTGAGAGGTGTTGCTTCTTCCTTGAGGTCTCTGTCTTAGTCCATTTTGGCTGCTGTAAAAACTGATAGACTGAGTAGCTTATCAACAGCAGAAACTTCCACGGTTTTCATATCTATGTGCTATGAATCCGTTGCCATGTTGAGCTCATATAACTTGGGGAATTGGTACCCATACATAATCACATGTTGACCTCTCTTTCCTTTTATCTGCCTTTCCCTTCCCAGTCTCCTTTCCCCTTCACCTCTCCACTCAGTCTCCTTCCCTGTTCCTTACCTCTCTCACTTTATGTTCTTTTAGTCATTTTGGAAGTTTCATATAAGGGATACCGTCTGATACTTAATCTTTTGTATGTGGTTTATCTCACTAATCATTGTTGTTTTCAAGGTGTACCCATTTTCCTACACCTGCTTCAAACCATGGCAGTGTAATATTCCACTGTGCATATATACCACATTTTCTTTATCCATTTGTTTCTTGGTGAGCATGTACGTAGTTTACAGGATTTAGCTGTTACGTGTTGTGGTGCAGTAACATGGATATGCATGTGTCTCTGGAATAAGGGAACTTTATCTCTTCTGGAAAGATGCTCAGGAGAGGTAGAGCTGTGTCACATAGGATTTCTATCTTCAGTTTTCTAAGGAAGCTCCCAACTGCTTTCCGTAGTGGTAGTGCTGCGTACAGTACCACTGACAGCATTCCTTTTTCCCCAGATACGCACCAACCTTTCTTGTTTTTTTGGCTTCTTAATGATAGCTATTCTTGTTGGAATAAGTTGGAATCTCAGTATTGTTTTGATTTGCATTTCTCTGATGGCCAAAGACGTGAACTTTTTTTCATGTGCTTAACAAGGACATTTATACTTCTTCTTTTGAGAAGTATCTTTTCATTTCAGTTGCCCACGCTTTGATCAGGTCTTTTTTTAAAGAGATATTTATGTATGTATTTTAGCTCTTTATATATTCTAGTTATTAGTCCTCTGTCCAAAAAGTAGCTGGCAAAAATTTTTCCCATTTGTTGGGTTGTTTTTTAACTCTGTTGATTGTTTATTTGCTGGGAAAAAGCATTACTTTGATGTCGTCCCATGTGTTAATTCTTTTTGCTATTCCTTGTGCAACTGGCATTCTGCTCATGATGTCCTTTCCTGTCTCTGTATTCTACTGTTTTACTTGTTTTATTTTCTAGCAGGTTCAGTGTTTTCTTTTGATGCTTAGTTCTTTGGTCCATTTCAGTTTGGTTTTAGTATAGGGAAAAAGATAAGAGTTCTAGATTTGTTCTTCTGTGTGTATATAGCTAGTTTTCCCTGCACCATTTGTCAGAAAAGCATCTAAAAGCATCAGATAGCTAAGGATGCTTGAGGTTGTTTCTGTATCCTCAGTCCTGTTCCTGCTGTCTGTTTTTTGTGCCATAACCATACCAGTTTTAATCACTTTCGCTTTGTAATGGAGTATGGCCATTTTGACAATGTTTCTACTGTCGATGCAGGAACATGAGATGTCTTTCTTTTTTCTAAAATTCTCTTCAGTCTCTTTCTTTAGGGTTCTGTAGTTTCTTCTGAAGAGACTTTTCATTTCCTTGATAAGGTTTATCTATATGTATTTAATTTTCTGTAGCTATTGTAAGTGGGGTTATTTTCTTAATTTCTTATTGAATTTGATGTTGGTATATGGGAATGCTATTGATTTATGAGTGTTGGTTTTATAACTTGCTACTTTGCTGAATTTTTTAGTTGTAAGAAAATTCTAGTGGCATTTTTTGGTCTTTCATGTTGAGGATCTCATCATCTAGGAATGGGGATATTTTGACTTCTCTTCTACTCATGTTTTATTTATTTCCTTGTCCTGTCTAATTGCTATGGCCAAGGTTCCAAGTATTGTGTTGAGCAGGAGGAGTGGCCATGCATGTCCTTTTCTACGTGCAGATTTTAGAGTGGATGCTTTCAGTTTTTTTTTCCCATTTAGAAGAATGTTTGCAGAGCATTTGTTACAAATGGCTTGTATCCGTTGGAGGTGAAGTCTGTCTGTTCCTCTCCTTTTCAGGGTTTTGTCTTGAATGGATGTTGCATTTTGTCAAAGACTTTTTCTGCATCTGTTAAGATGATCATATGATTTTATCTTTGCTTCTATTGATGTGATGTATTACATTTGATTTGCATATGTTGAACCAGCCCTGTATCCCTAAGATGAAGCCCACTTGGCCATGAGGTATAATCTTTTTTTATGACTTACTTCATTCAGTTGGTAAATATCTTTTTTTTTTTTTAAGCAGGATCTCGCACTGTAGCCCAGTGGTCCTAAACTCACTATGTAGCCCAGGCTGGCCTTGAACTCAAGGCAATCCTCCTGTCTCACCCTCCAGAGTGCTGGGATTATAGGCATGCATCACCACGCCCAGCTTATGTGGTTGGTGCTGGCGAATGAACTCGGGATAGTTAAGTGCTTGACTTAGTGCTTCCTAGGCAGGCACTTTAACCACTGAGCCATTTCTCCAGCCCTTTGTTGAGTATTTTTGTATCTATATTGCTCAGGGAAATTGACCTGTAGTGGGGTTTTTTTTGGGGGGGGGGGGTACACTGCTGAACAAACAATGGGTCATAGAACAAATTAGGGAAGAAATTAAGAGGTTTCTGGAGTTAAGTGACAATGGAAGTGCATCACCGCAAAACCTACGGGACGCAATAAAGGCAGTGTTAAAAGAGAAACTCATTACTGTAAATGCAGTTATGAAAAGGACTGAGCAATTGCAAACAAATTACCTAATGATGCAGCTCAAGATACTAGAAAAACCAGAACAGTCCAACCTGAAAACTAATAGAAAGAAAGAAATTAAAAAGATCGGAGGAGAAATTAACAAAATTGAAACAAAAATACAGAAAAATCAATGAAATGAAAAGGTGGTTATTCAAAAGGAATAATAAGATCAATGAACCTGTAGCTAAACTCACTGAAAAAAGGAAAGGGAGGACCTACATCAGTGCAGTTGGAAATGAAAAGGCAAAATTACAGTGCTAACATGTAAAGAGTTATAGGAAAGTACTTATAGGAAACTATAGTGCTCTGGAGGGTGAGACAGGAGGATTGCCTTGAGTTCAAGGCCAGCCTGGGCTACATAGTGAGTTTAGGACCACTGGGCTACAATGCGAGATCCTGCTTAAAAAAATAAAAAGATATTTACCAACTGAATGAAGTAAGTAGTTACAGGAAAGTCTGTATACTAGTAAATTTAGGAGATTGGAATAGATGAGTTTTAGACACATACCAACTTCTGAAACTGAATCAAGATGATTTAAAAAAACTTCGGAATAGACTGGTAACTAACAGTAAGATTGAGGAAGTAATAAGCCTGGCATAGTGGCACACCATGTAATTACAGCACTTGGGAGGCTGAGGCAGGAGGATTGCTGTAAGTTTAAGGCCAACCTGGGCTACATAGTGAGTTCAGCACCCACCTAGAGTACAGAGGAGACCCTGTCTGAAAAAACAAAAATGACTGAGGAAGTGATAAAAAATACTTCCAACTAAGAAAACTCAGGACCTGATGGATTCATGACAAAATCTACCAGAAATTCAGAGAAGGTCGAAGGCCAATACTCATGAGACTTACTAGAAATCAGAAGGGACGGAAAATAGCCAGAGTCATTCCTTGAGGCCAACATACCATTCTCGTTTGAGGCCAAGAAGTCCATGATCAAGGCTCCACTGAGTCGCTATCTGGTAAAAACACAGGTACCAGTGCCTTCCGTCTGTGTGCTGCCTTATATGGTGGGATGGACAAACAAGGTCCCTCCTCCTTTTCATAAGGGCATTAATTTCATTCATAAGGAGTGACGTGAGCACCCTTCATGATGTTATAAGGAGTTAGGATTTTAGAATGTGAATCTTTTCTCTTTTTTTTTTTTTTTTTTTTTTTTTTTTTTTTTTTTTTTTGAGTTAGGGTTTCACTGTGTAGTTCAGGCTGATCCTGAGCTCACTATGTAGCTCACACTCGCCTTGAACTCATGCCAGTCCTCCTGCCTCAGCCTCCTGAGTTCTGGGATTACAAGTATGTGCTACTGTGCTCAGCTTATGTGGTGCTGAGGGATTGAACCCGGGCCTTGTGCATGCTAGGCAAGTGCTTTAGCTGATGTGCTGTTCCTCCACCCCCCAGTATATAAACTTGAGGAGGAAACATACTCAATTCACAGTGCTACCACTTGAGGTTGGTTTCTTATGATGTCAAAGAATGAAATGTTGGATGAAGGAGGCAAATTGCAAAGTGCGCAGTTTATTTATTTAGTTTATTTGAAGAGATAATGACAGATGGCCCTAAGCTTCTGCTAACTGGAGAGGGTCTCAAAGTGAGTTATTAGTGGATTTTTTTATACTAGTAAATAAGGGAGTTGATTTTACTAAACACCTTGAGGCTAGGGCACTCTATCCTTTATTTCCTTTCTTTTAATTGGTGTACATATGTGATAAATACTGGTTGCATTTAGCTTGAGAATTTGGGGCACATGTATATTACAGCATCATTGCAATCTCTCTTCCCCTTTTGGACCCTTCTGTCTCCTCCCTCCTCCCCTCAGACTCCCAATATATCACCCATTTCATTTTCTCTGTTACCTGTATTCTTGGTTTCTGATACTTGAGGAACCATTCCATATTTAATTGTTTGAGTCTGACCATCTCAGGTTGCATCCATTTACATACAAATGCCTCAAACCATCTTTATGGAAGAGTAGTATTCCAGCATACATACTGCATTTTGGTACCCATTGGTCTACTTATGGATACGTCAGCATCTTCTGTAATTTAGCTACTGTTAGCTGTGCTTTTGTAAACATGGGTGTACATGTCGCACTTTTTATGTGTTTCTTGTAACTTGAGGCATCTCCATGCTGCTTTCCGTACTGGTTGTACTAATGACAGTCCCACCAGCATCTATACTGCTGTTCAAGTTCTTGGTACATGCCAAGGGAATCTTAATGATGTTTGATTTGCATTTCTCTAATAGGCCTTCCATCCTTAAAGCTCTTCATCCTTACTGCCTGTTGTGGTTAGGAACCTGAGTGTCCCCCAAAAGTCTCATGTATCTTAATGGAACCATGTGATGCTGGCGGATTGGGGTCTGGTCTGGAGGGGTGGATTGCAGTTAAGTTAGGATTAACGGTGTGTAGTGGCTACACCTGGATGCAGGAGGGACTGGTTACTGGGCAGAGACCTGAAAGAATACATGAGCTGCACCTGCCTTCCTGGAAGACTGGGACTAGCCTCAACTAGCCTCAGCTTGTCTTCCTGTTTGTCGGGGAAGCTGCCTTCACCTCTCTCTCTGCCATATATTTTGATTGTTGCTGGCCGCCCCTGAATGGACTGTGACCAAGACTGTGAGCTGAAATAAACCTTTCCTTTGCTAAGTTTGTGGGTGTCGGGTATTGAGTCACAGCAACGAAAAAGTAACTAAGACACTGCCCTTGTTGCCTTTGAACATGTTTTAAACATAAATAGTTCCAGGGAGCAGCCAACTGCAAGTTATTTCAGATAATGAAGGTTATAGCTAAATTTCCCAAAAGTTCTTTATTCTGAGGCCCTTTAACCCTAACTAATGCTTGTACGTCCACCACTTCCTGCCTCAACAGCACTAAGAGTACAGAAATATAACCAGGATGTCTGCCAGGGTTATAGTTGTCTGAAGTCATGATTAAGGTTGAAAGATTTTTTTTTCCTTCTGTACTTTGCCTTCACGCTGAATTATATCATTTTTTTTCACTTTTTATTTCAAGACAGAGTTTTGTCATGTTGCTGGCTGGGCTCTCACTTGCCATCTTCCTGCCTCTGCTTCCCAGAGTTGAGGATTACAGGCCTGCTCCACTAGGCATAGTGAAAGATGTTTGTTTTGTTTTGTTTTTGAGACATGATCTCACTCTGTAATCTAAGGCTGATACCGAACTCCCTACGGGGCCCAGGCTGACCTTGAACTAATGGCTATCCTCTTGCCTCAGCCTCCTGAGTGCTGGGATGACAGGCATGTGCCACCACACCAGGCTTATGTGCTGCTTGGGAATCTAACCCAGGGTCTTGAGCTTCCTGGACAAGCGCTTTAACTGCTGAGCTATTCCTCCAGCCCCCGCAAAAGATTGATTTTTAAGTGTAGCCTACCTTTAGGGGTGGAAAGTAGACCCTGACTGTTGGCCTGCATCTTCTCACACTGTCTTCTCTAGAGGACTGCTGGACTGGCCTTTTATCATGGTGGCTGTCTTCCGTCAGAAAACGTGATTGATTAGAGAACAACGCAGAAGTTAGTGTTTGTTTTCTTTTTACCTAGCGCCTGAAGTCACACCTTTTTGTGCCCACAGTATCTTGTTGCTTACAAAGGACCGGCCTTCTGTTGGTGTTACAGTGAACTACACCGGGCCATAATAATGGAAGACAGCTATTGAGGGTCATGCTGGCGGCTGGCTGTCATCTAGTGAATATTTTTAAACCTTCTGGTGTGCCCTGATTGGGCCCTAAAGATTCATATATTGTTCTCACTTACCACAAAAGAATTCTCCTTTTTGTTTCTCTTCTCCTTGTTTGCTCTTCTGCTGTTTATCTTTTAACTTTTAGTCTGGGCATCTGTTCTGGTGAGAAGCATTCTTTCCAGTACAGTCTCTACCCCAACCCCACTACCACAGTGGCCCCCTTTCTACTTGGTGTCCAAGTAAGCTGTTACTCTTCTAACAGCGCGAACACATTTTGTGGTAGTTACCTGTTTCCTGGCTTGTTTTGACCACCAGACTGAATTCATGAGGGCAGGGACCGCATCTCTCTGCTTTACTGTTATGTCCCCAGTGCCCGACAGTATTTGGTAGCATGTGACAGGGTCTCAGCCACATGAAGAAAGGAATGGATGACACCATGTCCTTTTCATTAGGCTTTGAACTCCTAGAGAACAGCATGCTGGTCTTTTCAGTGCTGTATCCCAGGGTATTACCTAGTAGCCTGTGCACAAGAGGATAATTTCCTTTTCTCCTTTCTTATTCTTTTTGATAGAATAAAGATTTTTGAAGTTCAACATCTGCATAGGTAGATCATTAGAGATAAATCTGATTATTTACAAAAAAGTTTATCGTCGTATTATTTCTTGCCAGTCTGTCTTAGTTGGTCTTGTATTGCTTAAACAGAATACCTGCCATCTACAACATAAAGGAGAAACCGTCTGTTCCAGCTCCAGTCTCAGGAGGTCTTAGTCCATTCATGAGCTGCTGCCAGTGGCAGGAAAGCATCTGCTGGAGAACAGGGGCTTCACAGCATCACATGAAGAAGGATTAGGGCACCAGAAGGATGCCCGGACAAGAGGGTGTGTCCTTGAGGCTGCAAGCGAGTGACACGTCTCACCCTACCAGGTCCCGCCTTGCAACAGCACTTAAACTCCATGCATAATCCACAAATCCAAATACAGGAGCCCTTTCAGGAACATTCCAGATCCTAACCAACTACTGCTGATGTTCCTCTGTAATTCAACATTATTGCAAGATTTTAGATAATTTATATCTGTGATAAAAGGATTTAATAACCCTAGCAGTATTTACTCAGGCTTATGCAAGTACTTTCACATGAAAGATATTTTATGAGTAATGAATAAATTCTGTATATTGAAGTGCCTTTCATTGTTGATAAGTTTTCAAATGAGAAATGAATAATTTTTGTTAGATCTTAATTTTGTTAACACAAAGATCACTGATATGTAATTAGAATAAGTTGTTTCTGGATTTGAAATTTAGGAGGAAATTGACTTATTTCTGTTGCTTGATGATTTTTATGACCTGTTCTCTGGAGCCATTCTGTTACTACATAGATGACAGCAAGTGAATCTGAGAAGTACCAGCTGTCTTGTCCCTGCTTGCAAGATGGAGTCAGTTGCCAAGAAATCTCTGGCATGAATGCACTGATCTCAATGGTAGCTATGTGGTCATCCTGTTATTCTCATTTTCTTAAAAAAAAAAAACCCTTATTTTGTATTTTTATTCATGTACTTTATAAACTACTTATGTCTTTGGCTTTTGTTTATTTTTACATTTTCTCCTAGCAGTTCATTAAAAGGGTTTAGAAGTAACCAGAACTTCCTTGAAATTCTGAGTGCCATTTTTTTTTTTTGGCAGTCATCAGTTGGAAAGATGAAGAGAAAGATGAGTGAAGAGATGGATGGATAGAGGAGTAGCCAGGCACTCGTTGCAATATGTAGGACAGGTTCCTTTGTGTCTCTGAGCTGTCTGGGCGGGGACGTAGGCACAATGTGGACAGAATTCGCTCTTTAATAAGGTTGCCATCATGCTCAGTAAGATGTCTCAGGTAAAGTGCCTGACACAGTCTTTGGCATATAGGAAATGCATGGGGAAGATCCAGTCGTAGCCCCCTTCCCTAAGCTGTTTTGCCTAGTTTGAAAAGGAATTTACTGTGTCTCTAGTAGTGTCGTGTTGCCCTAGAAGTGGGAGACCCATCCATTTGGGCAAGGGGTCTCTGCCAAGACTCTTCAGTAAAGCCCCTGTGTGCTGGTTTTCTTAGTTCACTTTCCGGCTATTACAGTGGTGCAGTCAAAGGTACTGTGCTTTTCCTGGTGGATGTAGTTTTTGCTTTGTTTCGATTTGGGGTATTTACTCCTTTTAAAAAATCACTTCTCTGTTTTCTTTTCCTTTTGTTTGGCAATGGTTGATATTTTTAGGTGTCTGCTTGCTTCCTCTTGCTAGAGCAACAAGTCCTTCATCCTACTTTTCCTTTGGCTTGTTGTGGAGTCTAGACCCCGGGAGAAGAGCAATACTCTTGGGAAGGCTTTGCTCCAAAAACCCATCTAGGGGTTGGTCACCTTGGGCTTTCCTGGATGCCCAACCAGGAAGTGATTGTTTGAATGATTTGACCCATTTTCCTCCATATAACTTTCAGTGATCATTCCAAGAAGTCATTGATATCCAAATCTTTAGTTGAGTGGCCTGTTAAAACAGGTCTGTGTCAAAAGTGATGAATAGTTTTTGTGGATTTTGAGCAGGTTGCCAATCGATCAGCTCCTGCTTAATGAGAGAGAGGCACTGTAAGAGGAGCAGAAGCCCAGCTGCCTGCTCAGGAGCCACCTGCCTTTTCTCTTTACTTCATTTTCTTGCTAATGAAGGAACCAATTGGTTTAGAGCGATCAATGCTGACCTGTTAGGATCAGACATTGTTTTGGCATTGCCAAGGCAATTAAATTCAGCAGGGTGAAGATTAGAGAGAGAAAGTCTGTGGAAAAAAAGGAGAAACAGGGGACTTTTATTCAGAAACAGCCTTGCTGGTGTTAGAGGTATAAAAAGGATTAGTTGAAAAAGAATTAATCATTATAGCATTTTCTTTCTTGGTAAAATAATCAGAAGAAAATTTATTGATAGTGGTTCTTAAATGCAGGGAGATAGGAAGCTCTGCTTGCTGTTGTGATTTGAGGTCCATACTTGTACTCTTACCCTCTTTCCTGTTTCAAGCTGTGACTCGTCCAGAAAGCTCAAGAGCCCATGTGTTGAGTCATAGGTACTGTGGCCTACATGTACGAGCTTTTCCAGAGCAGCTCGGAACCAAAGTAGTCAAGCCCTTCCTCATTGCGTTCACAGGTGATGTGATCCAGAAATCATTAGAACTGATTAAGAGCATAGTACAGAAAACTCTTGAGGGCAAGATTCACACACTAACCTTCTTGGCACACACTGCTAACCCTTCGCTCTCTTGGCGGCCATCAGCATGTGCCTTCCTTCCACTTAGATGCTCATTAAATATTGGAATAGACTGACAGTCACTGATTGAATCAGAGATTGAGTCTTTTAAAAAATGCTTAAGATTTAAAGATTTTATATTCCATGCTTAGGAAAGGAAGGGTAACAAGCATATAAAAGCAGGAATGATTAAGTAAGTTAGGGAGACCTTTCTAGAATGGAAGAACGTACTTAAGCAGACTTTTAAATTTCATGGACCAGTCCAATTTCCACAGATAATTTTGCTATGTAAAGTTGTTAACTGGCATTGTCCCATAATGCCAAAATGTAGAGTGGATATAATTTTAGCAAAGAGAGGAGGCGGTTCTTTAAATTGTTTATGTTTTGCTATATTAAAAAACCTGTCTGGTTCTTTCTGTTCTTTGCTAAAGGGAGCTGTTTACACAGCACAGGACACAGGACACTGGCCTGCAGGGGCTTGGTCCTTGTGCAGTGCCTCCCTCCGTTGTTACTAAGGTTGCCTTTTGTGGACCGCTGATAGTTTGCCAGGCAAGTAACTGAGGCATTACTGCCTCCTCCCCCTTTGTAATAAAAGTGGAGCCCTTTGTCAGTTGAAACAGTAGTGACAGTTTACTGTGATAACATCCCTGTTCCTCAGAACAGCTTGACATCTTTGATGTGGAGGTGGTATCCCGACACAGTCTGGGCAATCTTTGATCTTCCTTTTTGTCTTGATACATGTGCTACCTGAAAGAGTTCGTTTTTTACTTCTTCATGAAGATTTAAATATCTTGAACAGGAGCCCTTGTGGTTTCTACAGCATATTCTCCTTGGATAACTGTCCTGAACTTCCCAGAGAATTTTATACCAGTGATCTGCCAATTTTTTTGATTATGCACTTATGACTAAAAACTTAGCACATGGGAAGATGACCAGCCTCATCACTGACAAGAAAGTGCAAATCAGAACTGCAATGGGACGCCAATTTACACCCACTAGGATGGCGATAGTGTCTTGGTTTAGTGGGGTTTTTCCTTCAAATAGTACATTTATAGTACTTAAATATCAGTGTTCTGCTTTTCTACAGAAAAGCATATGGATTGCAGATCACACGTGGTTTGAAATTTTCTAGTAGTTGTATTTAAAAAGTAAGCAACAAGTAAGAAGTTTTAATAATATATGTAATGTAGCATACTGAAGATAGTATATTTCAATGAGATATTTCGTATTCTTTTCAAACTAAGCTTTTCACATATGATGTATGAATCACAATTGAGACACAGAATTTTTATATGCAGTGTTTAATCTGTATTTAGATTTTGTAAAGTTTACAGTTGAAAAGTAAATTCATATACTTGGGTTATTCTAAGCATGTTTAAAAGTATTTTAATAAATATTAGCTTTAAATTTAGGTTACGTTAAAATTTTGGTTAGTCAGTTTCTCCACATTGTAAATATCAGTTGTTAACATATTAGATACAGCAGTTCTATAGGAGATTGTCTAGACCGGCTGAATTGTGTGCATATATGTTGCTAGATTTATGTTAATATGTGATGCTAGATTCATTTTGGAGAAATATGTTTCTTTTATCTGAATGGTTTGATCTTTCTGAGGTGTTTTGTTCATCTGCCTCTGTATATATGCTATGATGTATGTGTGAGTGTGTGTTAGTTCCTAGGGATTGAGTGCAGGGCCTTCATGCTGAGCAAAATCTCCAGCCTGTGTTTATTTTTGATTTTGAAACAGTCACAATAAGTTGTCCAGACTGGGCTTAAAGCTGGTGATCCTCCTGCCTCAGTTTCCTAGAGTGCTGTGGTTATCAGCTGCACTGCCAGGCCTGTCTCTTCTTAGATGCAATGTGTTTACATTGACATGTTTTTTTATGTATGGTAAAAACAGTGTTGATAAAAATATTGAGAAATCAGAACCATTATAAACTGTTAGGAAAGTGGAAATGGTACAGCTACTTTGAAAGCACTTTTATAGTTCCACAAAAAGTTAAATATAGAGTTATGTTGAATCTAACAATTGTAGGTATATACTGAAGAGAAATAAAGTACATGTCTTCATACAACGTTGAACATAATGTTCATAGCAACACTACTTCAATTCAAAAAGTGGAAGCAGTCCAGATGCCCGTGAATAAACAAAATTTGATAATATAAATACATAATATATATTTTATGCTATGTATGACACATGTAAATGAAATATTCAGTCATTAAAAGAATACATACTATGACATGGATGGAGGTTTGAAGGTGTTATCCTAAGTGCAAGAAGTCACTTGTATATGTCACATACGCTGTGACTCTTTCTATATGGAATGTCCAGAATGGATAAATCTATGGAAAGATCTCTCTCTC
>PVKB01001883.1:0-346683 GCA_004027205.1 Ctenodactylus gundi | reverse complement strand
TTCATAGGACAGCTTGAGTGTCTCAAAGACCCGGCATCTGGTTTACCCTAGGATAACTGCTCCAACAGAGTAAAAACTAGGAGCTTTAATATTTCTCATGACTTATCCATGGAAATCACACTGAAATCATTTCTGTAGTATCCCATTTGCTACATAGCTTGGCCTAAGTCATTGCAGAAAGATACTACATGTATAGAACGGTGAATGCCAGGAGGTAGGGATCACCAGGACCATCCCAGATCCTGGATGCCATAGAGGGTTTATTATTGTAAATTATCCAGAGATATTTTCTCCTCATTCATTCTATTCAGTATGAAGGGCAAGTCAGGTATGTTTTCTTGTCACATGACCTCCCACAGGATTTGATTTTTGTTTGCTTTTATACCTTGGGTATATTCATTTAGATCCTGACTGTAAGTAACAATTTGCTATTAAATCTTCCAAGTGGGAAGGTCCTTATGTTTATCTCTTGAATCCTGCCATCCATGGGTCCATCAAAGTAAAAACCAAGGCCGCAGGGTAGGTGAGACAACCCCAGAATGGATGCTGAGGCACTTAACTTTTGAAATTATGGCTTGCAACTCATGGCAATCTGGCTTGCCTGCCATAATTTGAATGTCCACTCTGAAACTCACTGACTTGAATTTAACCCTCAAATTCATATGCTCATAATATTTGGAGGTGAGGCCTTTGGGAAGTAAATAAGATTAGATTAGGTTATGAGGCTGGGAGTCCTCACAGTGATACTGGTGGCTATTTATTTATCAGTTTTATTTATTTATTTGGTGATTTTTTAAAGATAGGATTTTATTATATAGTTCAGGCTGGCCTTGAAATTTTGTTCTTTCTGGCTCAGCCTCCTGAGTGCTGGGATTGCAGGCATGTGCCACCATATCCAGTAAAATTCAATGAAAACATTTTAACCAAATTCTATTTTTATCTATGGGCTAGTTACTAAATCTAGTTACTTTATAAGAAGAGGAAGAAAGGCCTAAGCTGGTACCCTTGCTGTATCTCCCCATGTAGTGCTAGCACACTTGCTGTGTCTCCCTACCTGATGCTGGCATGCTCACTGTGTCTCCCCACGTGACACTTTCCCTCATGTCAGGAGGCAGCTCAAAGCCTCTTCCACATGTTGGCACCCACTCTTGGACTTGCCAGCTTCCAAAACTGTCAGCTAAATAAACCTCTGTTCTTTAGAAATTGCCCAATTATTAATAGTAGTATTCACTCAGAGCAACAAAAAATAAACTAGGACTCAGCTCATCAATGCTTTTCCAAAGGTTTTTAAATTTTTTTACTCAGAATTTCAATTATTTAAATCAGTGGATTTGTCCAAATAAACTCCTCAGACCATAGATAGAAATAGAATTTGGTTAAAATGTTTTCATTGAATTTGCACTATTATTAAATTTCTAACTTTTTGAAAGAAATTCTTACCACTTGAACTTCAATCTGTCTTCTACTCTACTGTAAACACTTAAGGCTGTTAATGTTCTTTGTGGCACTGTTCCAGTTCCTTTTTACAAGTTTCAAAACGTAGAAATTTTATTATCATTCAATTTCAAATATATTCTAGTTCTCCATTATGTTTGCTTCTTCCTTCATGAACTATTAAAAGTTTTACAGTTATCACCACTTAACATTTTGGCTAGTGAATATATTACTAGTGTTTAAAATAAATAACTATGAAACAATGTCCAGTGAAAATCTCATTGTTGATCCCCTCCATATGGTTTCATATGTATTTCCCAGTATCAATGTCTACTACTAAATTTTTTTGTTTATTGCCAAGTAATTAAAAATACACATGAAGAAATACATACTTCTCTCCTTTTTATATAAATGGTATTGTACAGTAAATAAATATTTAATATCTTAAGTAATTTACTTCAACTGTATGTCTTGGAGCAATTTCATACAGGTCTTTAGAAATGTTTTGCATTTTCTGAGTGTGTGCATTTAAATTTTCTTTCCTCTATTTCACATATGCTTTCTTTCTTCCTGCCTTTCTGCCTTTCTTTCTTTTTTTCTTTTCTTCTTTTTTTTTTTTTCCTTGTGCTGGGGATGAAGCCCAGGGCCTCATATGTGCCAGGCAAATGCTGTGCCACTGATCTACCTCTCCAGCCAATGTTTCTATTTTTATCCCATTATGATCAGAGAACGTGGCTACATTTTGGTGTATATTGGATCTTCCTAGCTTGGTATGTACAGGAATTGTAACTGCTGTAATGTCCTCATTTAACTTACTTGTTAATCTGTTGGCCTTCAAGAATGACAGTAGGTTATAACATTATCAGGTAATGACTCCAATTACAGTTTTTCTTTTAGATGTATTATATTTTATTGAAAAAATCAAAACAGTTCTTATGTACTTACTGATTTTATAAAGAATTTTTCCCCCGGTATGTAATACATGTACTTAGCTTTGATGTCAAGGAGACTAAACACACTTTTTGCAGATATGCTCAAGTTCACGCTCTCTCCCACATTATGTAACACCCATGGAGGGTTTGAGAGTCTCCCCATCCCAAAACCATCATGTTAGTGGAGTACAGTAAGGATAGCATGCTGCTTGTGTTAATTCAGCAGGAGCCAAGTGCTCCAATGCTTTTAGAAGACTTGAACTTTTTGACAGGACTAGTTTACTCTCTCTCTCCTTAAACAACTAAAAACAGAGAGGAAAAAACAAAGAAGCAATGGTTTTCCTAAGAGTACCTCAGGCAATGCAGAGGAGCAGTTTGTCCCTTGGAGAAGGATCTTACTCTGTCTTAGCTACTTTTTTGTTGCTGTGACTCAATACTCACATGCACAACTTTAGATAGGGAAGATTTATTTTAATTCACAGTTTCAGGTCTCAGTCCATTCGCAGGTGGGCAGCTGGGAAATGACTCCACCATTCCATCATGTGACAGGGCCATACCTGGAGCTGGAGCTCCTCAGGACATGGCAAAATGGAGTCTAGGAGGAAGGGCAGAACTAGTACACACCCCTCCAGGTGAAGCCCCAACCATCTACTCTTTCCAGTCAGGCTTCGTCTCTTGTAGGTACATGAGGCTTTTAGGGGACACTCCAGATACATGCCACAACTCTTCTACACTCATTTAATGTTAGTGAACTCCTTCATGTTCTATTTAGTGCTGCAAATACACATGTAACACACAATACACACCACAAAATGCCACTGGAGATTTTCTGACTTTCAGGATGATGAAAGTGAATTTCTGCTTCTCTGTAACAGTAATCGGAGATTGGGCAAAAAGGACCAAAATCAATATTTTTAGACTCTATAATTAAAACAGAACTTTGTAGCATTTTGAATAGTATTTAGTCAAGAAAGATGACTGAAACTCGGAGTAATAAAATTTTGCCTATTATAATTTCTTTAACTCTATACCTGTCTTCCAGGCTTCAAAGTAACATTAAAAAGCTACCACTCTGCAACCGTAGTTGCTGTGAAAACCAGAAGAAAAGTGTCTCCTGTGGAGAGAAGAAGAGTTTGGAGCTTCCCAAAAACCTCAGTCTCAGAGAAAGGTAATGATTTGACTCATCTAGAAACTCAATGAAACATTCTGTCCCTAGTGATTGTCTTTATGTGACTTGCATCAGAGCTCAATTTCTGTGAATTGGCTTCTCCAAGTAACATTTGTTGGAAGCAACCAGTGACGGTTACCTAACATTAAAACTGCCACAGGTATTGTTGACAGTTGGGGCTGGCAAGATGCAACGAAAACGCATAAGAGAAAAAACTGAAGAATGAGAAGTTCAGAGGGAGATTTGTAAAGTTCTGCCAGAATCTCAGGAGTCTGAAAGCCTCTGTTCCTGCTGTGCATATGCTCAGGAGGGACCCTAGAAGGCCCTCAGGTTGACCTTGAGGCTTTCCTTAAGCAATAGTGAAGGTTAAAGAGAGGTGTAAACTGCCTGACAGCACTAAAACCACACCCTAACAGAAACACAGAGCCATTCAACAAAAGTTGGAAGATTTATTGGTTCAAGATGCCTGAAGAAGGCTGAGACATACCTTAGTGGTTAGAGCACTAAGCTTTGGATTCCATTCCCTAGCGTCATATATACTGGGTGTGGTGGTGCATAACCATAATCCCAGCAGTTGGGAGGGTGAGGCATGAGGACTGCCATGAGTTTGAAGCCAGCCTGAGCTATATAGTGAGTTCAGGACCAGCCTGGACCATAATTCAAGACCCTAGACTTCCAGGAAAAATGGTAGCCAAGTAAGAGAGCTGGACAATGTCTCCTTATGGACTTAAAACATTGAGATTATAATTTTAAAATGCCTGTTCAACTTAGCTAGAAGAGGAAGGAGCACCCTAACAATTAAAAGGAGACCATGGGAAAGTAAAACATCCCCAAGATACATCAAAAGCAGAGGAAAACAGCAGCCCAGGCAGCAGCCCCAGGCTGACTGAGAGTGGCCCTGAGCCACCAGTATTTGCAGACAGAGGAAAGCCCAGAGCTTGGAACCTCAGATGGAGATAAGTACAGATCCAGGAGAAGTGAATATTGACAGCAGCTGGTAGCACCAGCCTCCAAAAACAAGCCTGCCAGTAGAGCAAACTGCAAATGCAGTGTGAGCTTCCCTAGAAAAGGCCTCCCAGAATCTGGACCAGAAGCAGCACTCAGCAGCCATAACAGACAGTGACATAGGCAGGAGCCCAAACCTGAACTGTTTAGAGTAAAATAAGGCTCAGAAGAGCACATCAGGGTTTTGGGGGTCACTCTGTAACAGGGTCTAAGAAGAAACTGGCATAAGAGACAGTTGTGGAGAGGAGAGAAAGGTCACTGACCCTCTGAATGGCTCGGATGGAAGTAGAAGTACCCCCAAGGGTGGAGATCCCTGCTCTCTGGTGAAGGAAGCAGGACAGGAAGGAGAGCTTTGCTGAGCAGGATGGGTGTGATCAAGACACCTCAGAGGCCATCAGACTGTTAGGTTCTCCCTTATTGTCAATTCCCAGTACAGAACTCAGGAATTTTAGCTCCCCTACACACACCCTTGTACCCATTCAAAGAACCTCTCAGCTAGGCTTTTACAGTGAAATCCCTCAACAGCGGAAACATGGGAAGAAGATAAGGCAACAAGACACCCACAGAAATGCCTGGGACCCCAGAAACTAATGTCATGGGCCCTGAAATAGTGGAACTCATAGGCAAGGAAGTCATAAGCAAATAAATGAATTGAACAGAGAGTTCAAACAAGGTATTCTCAAAGAAATGCAAGCAATGATCAGCAGACTTAAGGAGAGACTTACTAAACAAACAGTGCTTCTAATGGATACAAAGCTTACCACATATATAGAAGCCACAAATAAAAAGTTAGCAGAGGAGTGTCGCGGGACCTCGCAGAGGAAGCGGGGGACTGCTGTGGGAGACAGGCGAAGGCGGTAGGAGCAGACTCTGGGCACACAGCCCACCTCAGTGTTGCAGGACCTCACAGAGGAAGCAGGGTCCAGTGGGTCCTGGGCGGAGCTGCATAGGAGCAGTCTGAGTGGATGTGCGACACTTCCTTGTACCTTGATACCTTACAGTGGTCTCAGGTCTTGGCTGGCACCCTGTAGAGCCGAATGGGAGTAGACTAGCGGGACTGGAGTGCATATCCTTACCGCCCCTCGCCTCGCCTCAGTGGGCAGCGAGGAGGTTGTGTTCTCCTAGCACCAGTCAGAGCCATACTGGGGAGAACCACATAAGGGAATCCAGGGACAGACAACCAGAGACAACCAAAGACAACAGAACCATGAGGAAACATGGAAATAAATCTCCTTCAGAAAGTCTTTATACACCAGAAGAGCATACCAGGAATTCTGAAAGTGCAGAAACTAAAGATGTTAATGGAACAAATGATGGAAACTTCTGGGCCCAGAAATACATTGAACTAAAGCAGGAATTAAAGCAAGAATTAAAGCAGGAGTTACAGCAGGAATTAAAGCAAGAAATGATGCAGGAAATGATAATCAAAGATCAAGAGCAATGCCAAGACCTAGCTAAGCTAAAAACAAGCCATGAGAAGCAAGTACAGAAGATCAAGGAAGAAATGGACCAAAGAATAATGAAGATCATACAAGAAATAAGAGAAGAATACAACAGAGACATTTAAAAAGTACAGATATACAGGAAGTAAAAAACACACAGGTCACAATAAGCAATGATATCGAACAACTTCAAAATAGATTATCAGACCTAGAAGACAAAATGACAAAGCTGGAACAGAAAGATCATAAAGAACACAAAATAAAGAAAGAAGAAAGTGAATCATTACAACGACTCATAGACGATTCAGAGAGAAACAACCTGAGAATTATGGGAATCCAAGTGAAGACTGAGGACCAAACAAAAGCATTAAAAGTCATATTCAAGGAAATTATGGAGGAAAACTTCCCAAATCTAAGAAGAGAAATGAATATTGAATTACTGCAGGCATTTAGAACACCGAATAATATTGATCAGAGGAGAATCTCATCCCGACACATCATAATTAAAGTACTAGAAACCCAACACAAAGACAGAATACTGAAAGTGGTAAGAGAAAAGCAGAAGATGACCTACAATGGTAAGAAAGAACATCAAAAGAACAGAACAGTCACAAATAAATTCACTAATGATGCACCTTAAGGACCTAGAGAAAGAAGAACAACTCAACTCAAAAGGCAGCAGAAGAGAAGAAATTATAAAGATCAGATCTGAAATAAATGAGATCAAAATTAAAAAGACAATAAAAAAGATTAATGAGTCAAAGAGCTGGTTCTTTGAAAAAAGTAATAAAATCAACAAACCTGTTGCCAACCTCATCAAGAAAAAGAAAGAAAAGACACAGATTAGCACACTCAGAAATGAAAAGGGTGAAGTTATAACAGACTATGCAGAAATCCAGAATATTATAAGAAATTACTTTGAACGCCTATATTCTAATAAACTTGAGAACTGGGAAGAAATGAACGAGTTCCTAGATACATATAAAATACCAAAATTAAGTGAAGAAGATATAAAAACCTTGAACAACCCCATCACACACACAGAAATTGAAGCAGTAGTAAAAGCTCTACCTACAAACAAAAGTCCAGGCCCAGATGGATTCACAGCAGAATTTTTTCAGAACTTTAGGGAAGAACTTACTCCAATCCTCCTCGAACTATTTTATAAAATAGAAAGGGAAGGAATGCTACCAAACTCATTTCTTGAGGCTAGCATCACACTAGTCCCAAAACCAGACAAAGACTTAACTAGGAAGGAAAATTACAGACCAATATCCTTAATGAATATAAATGCAAAAATCCTCAATAAGATTCTGGCAAACAGAATCCAACAAGTAATCAGAAAGATCGTACACTATGATCAAGTAGGCTTCATTCCTGAGATGCAAGGCTGGTTCAACATACATAAATCAATCAATATAATACACCGTATCAACAAAAGTGAAAACAAAAACCACATGATCATCTCTATTGATGCAGAAAAAGCCTTTGACAAAATCCAACACCCTTTCATGATAAAAACACTGAGAAAAATAGGTATAGCAGGGCCCTACCTAAAACTCATAGAAGCCATACATGCCAAGCCTACTGCAAATATCATAGTAAATGTAGAAAAATTGAAATCGTTCCCTCTCAAATCAGGAACAAGACAAGGCTGCCCACTATCACCACTCTTATTCAACATAGTCCTGAAACACTGGCCTTGGCAATCTGACAAGAAAATCAAATAAAGGGAATCTGCATTGGAAAGGACGAGGTCAAACTGTCCTTATTTGCAGATGATATGATTATCTACATGGAAGACCCTAAAAACTCCACTACAAAACTCCTAGAAATAATAAAAAAAATTTAGCCAAGTCACAGGCTACAAAATGAACACTAAAAAATCAATAGCTTTTCTCTACACTAACAATGAACTTACTGAGCAAGAACTCGGAAAAACAATTCCATTCTCAATAGCTCAGCAAAAAATTAAATACCTAGGAGTATACCTAACCAAGGATGTGAAGGAGGACCTGTATAAAGAAAACTACATTATGTTGAAGAAAGAAATTTTGGGAGACACTGGAAAATGGAAAGGTATCCCCTGCTCTTGGATAGGCAAAATAAATATAGTAAAAATGACTATACTACCAAAACTGATATACAGATTCAATGCAATTCCTATCAAAATACCTGCAAGTTTCTTCAAAGAACTTGAAACAACAATTCTTAAATTCATATGGAACCAAAAGATACCAAGAATAGCCAAAGCAATCCTGAGCGACAAGACCAAAGCAGGAGGCATTACAGTTCCAGACATCAGGCTATACAATAAAGCCATAATTGTAAAAACAATTTGGTACTGGCACAAAAATAGACAGATAGACCAGTGGAACAGAATAGAAGATGCAGAGACAAACCCAAATACCCTCAATTACTTAATCTTCGACAAAGGGGCCAAATACATACAATGGAAAAAGGACAGCCTGTTCAACAAATGGTGCTGGGAAAACTGGACATCCACATGCAGAAGAATGAATCTAGTCACACACCTATCACCATGCACCAAAATCAAATCAAAATGAATCAAAGACCTAAAAATAAAAATGAAACACTAAACCTTCTGGAAGACAAAGTAGGCAAATTTCTAAAAGACATAGGGGTAAGGCAAAGATTTTCTTGACAAGACACCAAGAGCAAAAGAAATTATTCCCATTATTAACAAATGGGATCTTGTCAAACTAAAAAGTTTCTGCACAGCAAAGGAAACTATCAACGTTGTAAAAAGAGATCCAACAGACTGGGAAAAAATATTTACCACCAACATCTCAGATAAGAAGCTTCTAACTGGAATATATAGGGAGCTGAAGAAAAGTAAGCTTACCAAAATAAAGGATCCTATTGAAAAGTGGGCAAATGAAATGAAGAGACAGTTCACTCATGAAGAAATGCAAAAGGCCAACAGATACATGAAAAGATGTTCAACATCTCTAGCCATAAGAGAAATGCAAATCAAAACAATGCTAAGATACCATCTCACCCCAGAGAGAATGGCCTACATCAACAATTCAAATAGCAATCAGTGCTGGCACGGCTGCAGGGGAGAAAGAAACCCTCCTGCACTACTGGTGGGAATGTAAATTTGTACAACCCCTTTGGAAAGCAGTATGGAGAGCTCCCAAAAGACTAGAAATAAATATACCCTTCGATCCAGTGACACCCCTTCTGGGAATATATCCAAAAGAGGCCAAAACAACACATAGCAGAGATATATGTATACCCATGTTTATAGCAGCACAACTAACAATAGCTGAAATATGGAAGTCACCAAAATACCCATCAACAGACCAGTGGATACACAAACTGTGGTATTTATACCAATGGAATACTATGCATCAATAAAGTCCAACAGCATGGAGGCTTTTATAGGCAAATGGGAGAAACTTGAGAACATCATGCTTAGTGAAGTGAGTCAGAAGCAGAAGGTGAAACATCGAATGGTCTCTCTGATATGAGAGACCCAGATCACAACTCATTTGGAAGTTAAGATAAAAGACAAAGTGAAAGAGGGGGGAAGGGTGGGAGAGGGGGAGGGACAAAAGGAGAGTGGGAAAGACCTTGTCACCTTGACAAGAAACAAATGTGCACAAAATGCCCAACCTCATTGTAAACCTTGAATTTCACACATATACACATCAATAAAATGTGGGGGGGGAAAAGTTAGCAGAGGTAAATAAGGAAATACAAGGTATGAAGTAATATTTTGATAGAGAAGTGAAATTTTTGAAAAGAAATCTAGCTGAAATTCAGGAAGAAAAATTCATTTGAAAGCAAGGGAAGTCTACTCAAACATTGTGTGGACAGTTTCAGACCTTAAAGACAAGGCTGAGGAAACAAATGCTATAATTAGGCACAACTCTAAAATTAGAAATGAGCAAAGTAGCTGGATGCAACAGCTGATGGATGACTCAAAGAGAACCAATCTCTGAATTATAGGTGTGGGAGAAAGAGCAGAAGACAGCACCAAAGGTATAAAGAATTTACTCACTGAAATCATGCAAGAAAATTTCCCAAATCTAGGAAAGAAATTAATTTTCAGATACAAGAAGCTTATGGAACACTTCAACCAGCAATAAGACTTGCCATGAGATATCATAATCAAAACCTCTGAAATACAACATAAAGAGAAAATATTAAAAGCAGCAAGAGAAAAACAGACATTATTTTACCAAGGCAAGTCCATTCGAATTACCACAGATTTCTCAAGGCAAACTTTAAAGGTCAGGAGAACCTGGAGCAAAATTGTTCAAGCTTTAAAAGACAGCAAGTGTCAATCTAGGTTGTTGTGTCCAGCAAAATTACCCCTGAAAATTGAAGGATAAGTAAAATAAAATTCATGACTGAGAAACCCTAAAGAAATTTGCAACCACTAGCCCAGCATTGTAGAAAATACTTGGAGGAATCTTAGAGAAAGAGACAGAGACAAGCAGCACCAAAGAGAGAAAAGCAAACACCTGATGAGAAGCTATAACAAAAGAATAGACATCAATCATTTTATTGGTATCCTACTAAAACAGTACCAGCTTTCTCATAACCTGTGAAACTTCCCCCTTTAATCATTATTTTTAATAGTATATAAGTTTGCAAAACATAATAATTACATTCAACATGGGGAATTGGTATAAAATTTTAACCCTTGGGGAAAAAATAAAGGGAGTAAAGACTTCCAAATGCAGAAGTAAAAAAAAAAAATTGAGCAACTAAGTTTTTGAGATCCTTCTTCTGTTCTGTAAAATAGGTTCTGATGTCATAAGGAGCCATGTAATCTGTGGCTAAAATAAGAACACCTGTCTAGGTTTTTGACTATTAAAATTAAAATGATGTACTTTAGAAGATTCCCCACAAAACCTAACAGGAAGCCTATTATGCTTCTCAGTAACCTATACTGTGTCTACATGCTGATGATCAGTGGAAAGTGGAAAGTTGTTGCGGTCCACTTGTCCTAGAAGGGAGGAATGAACAAAAAGACACACACACACACACACACACACACACACACACACACACATAGGGGAAGACTGCAGCAACGAGAGACTGCGCTCTTTATTTTTATAGGTCCCTAATCCAACCCCCTCTCTTACTCGCTGACCTTTACCCTAATTCTGTCTTGCATCTCTTATTAGGCCACCTAGTTTTGTTATCTAGTTAAGGAGTCTCAAAGTCCGCCATAGTCTGGTTGCATTTGTTTGCCACAAGCCAAGAGAGGCCCTCATTTGCAAGAGACCTCTAGCCCCTCCCGTGTGCAGGCAATGTCTCACCTTGGGTGACAAAACAAGAATTGTCTGAGACCTCCAAGCCCTTCCTGTTTGCAGGCAAGAGCCCATCACCTCAGACTGTAAAACAGAAGACTACCTGAGATTCCAAGTCCTGTTTGCAGGCAAGGTCTCTTCATCCCAGGGGGCCAGACAAAAATATCTGTCTCCTCTGTGAGAACAGAGTCAAACTCCAGACTAGTTTAATTATTTAAGCTTTGGTGGTCTGTGTCTCTAATTCTTGGTTCCCTTCAGAAAGTTTACTTCCAAATAACAAAAATACGGATACTTCCTTGGTTTTCATCATCTAATTCACTATTATAGATTTTTATTTTGGTAACATATTCATAACATAAAGTTTATTACTTTAATCTTTCCTAAGTATATGGTTCAGGGGCCCAAGTTCATTGACATTGGTGTGTACAATGATCCCAATGGTCTGTGTCTAGAACCTTTTCATCATCTAAAGGTGTCCACCTGAAATTCTGCATTCATTCAGCAGCAGCCCCCATTCTTCCCCTTCTTCTGCAGTCTCTGATAACTGTGGTTCATCATTCTGTCTTTACGTGTTTTACTGTATTAGATAGCTCATATAAGGGGAATCATAAAATATTTGGTATTTTGTGTTTGGGTTGTTTTACTTAGTGTAATTTTCTTAAGGTTCATCCATGTTGCAATTTATATCAGAATTCTATTGTCCTTTGAGTGCAAGACCCTGTCTCAAAAAAAGAAAAGAAGATACGTGGGGACTGGTTGTTATTATTATATGCCACAAACACATACTAATGTTAATGTTGACAAAAAATACTTAAAGAATTTTCTGATCAACCAGTGGCTAATGAACAGAGACACTGATGTCGAAGAGTGTAGACGCTACAGAATTACTTCTAGGAAAGTCGCTAAACAAACATGCCAGCAAACAGAAACAATGAGGACAGTTTGTCATGCTCTGGGGGAGGGGAGAACAGCTCGACTTACAACATTGCTGTACTATATCATTTAAAATGTTCAGTTCCAAACATAAAATTATGAGATATGTAAACAAACAAAAATCTCAACAACGATAAAACTAACAAACAGAAAAACATGGCTTGTACTTAGGGAACAAGCAAGCGATAGAAATTGGACTGGGGATGTATCCCAAACATAGCATTTGCCCTGCGCCCAGTACCTATCACCACATGAAAAGTGTATCCTGTGGTCCCAGAACCTGGGCAGGCTGCAGCAAGAAGATCATCTGAGCCCACAAATTTGGGAGTAGCCTGGACAACATTAAGGAGACCGCTGTGTTCCCCAAAAGGCAGAGGAGGATAGGAGCTGGGGTAGAGCTCAGTTGGAGCGTAATTGCTTTGCATGTGGGAGATCTCTGGATTTGATTCACAGAAACTCCCAAAAGAAAGAGAAAAAGCAAGGCAAGGCAAGGCAATGAGAGGAGAAAGGAAGGAATAGATGTTAGTTACCAGGAGCTGGGAGAGATCCTGGTTAGAGAATAAAAAATTTCATTTAGGAGGAATAAATTCAAGGGGCATTTTGTATAACATTATGCCTATAGGTAATAACAGTGAGTGTGTGCATGTATTGAGTGTGTGTGTGTGTGTGTGTGTGTGTGTGTGTGTGTGGTGTGAAGATGGAATTCAGAGCTTTGCACACAGTAGGCAAGAGTTCAACCACTGAGCTACACCCCTAACCCTATTCTTAAAAATGCCAAGAGAGCCAGGTATGTTGCTACACGGTTCATGCCTGTAATCCTAGCACTTTGGGAGTCTGAAGCAGGAGGATTGTGAGTGTGAGCATAGCCTGGCTGATTTAATGACTTGGTGTGACCCTGTGTTAAAATTAAAATTTAAAACTGAGCTGAAGATGTAGATCAGGCCCTGTTTTCAATCCCCAGGACTGTTAAAAAATAAGTCACGAAGCATGTTTTAAGTGTTCTCACCACAAGAAAATAATTATATGTAGTACTGAATTCTATTTAACCATTCCACAAGGTATGCATGTTTCAGAACTTCTCGTTACATAAAATGATTGCATACAGTGTTATTTGTCAACTTTAATTAATCAATTTTTCAAATAAATAGAAATTCTGAAACCGAAAAGCAAAATAACTAAAATGAAAACTCACCACGTGGGCTACACAGCAGATTTCAACAGGAATAATAAGGAATCCAAACACTTGAAGACAAGTCAATTGAGACTTTCCATTCAGAGGAACAGAAAAACAAAGAATGGAAAAAGCAATACGACCACAGAGATTTCTGGGAAAACATCAAGCGTACCAACAAATATATGATAGATGTCTTAGAAGGAGAGGAGAGAAAAATGGGTAGAGAGAATATTTAAAAAATAATAACCCAAAGCTCCCCAAATATGAACAAAACAAAATAACAAGCAGAAGTCAGTACATCAAAGACACTCAATGTACTCCCAGGAGGATAAATTCAAAGGGCTCCACACTCGGACACGTCACAGAAAAACTTGAAAAAGACAAAAAGAATATTGAGGAGAGCAAGAGAGAAGTGTCTTATCGTGTACAGATGACCTTCAACAGCATCAACTGCTGTTTTGTTATCAAAAGCCATAGTGCCCACAAAGCAGCAGGATGACGTATTCAAAGTTTTAAAAGGCAGTCAGTCAGTCAAGAACCCTGTGTACACAATTGTCCTTCAACATGACGGAGAGACTGGTATTGGAGTTCAGTGGTGGGGAACTTGCCTAGTGTACTAGAGGCCCTGGAATTGGTTCCCAGCATACATGCATGCACACACATTCACAAATAAGCACACACACATGTGCACGTGTACACACACATACAGAAACACATTCCCACAGAAACAGAATTAATCACTGGACTCAGACTCTATTAGGCATGTTAAAAAGAGTCCTTCAGTAAAGAAACAGGCATAAATTCTATCTCATCAGTAAATACACTGAATGTAAATGGATGAAATAGTCCTATGAAAATGCATGATTTCACAGAAAAGATTTTTTAAAAGGACATGACAAAATCATGTGCTATCTACAAGAAACATACTTGAAATTCTTTCTTCCTTCTTTCCTTCCTTTCTTTTTTTGCTTTTTTTTTTTTTTTTTTTTTTTTTTTTTTTTTTTTTTTTTTTTTTTTTTTTTTTTTTTTTTTTTTTTTTTTTTTTTTTTTTTTTTTTTTTTTTTTTTTTTTTTTTTTTTTTTTTTTTGAGATAGAGTCTCACTCTGTAATCCAGGCTGGTCCTGAACTCACTGTGTAGCCCAGGCTGACTTTGAATTCATTGCAATCCTCCTGCCTCTGCCTCTTGATGCTGGGATTATAGGTGTGCACCATCTTACCCAGTTAATTTCTATGTGGTACTTGGCAATCAAACTCGGGCCCTTGTACCTGCTGTGTGCTTTGCTATTCCCCTAGCTCATGCTTTGGATTCAAATATGCACAGAGTTTATAAGTAAAAGGGGAGCCTGGAGGAATAGCACATAAAATAAAAACAGTAAAAGGATGGAAAGAGATACACCAGGGAACAGTAACTGAAAAATAGCTAGACTGGTATGTTAACATCAGACAAAATGGATTTTGAGACAAAACATCATTACTAGAGACAAAAGATATTTTTGTAAAAAGAGACAATCCATCCAGGAATACATAACAATTATAAACATATGTACCTTTAACAATTGAACCTCAAAATAGAGAAATCAAAAGTTGACAGGTGAATGAAGCTGTATTGAAAATAGTCGTTGAAGATTTCAATACCCCAATTTCCATAATGGGTAGAACAACTGAACAGAAGACCAACAAAGAAGTAGAGACTTGTTAGGGTTTAGATCTAAAGTGTCCCCCCAGACTCTCATAGTTTAAGGTGGGGCCCAAACGTAGGAGCCATGTCACCGGGGACATGATTTGGAAGGATGTAGTCTCGTCCCTGTCTCTTGCCTTCCCTGCTTTCTGGCTGCCCTGTGCTTTCCTCCAACATGCTTTTCCACCATGGATTTCAGGGTTGGAACCAGCAACTTTGGACTGAACTCACTGGAAACTAAGAGTCAAATAAACCTGTTCCCACTGGAATTGTGGTTGTTGGGTATTGTGTCCCAGAGATAGGAAAGTGACTTGAACATTGTGAACAAAAGAGATTTTTGTCTGAGGCTGGAGGAATAACACAGCTGTTACAGCATTTACTTAGCAAGTTCAAGGCCCTGAATTCAATTCCCCCACACTACAATAAGCCAGGTATGGTGGTGCACACCAGTAATCCCAGCAGTCAGGAGAGGATTCCTGTGAATTCCTGTGAGTTCAAGTCTAGCCTAGCTACATAGCCTGGACTACAGAGCTAGACCCTGTTTCAAAAAAAAAAAAAAAAAAGGATTTAATAGATACCTCTAAAACACTTCACAAACAACAGAAGCCTATACATTCTTCTCTAGAACGTATGGCCATGGTGGTGCATACCTGTAATCCCAGCATTTAGGAAACTGAGGAAAGGGGACAACAGCTTGAGGCCAGCCTAGGCTACATAGTGAGTTAAGTATTAGCTACACGGCAAGGTCCTATATCAAACACAAATCACCGAGCCAGGCCCAGTGCTGCAGGCCTGTAATTCCAGCACTGTGGGAGGCTGTGGCAGGAGGATTGAAAATTCAAGTCCAGCCTGGGTAACTTACAAATTAGTGTGATCCTGTCTCAAAAAAATCAAAACTAAAAATGAAAAGGGCTGGGATTTAGCTCAGTGTGAAGGCCTTAGCTTGCTTCTTAGCATCATGACCATCACACAAACAAACAACAACAACAATAAAAAAAAACCAATGAACAAGCGAACAAAAAATCATGTGGAATATTCTCTAGGACAGACTATAAGATCATAAGACCAGGCTCAATAAATTTAAAAGGGTTACAATTATATTGAATTATATAAAAAATGTTCTCTAACCACAATAGAGTGAAATTAGAAGACAATAACAGAAGAAAGTTTGGGACATTCACAAATATGTGGAAATTGAACAACACACTGTCAAATAATCTAAAGGTCAGGGCCAGGCCAAGATGTCTGCTCTCACCACTACTACTGAACATAAGATTTGAGCATGTAGCTAGGGCAGTTTCTACAAGAAAAAGAAACAAAGGTATTTATATTGGAAAGTAAAATAAATTATCTTTATTCAGAGATGAAAGCTCAAGGCCCTGAGTCCAATTCCCCAGCACTACATAAAGCCGGGCACGGTAATGCATGCCTGTAACCCCTGTACTCAGGAGGCTGAGTAAGGAAGACTGTTATGGGTTCAAGGCCAGCCTGGGCTACACAGGGAGCTCAGGCACAGCCTGGACTACAGAGTGAGACTTTGCCTCAAAAAAAAAAAATCAAAGAAAGAAAGTAAGCTCTACAAAACACACACATAAAAACTTATTCATACTAACAAACAAGTTCAGCAAGGTTACGTAGGTTAGGTATTTGTATTAGTCAGAGTTCTCCAGAGGAACAGAACTGGTGGAATGTATGCATAATTATAAAAGGAAATTTCTACACTGGCTTACAGGATCAGAGGCCGGATGATCCCATAATGGTTGCATGCACGCTTGAGAGCCAGGGGAACCAGTAGCTCAGTAGCTGCCAGCTCAAGGAGCCAGAAACTTCAGAAAAGAGGGACCAGTGATGCATCTGAGGCTGAAGGCCTGAAACTCCCCAGACAGTTGTTGATGCAACCCATCTTGAAAGGCTGAAGAAGCTGGAGTCTGATGTCCAGGAGCAGCAGCAGCAGCAAAATACGTACCCACTAAATAGGTCCAAGGTTGCATATGCTTCCTGTCTGGGCTCCACATTCACGGTGAGTTTTTATCCCTCAGCTTCCTGACCTACATGCATAAAACCCAGTTGTGTGCTTAACTAATTTTATAGGTATCTCTCAGTCCAATCAACTTGACCATTTAGACTAACCAGCACAGAGAATGGAAGCATAGCAAGCAGTTAGAACATTTGCCTGGAAAGCACAAGGCCCTGAGCTTGATTCCCAGCACCATGTAAGGTGGTACATGCTTGTTATCCCAGCGCTTGGGGGTTGAGACAGGGGATTGTTGTGAGTTTGAGGCCAACCTGGACTATAGCAAGACCCTGTCTCACAAAAAAAAAAATTTAATCATCACAACATTCACAAAATATCAATATAAAATTTTATTGTAGCTGGGTGTGATGGCACATGCCTGTCATCTCAGCATTCTGAAAGGCTGGGGCAGGATCATAAGTTTGAGCTCAACCTGGAGAAATTAGTGATATAGTGAGATCTTGCCTCAAAATATAAAATAAAAAAGGCTGAGGATGTATCTTAGTTAAAGGCCCTGAGTTCAATTCCCAGTACCACAAACACACACACACACACACACAAGTTGTCTCTCTAGGTATTATCAATGAGCATTCAAAATTAAACAAGCATGTTTATTTACAAGAGCATTGAAAAGAATAGGATATTTAAGAATAAATTTTATTTAAAAAAAGGCAATACTTCCACAGTGGAAAATACAAAGCATTGCTATAGTTTGAATCTTTAAGATACTCCAAAGACCTGTGTGTTAAATAAAGGCTTATTTCTCAAGTACTGCTGTCAGGCAAGGGCAGCGTCTTTAGGAGGTGGGGCTAGGTCATGGGGATGTGTCTTTAAAGAGAACAGTGGAACTCCAGCCCCTTCTTGGTACTTGTATTTTTGCTTGTTGGCCATAAGGCAAGTGGCTTTGTTCTAATGTGAGTTGCTGCCATGATATACTGTGTTGCTATAGTTCCAAAAGCAGTGAAGCGGATCATGAACCAAACCTTCTAAAACCATGAGCTAAATAAAGTTTTTCCCTGTAAGTTGGTTATCTGAGGTATTAGTTACAATAATACTGACACACACTTCAATGAAATACATTTTTTGAAAACTTGAATGAATGGAAAGTTATCCTATGTGAATAGAAAAGATTTGGTATTATTAAGATAGCAGTATTACTCAAATTTACTTATAAATTGAATGTAATTTTTTGAGACAGGGTCTCACTCTATAGTCTAGACTGGTCCTGAACTCACTATGGAGCCCAGGCTGGCCCTGGACTTGTGGCAATCCTCCTGTATCAGCCTCCCAAGTGCTGGTATTACAGGCAACAGCCCCCATGTCCCACTCATGTTGTGCAAGGGGAATCAAACTCAGGTACTTAGCACTTAACTTTAGTGCTTGCTAGGCAAGCACTTTAACCACTGAACCATTCCTGCAGCTCGTGAATATAACTCTTGTCAAAGTTCTATATGCCTTTTGCATAGAAATAGATAAAGTGATTCTGAAGTATATATGGAAATGCAAATAACCCAGGATAGCTAAAACAGTCTTTACTTTTTTTGAGAGAGAGAGAGAGGGTCTCATTGTAGTCAGTTGATCCTGAACTCACTAATGTAGACTTGGACTCACAGCAATCCTCCTGCTTCAGCCTCCTGAGTGCTGGAATTATAAGTATGTGCCACCATGCCTGGCTTGCGTAGTGCTGAAGAATTAAATCTAGGGCGTTGTGCTTACAAGGCAAGGAATTTAACCACTGTGTCATTCCTCCAGCCCTAAAACAATCTTTAAAAAGGAGAATATATGTATTTGTCTTAGTTACTTTTTTTTCTTTGCTGTGACTTAATACCCAACACCCACAGATTAGGAAGGAAAGATTTATTGTAGCTTACAGTTCAGAAGGTCTCAGTCCTTTCACTGGCCGGTGGCCAGAAAATGGTGGAATCACCTGGTGAGGCTGCAGCTAAAGGTGGAACCCGAGCTCTGGGAACAGAAATCCTTATAGCATGGTGAAACAGAGAGAGACTGGGAGGAAGGGCGGAACCAGCACACGCCCCTCCAGGTCAAGCCCCAAGCATCTGCCTCTTTCAGCCAGGCCCCACCTCCCAACCCTACACAGTATACAGAGGAACCTGAGGTTTTTGGGGAATATTCCAAACCACAACAATATATATTCATTCAGTAGAAATGAAAGTTCAGAAATAAACCCATGCCTGTATGCACCATTGCTAGTTAATAAAGATGCCAAGACCATTCAAAAGGAGACAGTAGTTTCTTCATTAAACAGTGCTGGGAAAATTGGGTAGCTACATGCAAAAGGATAAACGTCAACCCCTACCTCACACCATAGACAAACATTAACTAAAAAAGAGCGCATGGGCTTAAATTTAAAAACTGATAATATAGCTAGGCCTGGTGGCCAGCACTTTGAGGCAGAAAGATTGCAAGTTCAAGTCCAGCCTCAACGATTTAGCAACATAATAAGACTGTCTCAAAATCAAAACTCTGACAAAACAGGCTAGGCATGTTGCTTGGTGTGAAGGCCCTGAGCCAGACCCCTTGTACCACCAGAAAACTAAACCAGTGACAACAAAACCTAAAGGTAAAAAGAAAACTAAAACCAGAAGAAAACTTACATGTAAATCTTCTTGACGTTGAATTAGAAAGTTTCTGAGATACAATACAGAAAGTACTAGAGATAAAAGACAAGAGACAAACTAGACTTCATCATATTAGAAACTTTCGTACTTGATGCCATCAACAAAGTGAAAAAACCAGACCTGCAGAGGCAGACTGGGAGACTGAGGCAGGAGGACCACAGCTTTGAGCCTAGCCTGGGCAATTAGTGAGAACCTGTCTTCAAAATTTAAAAAAAAAAAAAATCAGCTGAGGATGTAGTTCAGTGTGAAGGCCTTGGGTTTAATCCCCAGTCCCTCACCCACCTCCCCAAAAAAAGGAAAGTGAAGGTTTTGAGTCGATTCAGGACATATAGGCATCTATGACAACACAACTGAAGACATTCATGGAAGAGGGAATCTAAAACTGCTTCAGAAAGTGGCAAGAGTGATATATATTTTGTTTTTTTTAAAGTCAATGTTCACTGTATTTTTTGATCATCAAGTCAGTGGTTGCTAGAGGTCAATTGTAGGTAAAAATGGAAAATAGGTTCTTTGTTTGTTCCTTCTTTCTTTCATTTCTCTTTTTGTTATACTGAGTATGAAACCTAGAAACTTCGACACTGAGCTACATCCTGGCCTTTATTTATTTATTTATTCATTCATTCATTTATTTATTTATTTTTGGTTTTGATACAAGATTTCCCTAAGTCACTAAATTGCCCAGGTTGGGTTTGAACTTGGGATCTCCTGCCTCAACCTCCTAGAGTGTTGGGATTACACAGGCTTGAGCTACTAGGTATGGCTTCTTTTGGATTAAAAAAAAAAAGTCCTAAAATTTGACTTCTAATGGATGCACAATTCTGTGGCTGTTCTAAAAGCCCCATTTGAATTGTAGTTCAGTAAAGCTGTTGTAAAAAAGAAAGAGACTGAAGACTGGGAATGTAGCTGGGGGCAAAGCACGTGCTTCCTAGGGACAAGAGCTTGGGTGCCAAGGAAAGAAGAAAGAAAGGAAGGAAGGAAGGAAGAAAGGAAGGAAGGAAGGAAGGAAGGAAGGAGGGAAGGAAGGAAGGCAGGTAGGCAGGCAGGCAAGCTGGAGTTTCTATATTAATATCAGACAACATATATTTCAGATAAAAGGACACTTCCAGAGACAGAGGGTCAATTTATAATAATGAAGATGTGAATTTATCAAGACATACTAATCATAAATGTTTATATATATATTATAGCAGAGAACACATGAAAGCAACACTTCATGTATCTTCATGTAGAAACAGACAAAATCATTATTTTATTTGGAGGTTTTTAGCACCTGACTCTCAGGGATTAATATTTTTAAAATAGGTAAAGATATAGAAGACGTGGCTCATGCTATCAACCAATTTGACCTAAGTGACACATTTAGAGCAGTCTACATAATAACAGAATTGTTCAGTGGAGAATCTGGTGTTACATAAGAAGAGCTCTGGCCTTTGTACTCAGCTTCTGGGAAGTCAGATGTGTCAAAGCTGATAGGAATGTCTTTGTTTAAGGCAGGGACTGGCCACATCAGACTTGAAGGTGGGGCTAGCCACACCTAAGAGTCATAGGGTGGGGACTTCAGGTTACTCAGTATCAGCCAACCTGAAGAGGGAATTCAGCCATGTGAACAATCAATCATGCCAAGGTAATGAAGTCCCAATAAAAACTTTGACACAGAAGCTCAGGTGAGCTTTTTGAATCACAATACTTCCTGGGTATTGTCACACACTGGTGTCAGAAAAAGAATGAATGCCGTTGTGGTAGGGAGGGGACCGTAGAAGCTCTGTGTTTGCCTTTCTCTTGGATTCTGACAAACACACCTCTTCTACGGTTGATTTAATCTGCATTATCTTTCTATAATAAACCGAAGCAATGAGTACAAAATTTTTGGTGAGTTCTGAGAGTTCTTCTCACAACATACCAAAACTGAGGATGTAGTTTGGGTAACCAAAATCATGGACTTGTGGAGGTTTCAGAAATGAGGGTAGTCTTGGGAACTGTGACCACTAGCTTTGTATTGATTTTCATATATCTTACAAGATAATTCTTTTTGTATGCACATGGAGACTTATACTATGGGCCATAAAAAAACTCTCAAAAAATTAAAAGAAATAAAATCATACAGGCTAGAGGTATTGCTCAGAGGTAGAGCACTTGCCTAGCATGTGTGTGGCCCTGGGTTCTATCTTCAGCACTAGAAAAAGAAAAGAAAAGATAAATCTAAGTATGTTCTTTTGTCTCAATGGAATTAAGTCAGAAATCAAGATCGAAGCAAGGCAAGGAACTTCTCCAAACTCATGGATGCCAGTGATGAGATTCACACACCCTGGAAGGGGAAGAAAGGGTTTAGGGTATTGTGGGTTGCCAGTGAGGGGTGGAAGATTCCATAGTTTAGTCTCGAAGCAGAAAAATGTTGGTTATCTTCAGTCAAATGTGAGGTTTGAACAGCATGAGGGACCGTGAGTTGACATGGTTATCCTAAGATGAAATCATCAGTTGTTGCTCTTATACCCAAACAAGAAGTTGAGGCTTTTGAGAGGTCAAATTAAGCAGTTGGGCTGTGGTGGTGGGCTATGATCCCATTACTTATGGGGATCTGTCATGTGTTAATATATATAGAGAAATTTATAATCAGGAAATTCAAGGATAGGAATATTCAAGCTGGACACAGTGGTACCCTCCTGGAAACTCCACCTGAGGAATTAATTAATTGTGATTAAGAGGCTGCAGCAGGAGAATTCCAAGTTCAATTTCCGCCTGGGCAACTTAGTGACTTAATGAAACTCAGCCTCCAAAAAAAAAAAAAAAAAACATAAAACAGGCTGGGGACATAGTTCAGAGTAGAGTATAAAGACCCTGGGTTCAAACCAGCCCTCCTCCTAGTCAAGAAAAAAATAGATAGGAATTTTTGGAATAAGTTACAGAAAGCATTCTCTGGTGAGTCCATCCAAGGGAAGTACTCAGATAATGAGAACATATGAAGGGATAGCCATGCAATCATGATACCCCACCAGTGAAATCCAGGCTACTCAAGAAGCCGAGTCAAGAGGACCACAAGTTTCATGCCAGTGTGATCTACTTAGCAATTTAAAAAATGTGAAGGGCTGAGGATGTAGCTCAGCGCAAATACCATGGGTTCAATCCCCAATGCCATGGAGGTTAGGATTTGCAGAATTGAAGAGTCTGCCATTTCTAAAAATTAAGAACCTGATGTCTGTAGCATTCTATGATACTGAGAAATCCTTGACATTACTTCTTGGTAGTTGGGAACAAGCAAGTCCCAAAGTACTTCCGGTCTAAGAGGATAGAGATTTTCTTTTTCTGTGAAGTCAATAACAAGCTCAGATCATATAAAATCTAACTTTATTCTTAAAGACATTCTGTTTCATGAACTTTAACGCTTTCTGAAAATGAAGGGAAAGAATTTTGCAAGAGACTTCAGATAGAGAGCATGGGAGAAAGTCACCATATTGTACAAGAAAACTTTCTTGGGGGGATTGCATGTCTCTAGGGCTATGATTATTTGGGGGAAGTAGGAGTGCTCCTTTTAGGTCTATGAGCATAATTGTTCATGGGTATCCTTGGCTTTCCCAAAACAATTAAGTAATGTGGTTGCAATAACATTTAGAAGGGTGAGATAAGTAGCATTAAGGTCTGTTAAGCTGGTGTCATTCATAGGCCAGATTTTTCTCTTTGTCTCTTTAGATTCTTATCTTGTGAACAAAGAAGCCCAGCATTCGTTGCACTGGTGTTTGTCCAGAGGAGATGTAGGGCTGTGTGCAGAGATCAGCTTGCCCAGCAAGCTCAAGGTCCTGGGTTTGATTCCCCAGCACCACATAACATAGGTGTGGTGCTGCACATTTATAATCCCAACGCTAGGGAGGCTGAAGACCTCACTTAAGACTACTGTGTTATCTCTGACTTTATCAAGACAAGACCACTCTGAAAAGCAATACTTCAGTAATTGCTGAAATTAGGATGGATTTATTTCTCCCGCAAAAGACTTGGACTTTTTTTTTTTTTTTTTTTTTTTTCAATACCAGGGATTGGACCTAGGGCCTTCATGAGAGATACATCTCTAACATTTTTTTTTTTTTTTTTTTTTGAGAAAGAGAGTTTCACTACGTTGCTAAGTTACCCAGGCTGGGCTCCAGCTTTCCAACCTCCAATCTCAGCCTGTGAGAGGAAGTTTGGGGATACAGGATTCCTCAGAGACAGAAAGGTTGCTGGAAAGCAGGATTAACTCCTGCCACTCCTTGTCACTCCTTGCCACCCTCACAACTACTTGATGGGTTCTTGGTGGTGGGCTTCAGCAGCAGCTTAAGGCTGGAGAATTAGTCTTAGTGGCTCAGGTGCTTAGCATAAGACAACCCCTTGCCTAGCTCAATTATAAAACCCCTAGACACTGAGCTATGGGGGCAACCCATGTTTCTGGGTCTCCCTTTTCGCTAGCAGAAGCTTTACCCTATCTTTCTTTCCCCTTCTGCAAGTTTCCCAGTAAAGCTTTCTCTTCACAGCCTGCCTCCCAGCTTCTTGACTTATTTATTCTTCAAGCCTGCGGAGACATGAACTCAGTGCAGAGGCCTGTCAGATTTGGTGCCTGACACCACAATGACTAACATATCTGGGGGCTCACCTGGGATATTAGAGGCAGGAAAAGGAATGTGAAAACCTACTCTCTCCTCTCATAACCTGATTTCCTCTTTGAAATTTGTCTTCCTAGTGCAAGAAAATCCCGGCAGCTTATGGGAAGCACTTAAGGGAGACAAATGACTTTCTTGTCTATTTAGAAAGTTGAATTGGTTGTTTTAATTCTAAAAGTGAAAGTTTTAAATGATTTACTGTGTGGAAAATTATTTTAATTTTAAGGGAACAGCTATATGTATTAGGTGAAAGGAATTGCTAGAAAATGTTACTTGAAAATATCACAGTATATTGCATTTATTTGAAGCCAATTGTTTGGGAACTATTTGTTATGTTGCATTTGTTTTCTTTATGTTCAGATGACTTTTAGTGTTTTTACTTTATATCTGGTAACTTTTTAGATGCCTTTCTAAATTTCTTTTCAATAGGTCTGGTAAGTTTTCAAATGCTTTTTTCTAATGTTTTGATTTTGTTCTGATAGGTCTAGTAAAATTAGTGAAAGATGGAGAAAATTCCTGGCAACCTTTTTGGGCTCATATCTACCAGCCCATGTGTTCCTGCAACAGTGTTCTCCCTTGATGTTTGTTCTTTTTCCAAAAAGACTAGGCCTGAGACCACATGCCTGGCACCATCTCAGTTAGGAACCATGTGTCTGGTCTCCATTTTGTCCAGAGACCACCATCTTGAAATGGCATCATGGGCACTATCATCTTAAACAAAGTGTCTACCACAGTCCTCGGTGGAGTCGTCATGGGTGCTGCCATCTTAAACAACATGGAGACTTCCATCCTGAGTGCCACCATTTTTAGCAGAGCATGTGCTTTTGAAATGTTCATTTACTCATTTTTTTCCTTGTCTCATTAGCTCAGATCAATGGAAGATTTTATTATTTTCCCGAGTCAAAGGGGGTGGGGAGGAAGAATGGCTGTCTCATGTGCTTACAGGTTCTAATGTTCAGAGAAGAGTAAATGTCTCTTGGCTGTTGAATAGAAGGTATTTTCTTATGTTTTTTGGATCTTTATTCTGATGTTCACAGAGCTAAAATATGGATCAAAGATACATTATTTAAAGTTCTTTTTCCTGTTTTGGGGTTTTTGAAGGAGTGCTATACCATCTAGTATCCATTGGAAAGTAATAGGAGAATTAGATGACTAGTTATGTATGAAAAAGTCTCATAATCAGCCCTTTCACCTGTGCATCGGTAAAGGAAAGGTAAATCCTGATGAAAGAGTCATGAAATGTGGCTATTCTTGTCCTTTCGAAGAAAATTGAAGTTATTTATGCTAAGAGAAATGCAGAAAGGCTGAAAATCAGCCCTCTTTACCTGTGCATGTGTAAGAGTCATGCAAACTTCCCCATCGAATCAGTCCCTTCATCTGTGCACAGGTAAAGGAAAGGTAAATCTCGATGATATGGTCTTGAAGAGTGCTAGACAGGGTAAGTCCTGATGACAGGGTCATGAAGGTCAGCTATTCTTGTTCTTTCCAAGAAGACCGAAGCTCTTTCTGCAAAAAGAAATGCAGGAAGGCTGAAAATCAGCTTCTTTCACCTGTGCACGGGTACATGAAAGAGTCATGCAAATTCCCTGGTGGAATCAGGGGAGCATCATAGGTCTTAACTCTCAGAAGTGACCACTGGGAGCAGTCCAGGACACCTTGAGCAATCTCATATAGCTCAGACTTTAAATTTTCTGGTTGACAGCCAAGGAAGCATGAGAAGAAAGAGTGCAGGAGATTCAAGATCATGTAGCTCAGACTTAAAATCTCCAGCTTGGTAGCCAGGGAAGCATGCAAACGAGTCTCATAGAAGAAAAAGTGAGGCACGCAATTGTGATGAACTGTTTAATCTATCCTGGCCTCTCTCCACAGAATGGACACTACAACACCCACTGTAAAAGCTACCATAGGTTGTATCTTTAACAAATGGAAGAGGTGTGACACCCACAAAGTCTACATGACTCCATGTTGCTTTGCGTGTTCATGAAGAAAAGCGTAAAGGAAGGAACAGTTACACTCTTAAACTTTCTAGCAGAGAGGGGATGCACAATTTTGAAGAAAATAGGAGAAAGAAGTCATGACTGTGAGCAGATTATTCTAGAAACATACGCAGCTAGGGAGGACCTGAAAGACTCCCTGATTGAGGTTCCAGACCTAGCCGTACATACAGATGGAAGTTCTTATCTATATGGAATAAGAAGAGCAGGATATGCAGCTGTGACCTTACAACAGGTGCTTGAGAGTTCACCACTCCCTCTGGGGGCTAGTGCTTAATTGGCTGAACTTACTGCACTAACTAGAGCTTTAGCGCTTTCTCATGGAAAGAGGACTAGTATATATACAGATTCTAAGAAAACTTTTCTGGTCCTACATGCCCATGCAACTATCTGGAAAGAATGCGAGTTCCTAACAGCTTCAGGGTCTCCCATAAAGTATCATCAGGAGATAGATTGCCTCCTGAAAGCTGTCTTCTTGCCAAAGGAAGTGGCAGTAAGGCACTAGAAAGGTCAACGGAAGGGTGCTGATGAAGTCTGCCTGGGAACTCAACAGGCTGACAAAGCTGCTCACTAGGCGGCTAAAGGAACCAGCTCAAGGGAGCTGTCTGGCCCAGGTCAGTCGGCTAAAGTAGCCTCCTGTGAAATGACCAAAGAAGCCACTTCAGAAGAGCTACTAGGGCCACTGCTTTGGGAACATTCCCTTGAGTTCAAACCCATGACCAAGCTGAGAAGTCACAGGCCCTGATGGATGGACTATCTCTTGACCCCTTGGGATGGCTCTTAGATGCTGAGAGAAAACTCTTGCTTCCTCAGGCAGACCAATGGACAGTTTTTAAAAGCCTCCATCAATCTTTCTATGCAGATAGGAATTCTACCTACAAGATGGCAAGGAAGTTATTTATAGGAGAAGATCTCGAATCAGTCATAGATCAGATAGTTGAGGGCTGTGAAATTTGTCAGCAAAACAACACTCTTACATTTATACAGGCCCTAAGGGACCTCAGCAAGTAGGAAGCTACACTGGAGAAGATTGGCAGGTAGATTTTACTCACATGCCTAGAGTAAAAGGCATCCAGTATCTATTAGTATAGGTAGACACTTTCACAGGATGGATAGAAGCATTTCCATGCAGAACAGAAAAGGCCAAGGAAATAGTCTGAATTATGGTGCAAGAAATTGTCCCTATGTTTGGTTTGCTTAAAAGCATACAGACCGATAATGGCTCTTCTTTCTGTGGAGCAGTAACTCACGGAGTTTCTGAAGTTCTGGGAATCCGGTACCACCTACACTGCCTTGAGGCCTCAGTCCACAGGAAAGATAGAATGATTGGAGTCTTAAAAACTCATCTGCAAAACCTCATGCAGGATATAGGACTTTCCTGGGTAACATTAATACCCATACCTTTGATGACAGAAAGAAACTTGCCCAAGAAGTCTGGGCTAAGTCCTTATGAGATCTTATATGGGGACCAAATGATTTCTTATTGGACCCTGAAACTGAGTCTCAAGTTAAGCATATAACCCCACTTTCTCAAATGAGTGGATGAACCACCACTCTTCCATCCAGGAGACTTAGTGTTGTTAGGAGTTGTCCACTACACCATCCTTTGAGCCCATTTGAGAGCAACCCTGTAATTTTTTCTTCTCCCACATCAGCCAAAGTTACTGAACAGGATTCCTAGATCCATCTCTCATGCCTGAAGCTTTGGAAGGACCAGCTTGTTATCAAGGATTCTATTCCTGAGCCTCCGTACTCAATGGAACTACTAGAAGGACTAAAACTTCTGTTCAAGAAACAGCCATCAACGACTACACACCATCAAGCTACAGGTGCCTGTCTGCACCAAAAGCCGGCAAAGCCAGCCTCCTGACTTCTACCAGGACCCTTAACTCACCTCTCTTTGAAGTGAAACCCTGACTGCCAACGCAACACCCCTGGCCAGCCTTAAGTAGCCAGATCAATCATCATCCCAATCCCCTAACAGCAGTTAGGGTCAAACAGTCCAAGGGGGACTTGTGAGAGGAGATAGTGGGTTATAGGCAGTTAGGGATACTGGGTTCTCCAGAGACAAAGAGGTCACTGGAAAACAGGATTCACTCCTGCCACTCCTTGCCACTGCTAAGAACTACTTGCTGGGTTCTTGGGGGTGGGCTTCAGCAGCAGCTTAAGGCTAGAGAGTCTACCAATCAGCCTTAGTGGCTAAGCTACTTAGCATAGGACAGCCTCTTACCCAGCTCAACCATAAAAACCTCTAGACACTGAGCCATGGGGGCAACCCACTTTTCCAGGACCCCTTCTGACTAGCAGAAGCTCTACAGGGGCAATCCATATTTCTGGATCTCCTTTCTGGCTAGCAGAAGCTTTACCATATCCTTTCTTTCCTCTCTGTAAGTTTCCCAGTAAAGTCTTCTTTTCACAACCTGCCTCCTGACTTCACGACTTACTCTGAAGCCTGTGGAGACATGAACTCATTGCAGAGGCCTGTCAGAATTGGGGCCTGACACCACAAGAGCTAACAAGCTGGGAGGAAGAGGGGTTAAAGCACTAAGTTAGCTTGCTAATGGCCCTGGGCTTGATTCTCCAGCACTGCATAAAGATTAGCTGAGCATGGTGGTACACACCTATATGACCCTGTAATCCCAGCGAAGATAAGGTAAGAAAACTGCCATGAGTTCTAGGCCAGCTCAGCCTCCATAAATAAATGAATAAATGAACAAACAAAGAAACATATAAATAAAGGCTAGAAAAGTGGCTCAGTGTGTAGAAATGGGACTTGATCCTTGGCACTAGGAAAAAAAGAAAAATACTAATGGGCCTGGGAGGTAGCTCAGTGCAGAAGACCCTGGGGTTAACCCCAGTATGTAAAAAAAAGCTACAAGATGTCCTATTTTTCTATTTTAAATATTTACCTGTGTCCAAATTATGATATATTAAGCATAATTTGATAACAAGTCAATCCTGCCTTTTCTGTTGTAACTAGGTTTTATCTCTTCAGATACCAAGAAGACATGGATTAACCAGACTACAGTATCTATGAACAAATCTTGATTCTTCAATGAGATTTAATCTTTCATTGGGAAAGTTACGAAAGTCTAAATAGAAAATGCCAATTCAAATTGGGCCAATCTTATGGACCTCTGGATGAGGGAAATGATCTTCATTCACACCTATTTCTTTTCTTTATTTATTCTTTTCATTAGCATGTATTTATGATACATAGTAACAATCAGCATGAGAAATTGGTGTGAATTACATATTGCATCTTGATCATTTTTACTTGCCATTCTCCTCTCCCTCCATATCCCCTTTCCCTGTGCACAATTCTGTCTTCCTATTTTCTTCATCTCTCTTCTTTTACTTGTTTATAGTTTGATTTCTCAGATAAGAGAAGCCATGACTGGCACCTATTTTTTAGAGCATGATGAGGGAGTACCATCCAGTAAGGGAAGTATGTTTCAGAGGAAGCAATAAAGGAAAGAGAAGAGGACCCAGAGGAGGAGGAAGGCAAGGGGTTGGGAGGAGCCCAGAAAAGAGGTTCATCTTGAGTTAGTCAGGGGACGTTACCGAAACATCAGGTTGAATTTTTAGGCTCTCCACATTGTCATTGGCTGCTATGGTTTGGATCTGGAATGTCCCCCTAAAGGCCTCGTGCGTTTGGATGTTGTGGAGTACCTATGGAACCACATACTGTTAAGAAGTGGGCCTGCGGGGAAGGGCCAGAGCACTGGAGCTTGAGTAGGAAGGGGTGGATCGCTGGGACAGGACCTGGAAGGATACACTCTAGCTCCATCCTTCCTCCCTCTCTTGGCTTCCTGTCTACAATGCCATAAACAGCTTTCCTCTGGTGGCACCTCTGCCTTGTACTTCTACCATTGCCAGACACTTAGGAATGGACTGAGACCTTCTCAAGTTGTGAGCTAAGATAAATCTTTCCTCCTCTAAGTTGTGGGTGTGTGGGATTTGGTCCCAGAAACATAAAAGCAAATTAGACCTTTGCCTTTTGTAAAAGTTCCTACAGGAAGCGTTACATATTTTTCTACTTATTGGAGATCTTTAAAACAATGAAAAAGTCGACAGTCATAAAATCATGTGGAAGCTTTGAATTATTTGATTCAAGTTACTAGGCATGTGTATAATGTATAATTTTTGGCTCCTCAGAGTAGTCACTAATATTTTAAATTGATCTTCACAAAATGCTGTCAAAGCTTCATATATTTCCTGTTTTGGGTATGAAAATATATGTAAATGCAAAAAGTGGGAGCGAGTCATGGTGGCATACAGCTGTCATCCTAACACTATGGCAGGCTGAGGTAGGAGGATTGCAAGTTTGAACCTGGGTAATTTATAGACTTAATACAAAACAATGAAAAGACTTGAGTGTATAGCTCAGTATGAAGATTTTAGGTTCAATCCCTAGTACCCACCCCCCAAAATAAAACACTTGTACCAGAGAAGAATCCTGGAAGAATAACACAGCAGTTAAGGCACTCGCGTAGCAAGTACAAGGCCCTGGATTTGATTCCTCAGCACCACATAAGCTGGGAGCTCCCAGCACTCAGGAGGCTGAGACAGGAGGATTGCCATAAACTCAAGGCCAGCCTGGCTACCTAGTGAGTTCAAGACCAGTCTGAACTACAGGCAAGACCCTGCCAAGGGGGAAGAGAGAGAGAGAGAGAGAGAGAGAGAGAGAGAGAGAGAGAGAGAGAACAGAATAAAGGCTTAGATGATGCTCAAGAGAAGAAAGTAGCATACTCATTAGGACCATGATTTACTCAGCTGTGGCATCCCTGAGACTCATGAGGGGAGTTAGCAAAGTTTCTAGTATACTTCATCCAGACAGGGCAGCAGCAGGCTCAGGAACCAGCTCATGATTCCAAAAACTGTAGGAAAAATTAACAGCAGTGCCTAAACATTCATTCAAAATATTGCAGGCTGGGAGCCACTCCAAAGGGACGTTTTGCCTAGAGGAACAAAAGTGAGACTTTTTTTTTGAGACAGGGTCTTGCTCTGTTGTTCAGGCTGGTGAACTCACTATGGGGCTCAGGATGGCCATGAACTCGCAGCAATCCTCCTGCCTCAGCCTCCTGAATACTGGAATTACAGGCACGCACCACCACACCCAGCTTATGTGGTGCTGGGGAATTGAATTCAGAGCCTTGCACAATCGCTAGGCAAGTGCTTTACCCGCTGAGCTATTCCTCCAGCCAAAGAAGTAAGGATTTTGATCCAGCTCAAGAGATCAGGTAGAAGTTTAACAATTTTTGAGAATAGTTGATCAAATACGGTTCTTGGTGCTGGCAGTGGTAGTGTATACCTGCTGACCCAGCACATGGGAGGCGGACGCAGGAGGATCGCGAGTTCGAGGCCAACCTCAGTTCCATGGAAAATTCAGTCTCAGTATGGAGTATATAGTGAGAACCTCTCTCAAATATAGTTAATAAATAAGCAATACTTCAATGGTTCTTGGAACATCAAGATACTGCTCTTGCAGTTTAGCAGTCATTACTTGAGCATTAGCAACCGAAGGATGCTATTGTTCATAGGCAACAGACTGTAGAGAACAGCCAACAGAGACTGGGACAGTGGGTAGCTCCTCAGAGGACCGAAGTTGTGGTAATTAACCTATGACTAGGAAACACAAAACCTATGATCAAGGTAATAAAAACTTGACCTATTTGTGTGGCTGAAGTTGTCCAAAGAAGCCATATCTGGTTCTTATTTGTTTGGTTTTCTTTTTTTGTTCTTTCTTTCTTTCTTTCTTTCTTTCTTTTCTTTTCTTTCTTTCTTTTTCTTTCTTTTTTCTTTTTTTTTGAGACAAGGTCTCACTCTGTAACCCAGACTGATCCTGAACTCATTATGTAACACAGGGTGGCCTCGAACTCATAATGATCCTCTTGCCTCAGCCTCCTCAGTGCTGGGATTACAGGTATGTGTTACTCAACTAGTTTTTACTTGATGCGGGGGAATTGAACACAAGGCCTTGTGCCTGCTCCTCAAGCAAAGAAGTCATATCTCTATTAGAGGTTCTGCAGACCATTTTTGGCTGAGAAAAACATAGCTGAGAGATGGAATGTCACCTGCCTCGAGCCTAAGGCATCTTAGGCCCTGTAGGAAGAATAGCCATTTACTTTAACCTTTGTATCTGGCCTAACATTCCCGTGACTATTAGGTAAACCTGTTGGAATGTATTGTTGAGCTTAGTTACTGTTTGCTCTGCATCCTGATGAAAAGCAGACCACTGGCCTCCACCAGCCCCAGGGCTAAGAATGCTGTAAGATAACATCTGAAACTGACAGAAGAAATTTCCCGGCCATGCATAGCCCACCTGACGAAGGCCCGCATGGATGCATTTGGCAAATGTATCGGTTTCTGAGATTCCTTGTTCTTTGGCTCTAACTGTTCATGTAACCTGTTCCACTTGGTAGTACATTGTCAGGGTCACCCGGGTGTTCCCTTAATTTGTATCACCGCCTGTACCACTGAGATCTCTAGGTGTTACCAAGGCATGGCCTGTGATTGACTTGGGTTTTTTGGTGAGTTTTTTTGTTGTTTTTCGTGGTGCTGGAAATTCAACTCAGGATCATTGCACTGAGTTATATCCTGGCCTTTTTTTCAGTTCTGATTTGTTTTTATTTTGATTTGTTTTGTTTTGTTTTGTTTTGTTTTTGAGACAGGGTCTCACTTTGCAGTCCAGGCTGGTCCTGAGCTCACTATGTAGCCCAGGCTGGCCTTGAACTCACGGTAATCCTCCTGCCTCAGCCTCCTGAGTGCTGGGATTACAGGCTGCTCCACCACTCCCTGTTTAGGTGGTATTGGGAAATTGAACTCAGGGCCTTGCACTTGCTAGAGAAGTGCTCTAAGCATTGTGCTATTACTCCAGCCCTTTTAGTTTCGATTTTGAGACAGGGTCTCACTGTGTCACTACCTCAGCCTCCCAGAATGCTGAGATTATAGGCCTGCACAGAGCACATGTTGTGGTTTGGATCTGCAATGTCTCCCCAAAACTTCATGTATTGGGATGTTGTGGAAAACCTAAAGATTCTAAAATGTGCTGTTTAGAGGTGGCGCCTGTTCAGGAGGGGTGGATTACAGGCACCTGATGGAAGGTTTGTTATAACCTAGATTTCAGGCGTGTGGCCTGGAAAGATATAAACTCCTACCCGGCTTCATCTGGAGGACCCGATGCTTTCTCTTGCGATGTTGTGAGCAGCTGTTCACTGGCAGATCCTTCCTGCTCCTGCCAGCCACCCGTGAATGGACTGAGACCTTCTGAAACCGTGAGCTAAAATAAATATTTCCTCCCTTTAAATTGTGGATGTTGGGTAATGTGTCCCAGCACCGAATAAGTAACTAAAACAACCCAGTTTTAGAACAACAAATATGTAGAAGAGTGACAAGACCTATGGAAGGCAGGTGAGGCTTGTTTAGGATGGCCGACTAGATATGTGTGGAAACTAAGTGACTGTAAGGACTACCTTAGTGAGGTTTGTAATGTTGGTTTCTCTGCAATGCGTGGGTGATTAAAATGTCTAATAGGTATCATCCTTCCTGGTCCAGGACAGACAAATGTCTTTTTCTTCCCTATATTGGGAAACAAGCCCAGGACCTATGCACACTGCCAGTCTGTTTTTGAGACAGGGTCTTGCTAAGTTGTTAAATTGCCCAAGTGGGCTTAACCTTGCCATCCTCTTATCTCTGCCTCCGCCCAGGGCAAATGGGGAGTCATCTTTCAAACAAAAACTTGAGTCCTGGCATTAGGCAAATGAGAGGGAGGGCAGAGAGCTCTTTTGGTGTTTGCTGTTTCTCAATCTCCAACTCAAAATAATCCATATGCCAGCCTGGCAAATATTGGTGTAGTAGGTTCTGGTCCCATCTGCCACTCTCTGGTTTTCATTGCCAAATAGTACTTTGGTTAATTATCTAGTACATTCTCTCATTCTAAAACATCTAAAATCTCTTGAGCCCATTCATGATTTTTCTCCAGCACAATCACTACTTACCTTGTTTGACTTGTGATCATATTTCATCCAGATGACTTCACTATCTTTAAAGTCTTCCCTATAATTTACAGTATGTGTTACTCAGCTTTCTGCTGCTCTGACAAAATGCCTGATATAAACAGCTTAGAAAGACGAAAGATATATTCTTGGCTCACATTTTCCGAGGTTTCTGCTGTCTGTTATTCACTCCTTGCATCTGGGCCTGTGAGGAGGCAAAGTGTTATGGCGGCAGCAGGGGGAGAACAAAGATGCTCTCCTCTTGGTGGCCAGGAGGGAGAGGGAAACAGAGAGAGACTGTGGACAACATATACCCTCCAAAGTGACCCCTGATGACTTACTGTCTCCAGCCAGGTTCCACCTTTTAAAGTTTTTACCACCCCACAATGGCACTACTAGCTCAAAACCAGACCTCCAACACCTGAGTCTTTGAAGGGCTGTCTAGATCTAAACCATAACACAGTAGTATCTATACAACTAGAGTCAGACTATGACATTCATTGCTTTGTAGCTGCTCTGTCTGCCCACGGCAGTCTGACCCAGCCCTACCTGTCCCGCTGTCCTGGCCCTGGCCCTATCCTTTTCTTCCCATCTGCTCACTCCTTCTCTGGAGCTGTGTGGGCATCCTCTAGTCACCATGAGCATCCTTTCCAGCCCACAACCTTGGTGCTTACTGCTCTTCTACCTGAATTTTTTTTTTTTTGCATGGTTCAATCATTTTCATCATCCAGTCTAAGATACGATATGAAATAGCCTTGATTTCTGTCCCCTAATCTCTGTTACAAAATTCCTAAAACCCTCGCAACTTCCTGAGTCACAGGAGTGTCCTTTATTATTCACAATGAGCACCTTTGCTCATGCCTCAGTTTATTGTGATGATGTGACTCAGAGTACGGCCCCCAGACAGCCCAGGGTGAGGCCAGAGACCAGGAAGACCAGGTGATTATAGAATGGGAGGGCTAGAAGGAGGTGACAGCTGAGATGCTTGGAGATTAAGTTCTAGAAAAACATGAATGACAAAAGTTGATGAGCTTCCAGGTTTCTGAACATGGCTGGAGGGAAGGGATAGGAGGTCTGTTGCCCTTACTCTGTGTTGGTGGGGGTTTTTTGTTGTTGTTGTTATTGTTGCATTTTGTTTGTTTTTGTACTAAGGATGGAACTTAGAGTCTTCACACTGAACAATATCCTCAGTCCATTTTTAAATTTTTGATTTTGAGACAGGTTCTCACTAAGTCACTAAGTTGCCCAGGCTAGGTTCAAACTTGTGATCCTCTTGCCTCAGCCTCCCAGAGTGTTGAGATTACAGGCCTGCAACACTAGGACCAGCTCTTACGTATTTCTTCCTCTGGCTGTTCTTCTGTATTTTCTTTTATAATATATTTGTAAATGTTATGTGTTCTCCTGTGTTCTGTGATGTCTTAGCACATGATCAAACCCAAAGGAGAGAAGCTTTAGGAACCTTGATTTGTAATTAGGCAGAGGCATGGATTGCATGTAGAATGGGTGTCAGAACTGGAGAGCAGTCTTGTGAGTTGGGCCCTTACCCTGTGGGATTTGATCCTCTCTCCAAAGAGGTGGTGTCAGAATGGAATTAAGTTATAGGACATCCAATTGCTGTCCACTGGAGAATTAGTTGTTGGTGGCGAGAAATTCCCACCTTTTGACGAGGTGAGGTATTTCGGGTTGTATTTACTGCAAGTATTAGCCAGTAGGCAAAGCAGCCATGTTGACCTAGTCTCTGTGACCTCCGATTGAGCACTTAGGAACTGTTGGCTCTACCTGTGTGACGAGTCTTTCCCTCGAGTGCGTGTAAGTTTCTGCCAACCCCTCACCTGCGCCCCCACAGCTTTCCTTGTTCACAGGGAACAGTACTGTGCTAATGACATCCGGCTTCTCCTCAACTGCTGCTAGTAAAAAACTCTCTCCACTCCTTAATCTTGTTTGTATGTTTTTGTTTACTTGTTTGTGTTTTTATTTACTTGTTTGTTTTTGAGACAAGATCTCTCTTTGTGTAGTCCAGGCTGGTCCTGAACTCACTGTGTAGCCCAGGTTGGCCTCAAACTCACAGTCATATTCCTGCTTTTGCCTCTCAAGTGCTGGGATTACAGGAATGTGCCACCACGCCCTGCTAATTTCCCCCATTATATATATATATATATATATATATATATATATATATATATATATATATATATTTTACATAATATTTACATTTAAGTTGAGTATTTGTGCACATATATATCGTATCACAATTACAATCCCTTCCCCCCCCACTTTGACCTTCCTGCCACTCCCCCCTAATTCCCACAATCACCCTCATTTGCTTCTTTTTTTTTTAACATATCACCTGCCTGTTTTCTTCCCACCCTCTCATCCCCCTTTACCTTTCTCTCTTCACAAAGTCCATCTTCCTATTTTCTTCTGTGTCTCTTACATTTTTTATGGTTTGGTTTTCTCACATTAGAGAAATATATAATATTGAACTTTATGGATCTGACTCACATTGCTGAGCATCAAAGTCTCAAGGTGCATCCATTTTCCTAAAAATGACTCAAATGTGTGATTCTAAATGGCAGAGTAGTACTCCACTGGGTATATACACCACACCCTCTGTATCCAGTCATCTGTACTCGGGCATATTTGGTTTCTCCAAGATCTGGCTATTATCAATTGTGCTGCTATGCAAAAGACACTCAGGTTATCATTACATCAATCAGATTTCTTAGGTTAAACTTATACCGAAGAAATGAATCGCTACATTAAATGAACTTAAGTCTATGTCACAAAAGTATAGCATACATAAAGCAATACACATAACTCACTATGTAACCCAGGCTGGCCTCAAATTCACCTGCTTCTGCCTCCCGAGTGCTGGGGTTACAGGCGTGTACCACCACACTCTGCTAATTTTTATGTAGTGCTGGAGGCTTGATCCCAGAGCCCTGTGCCTGCCGGGCGAGCGCTCTAACCACTGGGCACCCCCAGCCCTCTCCTGGTTGCGCTTAGGCCTTTGCTCTCACTGAGAGGTGAACTGTTCTTACCCAGCAAGGCTTCTCTGAGAGGCCGTCCCTGACCTCTTTTCCAAGGAAGCCCTTGCTCGTCACATCTTGATTTTCTTCTTCATGCCTCTTAAGAACACGACCTTGGATTGTCTCGGGCACATTTCACTTGATCATTTTCGTTCTCCACCAGCTGGAAGCGCTGGGAAAGCAAGGACGTGATGTTTCCTCCAGGCCCGGAATGGGACCGAGGCTGACAGAATGGAAGCAAAGTAAACACTAATTTATCCTCAAAAAAAGGTTGGCACTGCGCACCTCACCCCTACAGGCCGGAAGGCCAGGCCCGGCTGTGCTGACAGGGCATCCCCAGCTGCTTTCTGCCTAATGGCCTTCGCCCTGGGGCACAGACCGAGAACAGAAGGGTAGGAAGGGGGTTTCAGCGAAACTGTCTTCCTGATCTCCCGGAATGCTGCCCCTTCCATCCAGGTGGCATTCCAGGGGGGCCTGGGGCTGGGAGCCCTCTCCCTGCCAGGCCAGCAGTACCAGAGACGGTGCCGAGGGGCCAGACGGGGGCTTCAGCAGTGATTCTTCGTGCCTAGTCTCGGAGGCATGTTCAGGGTTCCAATCAAGTGCGTTACCGTTCATTCTCCCATGAACACGAAGCAAAGCAGCCTCTCGCCCATTGCCTGCATTTGGCTTTGGCAAGTTACTGATTTTTGACGTGGATTTCAGGACCGGGTTTGTGGCTTTGCTTTCTTCTGCTGCTTCCAGCTTAGTAGCCTTGAATTGGAAATTGTCTTACTGAACTTTGGGGAGGGCTCTGTCGCCTGAAGCGCCCGCGGTAGGTGCCTTCAGGGCGTCCACTTCCCGCCAGATGCTGTTGCAAGCCCTCGGAATGCGACGGGAAGAAAGACTAAAGGCTCCTCCATGCTACTACAGGGGCAGGGGCCATAGAGCAACAGCGCGCAGTAAATAAGTGGATCGCTCGGGGCCTTGGAAGGGGGTAAGCAAGGATTTCTCCAGAAAGAAAAAATAGGTGGGGACAGAGGTTGCCGCTTTGAACAGAGGGGCTATTTAGAATGTGACATCAGAATGCGACTGGAGGTGAGTGGCCCTGTGAAAACGCAGCCCAGAGCCTCCAGTAGGCAGGAGTTACTAGCACTCAGGCCCCAGGCAGGAGAGGAATAGCTGTGTGGCCAGCTCGGGGAGATGAGGCTGGAGGTAATAGGGTCCCAACCAGCCTTGGGTGTTTCCTCTCAGTGACGGAGGAATAGGGCAGGATTGGTGTGCCACAGAATATTTTGGTAGCCAGCATGGCAAAATAGAATTTTGAAAGTTAGTGCGCACTCAGTGTCGTGGACCTGTAATCCCAGCACTCTGGGAGCCTGAGGCAGGAGGATTACAAGTTTGAACCCAGCTGGGGCAATTTAGCAACTTATCGAGACCATCTCAAAATCAAACCTGCAAAATGGGCTGGATATGTAGCTTAGTGCAAAGGCCCTGGGTACTGAGCCCGGTACCAAAAATGGGCTAAAGACGCAGCTTCGTGTAAAGGTCCTGGGTACTAAGCTCAGTACCAAAAAAAAAAAAAAAAAAAAAAGTAGTTAGACATTTTCCTATAGAGAAAAGTGGCTTCTCCAAACACCCTCAGGGCTAAAGCATACCCACCCCATACCCCTTCTCAGCTAAGATGAACACGTGGTGCAGATGCTGGTACCAGGAGGTCAAAATCCTGTTTCATTTCCACCAACAAAGTGGGGAGAGGTGTGGCCTTGGGATGACCTGTGTACTGTCCCCTTACATTCCACCTTCCCACCCCCCAGACTATTCTTTACTATTAAGAAATCCAGACACACCTGTCTGCACTGGGATGGTGATTCAGGTGGTGAGGCGGTTAGTCGCAGCAGTGTCAGGCCCTGGTTCTGACGGACCTCTCCCAAGTCCATGTCTCTCCACGGGCTTGTAGAGTAAGTCAGTAGACAGGAGGCAGGTTGTGAAGAAAGGGCTTTATCGGGGAACTTACAGGAAGGGAAAGAAAGATGGGGTGAAGCTTCTGCTAGACAGAAGGGGGCCAGAAATGTGGGTTGCCTGTGTGGCTCAGTGTCTAGGGGTGCTGGGATTACAGGCATGTGCCACCATGCCCAACCTTATGTGATCCTGGGGAATCAAACTCAGGGCCTTGTGCTTGCAAGGCATGAGCTCTAATTGCTGTGCCATTCCTTCAGCCCGCCTCCCAGTGGAACTTGATCCCCAGCCGTTATATAAGTTATATAAGGAACTAGAGCCTCTGGATTTTCCTATTTGCAGATGTCCTGAGGTGATCCCCCATGGACATGGAAGAGGTACAGCCGTACAGCTGTGTGGACATGGGACTTGTTAGCCTATGTAAAGAATGGAAAGCCATGAGAGAATGAGAGAATGGAGGTATAGACAGAGAAGCAGAGACTGAGCTCTTGAGCACTTCCAAGATTTGCGGCAGGAGTGTTTAAATTTTCTAGTAGCCTCATTTTAAAAATAAAAAAGAAACAAGTGGGGTTTATGTAAATAAAAAATAGATTTTATTTAATCAAAGATATCAAAAATGTTGTCATTCCATCAAGTAAGTAATATAAAAATTATTAATAAAATCTGTTGGATGGGTGTGATGGTGCGTGCACGGACTTCCAGCGTTTGGGACGCTGAGGCAAGAGGACTGAGTTAGAGGCAGGCTACATAGTAAGTTCAAGGACATCTTAGACTACGTAGTGAGATCTTGTAGAAAGAAAAATAGAAAGGATTGATTTTACCTTCCTGTCCTTCTAGGAAGCCTTTGAAACCTGGTGTGTATTGAACACTGGCGGCTGTCTCTCTCCAGGCCAGTCAGGTTTCTGTAGCCGTGTGATGCTGGAGGCTAATGTGCTACTGGAGAGTTTAACTTTAGAGATTAAGAAAAACAAGGCCTGCAAAGGAGACTGGGAGGGAGGAATCTGAGGCAAAAAGGAAAATTTTAAGACATCATGGTATTCTGGAGGCTTATGGGTAGAGATGGTGATGATTTGTAGAAGTTCTCGGGTAGTTCCTCTTTCTTTTTTTTCTTTTCTTTTCTTTTCTTGGGTAGGGGGGATCGAGCCTGGGACCTTCTCACTGGGGTACATCCCTAGCCCTTTTGATTTTTTCTTTTTGAGGTGGGGTCTCACTCTGCAGTCCAGGCTGATCCTGAACTCACTATGTAGCCCAGGCTGTTCTCAAACACATAGCAATTCTCCTGCCTCAGCCTCTGGAGTGCAGGGATTATAGGTGAGCATCACCACACCGATTTATGTGTGCTGGGGAACCAACTCAGGACCTTGAGCTTGCTAGGCGAGTGCTTTAAATGCTAGCTATTCCTCCAGCCACTTAATTTTTTACTTTGAAACAAGATCTTGCTAAGCCACTCAATTGCCCAGGATGGGCTCAAACTTGCAATCCTCCTGCTTCAGCCTCCCAGGTGCTGGGATTACAGGTCTGCACAAGCTGGTTCTAGTTTTCTTAGTAAAGAACTAAATAAGGAGCATTGCTTAAAGTAAGGGTGTGGGAAGTGATGGGGAGAGAAGAAAGGGGTAGGATAGGAGGAAGGGGCGGAAAGGACTAAGGAAGTGGAGGACAATGTTTGGGCAGCACAAAAACTCACTAAGATTGACATTGTAAATTTTTTCCCCAAAAGATAAGGAGGGTACTTTTTTTAGGAACCAAGGGCAGAGGGGTAAAACTCCCGCTAACCGGAAGGGACCCCAAATGGGGTTGCCTTGACAGTATGAATATGGAAAGGAGACCACATCAGTGAGGCTGGGTGCTGTTCTCCTGCCATGGGAATCTATGCTGGATAAAGATCTGAATAACAAGGCAATGCTTTACGCCTGACTTTCCCCCTCCGCAGTAGCAGGGACTGAACCCAAGGCCTTTGCAATGAGCTATATTCCCAAACCCTTAAAAAAATTATTTTTTTTTTGAGATGAGCTCTCGATAAGTTGCCCAGACCAGTCCTGAACTTGTTATCCTCCTGCCTCAGCCCTCCATATGGGAGTCCTAGGATTATAGGCACACGCTGCCACATTCAGATCTATTGACTCACTTCTCAATGTTATCTTACGTTGGTTCAAGTTTTCGTTTTCGTTTGTTTTGCTTTGTTTTTCTGGACCTGGGGATTGAGCCCAGGGCCTCCACACGAGGCTACATCTTTGGTTCATTTTTTTAGTTTTGATTTAGGGACAGGGTCTCACCAGCTTACCAATTTGCCTATGCTTGACTCAAACTTGTGTCCTCCTGCCTTGGCCTCCCAAACTGCCAGGAGTATAGGTTTGCGTCACCAGGGCCTTTAACTAGGTGGTTAAAGTTGTTACAATTGCAAATAACAAAAATTAGCTCATAAGAGATAAATGTGAGAAGGAAATTTACCCAAAGAATTCATTAAATAATTTTCAGAAGGCAAAGTCTGAGAAAGCAGGCAGCAGGCGGTCACCGGACTGCAGAGCCTTGCACCGGAGCCAGCCAGCCAGCCTCTTCTTCCTCAGCTAGTCGGCCCCCAGGAAGGGGCCCCCACAGTGCCAACCAGCTGTCGCAGCACTCCCAGCCTCACAACTCAAAGGGACCTTTATGCTAAAGACCAAATGATGTCTACCCTGGATTCTTATGTTGAATCTGAAATGCCTTATGGGTGACATTTGGAATGGGAGCCTTGGGAAGGCAGAGGGGTTAGACAAGGTCACAAAGGTGAGGCCCCTGCAATGGGATTAGTGACTTTGCTCAGAGTAGTTCTCAGTCCACCAAGGAAAAGTACACAAGGACACAGCAGAAAGTGGCCATCTGCAAGCCAGGAAGAGAGGCTGCCCGGGGGACACACGGGAGGCACCTGGATCTGGGACTTGCAGCCTCTGGAACCACTTTGGTTGTTTGGGCCACTCAGTGTGTGGCCACTTGTTAGGGCAGCCGGAGCTGACGCAGCACATCGCCAGGGGACAGGATCTGATCGAACAAGTTCGGGTCAATTAGGACTTGAGTCAGGGAAAATGTCATAGGGAAGTGATCACTCCTACTCAGGATAGTGTCTCCCAGCAGAGATCTGCACAGAGCCCCGCGGGCTGCTCATTCATATTCCAGTGGGCCATGGAGAAGGGGCAGTGTTAAGGTGTCATTTGTTTTTATTTTTTGTGTACTAGAGACTGAACTAGAAGTCTTGGTACTAACTTCCATCCCAGCCCTTTTTTAATTAATTTTTTTGAAACAGGATTTTGCTAAGTTACTATGTTGCTCAGATAGGACAGGCCCAACTTTATTTTATTTTATGATATTAAGGATAAACCAAGGTCTATCTCATGTTAGGCAAGCAATGTACCACTGGGATACATCCCCAATCTACTCTCTTTCTCTCTCTCTCTCTCTCTCTCTCTCTCTCTCTCTCTCTCTCTCTCTAATGGGCTCTTACCTCTTACTCTGTAGTTCAAGCTGTTCTGTGGCTTCCTATATATATATCCCAGGTTGGTTTCTATTTCACAGCAATCCTCCTGCTTCAGCCTCCCATGTGTTGGGATTATAGGTAAGAGCCCCAAATCCAACTCTGCTTTTTTTTTAAGAAAAAAATATTTTCCCTTCTTTCTCTCTTTTTAAACAGAGTCTTGCTCTGTAGTACAGGCTGGTCCGGAACTCAGTGCATAGCCAGACTGGCCGTAAACTTGAGACATCCTCCTGCCTCAGCTTCTCAAGTGCTGGGATTATAGGCCTGCACCACCAATATTATGTGGTGCTGGGGAATCAAATCCAGGCCCTTGTGCACACTCTGTAAGCACTCTACCCTTGAGCCAGCTCTTATTTTTTTTTTTCAAAAGCTTCTTTTTAAAAATCTAAAACCACACTCTCACACAATTATAAAATAACTTGAGAGGCTGAGGCAGGAGGATTGCCATGCATTTAAAGAGCTTAGGACCAGCCTAGACTATAGACCAAGACCCTAATCTCAAATAAACAAACAAACAAATAATAAAATGAACACATGTCAAGACACTGTTCAACTCATGAATTAATGAAGGGGCCAGCCAGATGTCTATCCAGTTCAAAAGGGAATTCAAAAATACACAGGCCATAAAATGAATTTGGGGGGAGGGGGCATGAGAGAAGAGAGAAATCAGTCACCCCTAGTGTCCATTTCCCCGACCGGAGTAGAAGCATTTGCATCGCTATCGGTTATGTACAACTCGTGGTGTTTTGACATAGCTTCAAGACAATGAACGATGCAAGCCCCATATCAGATAAGCCCAGGAGATGTGCGCTGGCTAACGCAGCTCTTCCGCCGGGGACATCTGGGCATTCTTTGTGCAGCATTTCACAACCTCTCACAAGCTTTCCTGACAGCGTGACGCACACTGAGGTGTCCGAACCCTCTCGCCGGCCGTTCTGTCTCCCTGCTCAGTTCTGTTCGGCCCTTTTTCATTTTTAAAGCAATATTCTCTTCTTACTTACCTGAAGTTGGGCGACAGCCTCATAGTCAAGCACGAGAAAGTACCAGACATCCAGCGTCCTTGGCCAGTGTGCCTAGCTTCGTCCCTCTTAGCACCAAAATGATATCACCTCCTCCGCTGCTGTCTTTCTAAATCACAGCAAGCTGGCGCGGGCCTGGAACCCCAGCAGCTCTGGAGGCTGGGGGGTGAGAGCGGCAAGTTTGAGGCCAGCCTGGCAACTCAGCGGGACTCTCCCTCAAGATGTGAAAGAGCTAGAGGGGCCGAGGCCCGGCCATGGAGCGCTGGCCTGGCTGGACGGGGCTCAGGGTTCAGTCCCCCATACCATGAGAAGTTGTGTGGTTCTAGTCCTTTAGTCTTTTGTATTACTATTCCAAATATATCCGTGCCTCCTGGGAGAATCCCACGTGCCTCTCCCATGACGGGGAGGCTTGCAGGACAAGGCCAATGTTTGGGGGCCTTGATCAACTGGCTGTTTTGAAGGTATAAAAGCTATGTGTGAGGTCCTATCTGATTGTGTCTCTGCCACTGAAAGCACAGCTTCTTCGCACTCCAGGGTTTGCTTCCTTCAAGTGTGGGACTAAAGAAGTCATGGAGTTCGGTATGCTGGCACAGGCCTATGATTCCAGCTACTTGGGAGGCTGAGGCAGGAGGATCACAGGTTTGAACACAGCCTGGGAAACTTAGTGAGACCTTGTCTCAAGATAAAATGTAAAGAGGGATGTGGATGTGATTCAGTGGTACAGATCCCCTGGGTCGCTCCCTCCAGCACAAGGAGGAGGAGCAGGCACGGAGAGTGGGCCCGTGGATCCAGCAGCCGAGCGGAGCTGCCAGGGCAGGATGCACAACCTTGAAGATGCTCTTTGTTCCTACACCCCTTCCATTCCATGCTTAGGACTGGAGGAATGGCACAGCAGTTAGAGCGCTTGCCTATAAGCTCAAGGCCCTGACTTCAATGCCCAGCACCACATAAGCTTGGTGTGGTAGCTCATGCCTATCATCCCAGCCCTTGGGAAGCTGCTCGGTGTTCAAGGCCAGCATAGTGAGTTCAGAGCCAGATTGGACTACACAGCCAGATCCTGTTTCAAATAAATAGTGCAATTACACATGTGTTGCTGGGCCTGGCGTGTTGACAATACACCAAGGCTCCCACAGTTCTCTCACTGGCCACTCTTTTTCTCAGCCCTGTTTAGCACTTTTTCATTTTTAAAATGGTATTTTCTATTTAATTATTTCATGTTGGATGAATTTTGGGGGGGCAGGAGGAGAGCTGTAATCCCAGCACTCAGGGAAGCTGAGGCAGGAAGACTTGAGCCCTGGGCAATCAGCAACTTAGTGAGAGTCGGTCCTGAGATCAAAACTAAAACCTGGTCTGGGATATAGCTCCGTGTGAAGGCGCTGGGTGGCATCTTCAGTATCACAACGAAACAAAAAAGTAAACAAAATTACACCCGTGACATGTGGCTGACCCTCCGCTCAGCTTTCTATTCCCATTCTGTCCTTCAGGATCCACTTTTCTTCGTATTCCCTCAGTTCTTCCAGGGACAGTCTACGCCTGGAAAGTGTGTGTGCCTTGTTTTACCCTTGCTCTGAAGTACCTGGCCTCACTGGCACGGAACGTGACATTTGGCGTGATTTTATTTCAGCGTTTGCAGGTCTCCTTCTGCGGCCTCTCAACAGCTGCTGTTCCTGCCCGAGAAAGTCTGGGCCGGCCCGGTTCTGTCTCTTGGTACGTGATCGGCAGCCTTTGAGGCGGTCCCAGTGTGGCTGTGAGTCCCGAAGCCTGCTTTCTGTCTGCTTTCATGTGCTCGGAGCCGGGAGAGGAGGCTTCAGGGTCTTCCCCGCAGCACCAAGCCAAGGGGACGTGTGTCGGTGACACACACCCGTCACTTTGAATCATCCACTTGTTTGGAGTCTTGCACAAGCCTGGTGCCTTCAGGCACTGGAGAAGTCTGCAGGACTGTGCGGGACGGAGTGTCGCTCACACTGATAAGCTTCCGAGGGCAGCAGGTGGTGCCGGCCTTTGAGCCCAGCGCTGGGAGGCTGAGGCAGGAGGATCAAAAATGTGGGCCGTGCCTGTGCAACGTTGTGATTTCTCAAGACCCTGACTCAAAAGAGCAAAAATCAAGGCGGGGAAATGGGGGTGGTTAACTCGGTTGTCATGGGAGCATTTCCCCCCAGTACCACAAGAAAAATGAGCCAGGCCTGGTTGGGGGTGCACGCCAGTAACCCCTGCACTCTGGGGACTGAGGCAGGGAGATGGCCGGGTGGAGGCCAGCCTGGGCTCTATGTGAGTTCAAGACTAGTTAGGACTAGTTCGGGACTGCAGGGTGAGACCCTGTCTCAAAAATAAATAAGTAAATCTAGGTTGGGGATGTAGTTCAGTGCCAAGGCCTTGAGCCCAGTCCCCAATACCACACATACACACAAAGATAAACTTTTTTTTCAGTTCCTGTGTCTCCGCCCTTCTCTCAGGCTCAGGCCCCTACCGCGTCCCCCACCGGTGCTGATCTGCCCTGGCCTCTCCACACCTTAGTACGCAGAATAATCGTGTTCTCTTTGGCCGCTTCCTCCAAGCTCAACATGGGACTTTGCTTTCCTTTTGTCACATAAAATTTTATTTTCTATTTGCTCTGTGAGTTCACTCTCTGATTTTTCCTCACAATTATTTTTATTAGCGTATTGTGCAATACATGATGGTTACTTTCTCCATGGGGAACTGGTGTATGTATGGATGTATAGCATCTTAACCAGTCTTAATTCACCTCCATATTCCTACCTCTTATCCCTCCAGTCCGAGAGCCCCTTTCAATATCGTCTACCTCCCTGTGTCCTCTCATTTATCTTTTGATATGCTCTTTAAATTATTAATACTTTGCATCTCTCATACAGGAGAAACCATGTGGTATTTAACCTGCTTTGTCTGCTTTATTTCAGTAAGCACACTATTCTCAAGATGCACCCACTGTCCCACAAAGGACTCAAATTTACCCTTCTTTATGACAGAGTAGTGCTCCATTGTGCATATATATATATATATATCACATTTTCTTTATTCGCTTATCCATTGATGGGCATGGAAGCTGCTTCTGGGTTTAGCTGTTCCGGGTTGTGCTGCTGTGAACTCGGGCTGTGTGTATCATTGTATGTGATGTCTTTCACGCTTTCAAAAAGATACTCAGGAGAAGTGTAGCTGAGTCAGAGGGCATTTCTATTTTTAGTTTTTGGGGGAATCCCCATACTGATACTGATTTCGATAGTGGTTGTAAGTTTACACCAACACACACAGTGTGGAAGAGTTCTTTTTACCCTCAACTTCCTCAACATTTATTGTTTTTGAGTCCTTAATGATGGTCATTTTTAGATAGTAAGATGGAATCTCAAAGCCAAAGATGCTAAACATTTCTCATTTTTCATGTGCTTTTTTTTTGAGACAAAGTCTTGCTTTGTGATCCACGCTCATCATCAACTCACAATATAGCTCAGGCTGGCCTTGAACACAGAGCAATCCTTCTGCCTCAGCTTCCCAAGTGCTAGTATTACAGGCATCGCCACCATGCCTGCTTATGTGGTGCTGGAGAATCAAACTCAGAGCCTTATACTTGACAGGTAAGTCTTCTAGCCACTGTACTATTCCTCCAGCCCCAACTTGTGTGTGTGTGTGTGTGTGTGTGTGTGTGTGTGTGTGACTGGAGCTCAGGGCCTTTGCAAGGCAAGTCCTCTAGCCACTGTACTATTTCTCTATTTCTCCAGACTCAGCCTTATTTTTTTTAAGACAAGTTTTTGCTAAATTGTTAAATGGCCCAAGCTAAGCTTGAATTTGGTGGTCCTTCTGCCTCAGTCATCCAGAGGGCTGGGATTACAGGCCTGGGCCACTTGGCCCGACTTTTTTCAGTGTACTTATTAACTATTTGTACATCTTAATTTGAGAAGTGTCTATTCATTTTTATTCCCTATTTTTAAAATATTTTTATTTATAGGGGTCTAGATTTTTTGTTCTTCATGACATTAGTTCTTTTAGTTCAAGAAGTAAGTAGCAATTTTTTCTCTCATTTTGTAGTTCATCTTTTCAGTCTATTGTTTTTGTCTTTCTGTGTAGAAGCATTTTAATTTGATACAATGCCATTTGTTGATTCTTGGTACTCTTTATTTTTGTGGTACTGAGGATTAAGGTGAGGGTGTTCATGCTGACCTACATCCTCAGTCCATTTTTATTTTTTATTTTGAGGTGGTCTTGCTACCCAAGCTGGGCTTGAACCCACCATCCTCCTGCCTCAGCCTTCCAGAGCCCTGGGATTACAGGCCTGTGCCATTTCTTATGCAACTGGGATTCTCTTCAGAACTTCCTTGCCTAACCCTCTGTCTGTAAGAGTTTTACCTATTTTATTTTCTAGCAGATTCACTGTTTTGATTTTAATATTCAGGTCTTTGATGCATTTTGATTTGATTTGATTGTAGGGTTAAAGTGTTGTGGATCTAAGGGCTGGAGGTACAGCTGAGTGGTTGAAGCACGTATTTCATTCTTCCGCATGTGGATAACCAGTTTTCCCAGCATACGTCTTTGGCTATTAGAGAGGCTGTCTTCTCTCCGGCATGTTTTTGGCTCCTTTGTTTAAGATCAGATGCCTGACGGTGCCTGGGACTATTTCTGTCCCATCAGTTCTGCTCTCTTGTTCCACCCTTCTCTTTTTGTGCCAGGATCATGCAGGTTTTTTTTTTTTTTTAATCACTACTGCTTTATCTTAGAACTTGAAATCAAGGATCATGATGTGTCCTGCTTTGGTCTCGTTAGGATTGCTTTGGTTATTCTGGGTCTCTTCTGGTTCCATATACATTTTAAGGATTTTTTTTTCTAGTGTGTAAATAATGTTGATATTTTAATTGGAATTGCATTGAATCTGTATATCAATTTTGGTAAAGTAGCCATTTTGACAACATTCATTTTGCCTATCCAGGAACAAGAAATGTCCTCCCATTTTCTAATGTCCCTGGCAATTTCTTTTGCAGAATACTTTAGCTTTCATTATAAAGGTCTTTTACTTCCTTGATGAGGTTAAGCTCTAGGGTTTTGTTTTGTTTGAGACAGGGTCTCCCTCTGTAGTACAGGCTGGTCCTGAACTCACTAATGTAGACCAGGTTGGCTTTGAAATCATAGCAGTCCTCCTGCCTCAGCATCTTGACTGCTGGTATTATAGGCATGAGCCACCATCCCCGGTTTATATAGTGCTGGGGAATTGGACTCAGGTCCTTGCACTTTGCTAAGCAAGCCCTCTAACCACTATACGATTCCTCTAGCCCTGGGTATTTAATTTTTTGAAACTACTGTGAATGGGATTGTTTTCTGACTTCTCTCTCGGTCATTTCATTGTCAGTATACAGAAATGCTAATGATTTTGTGTATTGATTTTATACCTGCAACTTGGCTGGATTTGTTTACTAGTTCTAAGAAAGAATTTTTGAGTCTTCTATGCAAAGGATCATGACATCTTCAAATAATGGTATTTTGACTTTTTCCTTTCTAATACCTATCTGTATTGGTTAGGGTTCTAGGAGAGGCAGAATTGACAGATATTATAAAGAGAGGGGATTTATTTGGATGAGGGCTTGCAAGTCTGAGGAGAGAGATAGTTCCAGATGGCAGCCTGCTGGTGCGAGAGCAGAGAGTCCGTGGCTGCTCAGATGTGAGGTACAACGCCTGTCTGGAACTGCAGGACAGCTGGTGTGAGTCTGCTCTAGATCTTGGTTGTTCAAAGAGCAATGGCGAAGACTGGAGACGGCAGTGAATCTGTGATGAAGACCAGGGATGTGTAGCAAGTCAGTATCTGTAGACAATTACAAAGACTAGAGCTTTCTTTTTATTATGTATATATTTATTTAAGACAGAGTCTTGCTCTGTAGCTCAGGTTGGTCCTGAACTCACTATGGAGCCTGTAGCCCAGGCTGGTCCTGAACTCAGGCTGACCTTGGTCTCAGGACAATCTGCCTGCCTCAGCTTCCTGAGTGTTGGAACTAAAGGTGTGCGTTACTACACCCAGCTTTACGTGGTGCTGGGAAAATCGAACTCTGTGCCATTCCTCCAGCCCCAGGCCAGAGCTTTCTGAGAAAAATGCTGTAACAATCTTTCTTCTTCCTTTTATTTAGTTCAAGTTGCCAGGTGGGCCTCCCACATGTGGGGTGGGTATTCTGTCATTCGCTGGCCCACAGGTCACTCACACCACTTGTAAGCTCTACCCAGGTTATTTCTTGATTCCTTCAATTTGACATAATCTCTTCAATGGTCACAATATCCTTTTTTTTTTTTTTTCTTACCTGATTGCTCTGGTAAAGGATTCGAGTACTACACTGAGCAGAAGTGGAGCAAGTGGACACCCTTGTCTCATTCTTGACTTTGAGGAAATGCTTTCAGCTTTCTCCAATTAGTATGATGCTCACAGTGAGTTTGTCCTAAATGGCTTTTCATCAGTTTGAGGCAAAGTTCTTCTGTACATATTTCCATCAAAGTTTTAATCAAGAAAAGATGTTGTATTTTGTCAAAGGGTTTTTCTGCATCTATTGAAAAGACCATATGATTTTTGTCCTTGCTTCTGTCTATATGATGCATTATATTTACCAATTAATTTGTGTTGAACCATCCTTGAATCCCTGGGATGGAGCCAACATGGTCATGGTATATGGGCTTTTCAATGATTTACTGCATTCTGTTTATAAGTAGTTTATTGAGGATTTTGCCTCTTCGTTCTTTAAGGAAATTGGCCTGCAGTTTTCTTTTGTTTAAGTCTTTGTTAGTTTTTGGTATCAAGGCAATGTTAGCTTCCAGAAATGACTTTGGTGTTGTTTCTTTCAATTTTATGAAAGAGTTTGAGAAGCATTGGTGTTATATCTTCCCTGAAGTTTAGGTAAAATTCTGTAGTCACTGGGTCTTGGGCTTTTCTTTGATGGTAGAGTTTTTATTAATTTTTCTATTTTTTTCACCAGTTATTGGCCTATTCTTCTCGGTTCAATTTTATTATCTCATATGTGTCTAGAAATTTATTTCTTCTAGGCTTTTCAATTTATTGAAATACCAAGTTTCAAAACAATTTCTTACAATCCTCTGGACTTCAGTGCTGTCATTGGAGTGTAACCTGTTCCTTTTCTAATTACATTGATGTGGTTCATTTTCTTCCTTTCTCTGGTTAAGTTTGGCTAGGGATCTATTAATCTTGTCCTTTTGAGGAAACAACTCTTCAATTAACTGATCCTTTGGATATTTTTTAGTCTTATTTTGTTGATTTTTTGGTTCCGATCTTTATACTTTTTTCCTTCTGATGCTTTCACATTTGGATTATTCTTGTTTTTCTAGGAACTTGAAATGCATCATCAGATTATATTATATTTATTTATTTATTTTTGAGGCAGAGTCTCACTCTGTGGTCCTGAACTCACTACGTAGCCCACATTGGCCTTGAACTCACAAACTTACAGCAATCCTCCTGCCTCAGTCTCCTGAGCACCAGGATTACGAGCATGTACCACAACGCCTGGCTTAGGTGGTGCTGGGGAATCAAACACAGGGCCTTGACTTGCTAGTCAAGTGCTTTAACCACTGTTCTACTCCTCCAGGCTCCATTAGATTATTTATTTGGGATTACTGTATTCTTACTTGTTTATTTATTTGTGGTGCTAAGAATGGAATCCAGGACCTTTACACTATGCTACATTGCCAGCCCATTTTTGGTTTAGATTTTTGAAATAGGTTCTTATTCAATCACTAAGTTGCCCAGGCTGGGCTCAACCTAGAGGTCCACCTCCCTCCGCCTCCCAGAGAACCAAGATTATAGGCCTGCGTCACCAGGCATGCATTCACAGCTATACACTTCCCTCAGAGACCAGCTTTCATTGTGTTCCATAGTTTTGATATGTTGTACTTTCATTGTCATTTGATTCTAGGAACTTTGTAATTTCTTCCCTGATTTCTTTTGTGACTCACTAATTATTCAATACTGCATTATTTAATCTCCATAGTTTCTTTTGATGTTGATTTCTAGTTTCATTCTACTTTGATCCAACAGTATGTGAAGGATTATTTCAATCCTTACGTATTATTTTAAGCACGACTTATGGCCTGAGATGTGGTCTGTTTTGGAAAAAGTTTCATGTACTGCTGAGAAAAAAAAGTATGTTCTATTGTTGTTGGATGAAACACTCTATAGATAGTAGTTTGGTTCATTTGTTCCATGGTGTGGTTTAACTGATAGTTCTTTGTTTTGTTTTGTTTTGTTTGGTATGGTTGACCTGTCTATTGTGAAGTCCTTGCTATGACTGTACCAGGGTCTGTTTGTTCTTTTCTGTCCAATAGTTTTTGTTTTATGAAATAGGTTGAGCCGACACTAGGTCATATATATTTATAATTGTTATCTATACCTGTTGAATTGTTTTCTTTACCAGTATGTAGCAGCCATCTTTGTCTCTTCTGGTCAGTTCAGCTCTAGTGACTTCGTTTTCAACACTTAAAGAATTTTTCACATGTTGTAGTAAATAATGAGATCTCCCTCATCACTCCTTTTCTTTTTCCTTGTAGATTAGCAAGCTAAAAGAAGTGGTACGGAAACTTATTTCTTCATTGATACAGCTCATGCTATTTTGTGTTGTAGAATTGTGTCTGCTCCTAGTAAAAGCCCAAATTAAAGGGCTTCATCTAGTGAACTCTTTTTGTTTTCGTCCCACATTAACAAAACAAACCAATACTTCAGAGGTAGGCAATTTGAGACTAATGTTGGGGTTGGTTAGTCATCAGGGACTTGCACACTTTCTGTTTTCCTGTTTGGGCCTCCTTCACAGAAGCCTTTCAAACCCTATGTTTCTTTGTGGTCACAAGATGGCTGATGAGCTCTAGCCAGCACAATCACATTCTTCTTGGACAAAGAGAAAAATGAGAAGGACAAAAAGTATGCCTTTCCACCTGAGTCAGCCCCCTTGAGGGGAAGTTCCCACACATCCTATTTCTTTCGCTCATAGTTCATTGTCCATCTCTTGCTACAATGATTTGTGGTCTCAAATAAATTGAATTTATGGTGTTTATAACATTACTTTTGTTGTTCTGGGGTGGGAAGTAATCTGCAATGTGTTACATTGGTTTACTACCCAGCTGCCAACATTTATTCCAGTTAGATAGAATATGAGGCCATTGTTTAAATAAATAGAGATTTTCAAGACTTATGGCTACTTTCAAAGACCACTATCAAATGGATGAAATGTGAACTATCAAATCATTGGCTATCCCAAACTTGAATCTAGAGAGCATTAGGTAGAATGGTACAATCAACTCATTCCGTTGTCATTTCATTCAAATCCACATTTGCTGGGTGTCTTGGTTATCTGTGGTGGGCACTGGGAAAGATTTGACATGGCTCTGTCCTGACTTCCAATCTTTCCCTTTCTTTCTTTGAAACAGGGTCTCACTCTGTAGTCCAGGCTGATCCAGAACTCACTATGTAGCCCAGGCTGGCCTTCAATACATGGCCATCTCCTTCCTCAGCTTCCCAAGTGCTGAAATCACAGACAGATGTGCACCATCATGTCTAGCTCTGAGTTCCAATCTCCATGTCACTCCGGTGACAGGCAGAGGGAAAGCACCTGTGGTTTCACACAGTGCAAGATGTGATCTTGGAAAGTCAGCACAGGCAAGTCAGCAAAGTACAAGGCAGCCTGGAGACCGAGCATTGCTGAGTTGCCATGCCCCAGCTCTCTAGCCCAGTATCCTGCACTGACTCCTTGCCCTAGCACCCTTACCAGCCACCCCTCTCTAGATCCTGTTCACCTCAAACTTTTAGTTCCCGGCTTACGCCCCTTCACATCTTGGGACAATCCAAGTGACGCTCTGAGGTGAAGCATCAGTTACTAGGACACGTTCACTGTTCACACATCTACTTACTGAGCTCTCCCTCTGAGCTAAGGCTTGGATTCCACAGGGGGCCAAGACTCAGCTCTGACCTTCAAGGCAGGGGTGTGTGGCTGTGCGTGCTTTTCTGCTTGGGGGGTCTGGAGGAGATGGTGGTGGAGCAAGGGGATGGGAGATGGAAAGAGCAGGACTCAGAGCCACAGTGGGCCCCGGGCACCAAGAGCCATGCGTCTGCAGGGCATGTTTATCCTCTAGGCCTAGTCCTAGTCCTCCCTCTTCCCCTTCCTCTTCCTCTCCTCCTGTCCACTGGCAGCCAAGCCTGGCTTCCATCCAAGCCTTCCGGAAATCCCCTACCCAATTTCCAGCTTTTGACACAATGACTCTCTGGAGACTGTTCCCATTGTCCTCGGAAGGCGAACAATGAAGGAGCAGAGCCTTCACTCAGGCTCGGGTTCTGTCCCTGCCCGGGTCTGCCCTGCAGAGCGAAAGCTTCCTGCGCTCTCTGGTGCTCCCTCTTAGGAAGGCCAGAGGCTGGGAGGTCAGCCTCAGCCAGCGCGTGTCGTCGAGGGCCTTTCTCCCTCAGCTAGAACCAAAAAGTCTCTCCACCAGACTAGAGCTGGACACCTGCTTTCTGTGGCTGGGCGGGCAACCTCAGGGCTGGACTGCTGTGGTTCCTAAATGCCTTCTGCTGACTCTGTTTCCCCAGTCTTGAGAGATCCAGGCACCGTGCTAAAAGGCTTTTCTCACTCTCAGCTCTGACCCGAGGTGACCCCTGCCCGGTTCCCTCCCCGGTTCGGTCCAAAGGGCCTGGGGTGGGGGAGGGGCGCGGCCGGGCTTCGCTTGCACCATCCTGGCGCCCGAGTGGATCGGGTTACTGGAGGCAGTCTGGATTTGAGTGTGCAAATAAACAGAAGTCGCTTTGATCCGGAGGCTGGGAGGGAGGGGGAGAAGCCGAGCGCCCTGGTCGGAGAAGTGCACGCTGGGCCCTCGAAAGAAAGGGGGGCCGGGAGGGGGCTGGAGCAGAGAGTGTCCTTATTCCTTTGACTGGATCGAAAACCCATTTTAGTTTAAAAAGAAAGAGAGAGAGACCCAGAAAGAGGGCTCACGTCAGGCATGTCAGACTTCCTCTGGGAACCAGATATTCCACTGGCCTTTCTTCCCAGTTCCCAAAAGGGGGGTGGTTTGCACGGACCCCACCCTCCCTCGGGGCCCTACCGCCTCTGGGGCGTCTCCGGTGCCCCCCCGGGGGGGGAGGGGGAGAGTGGGGTTCGGGTGGGGCTGCAGGTGGGGGAGGGCAGGGCCCATTGTCTCCTGGGCACCAATCCCCGGCCACCGGCGGCTTGGAGAGGGAGGGACAAAGGCGGGAATGGGAGAGCACAAAGGGAGCGAGGAATGAGATGGTAAGTAGAGGCAAACAAAAGTGAACGGGGGAGACAAAAGCCGGGAACAATATTCCCCAGGCAATAGGCTCGCGAACAATAGGGACACTGACAGCCCCACAAAGACGCCAGTGTCTCCGAGTAGACGTTATCTCAGGCAGTGGTTGGCAGCCCCGCTCGGGCTGCAGCTATTTCCAGGGCCGCTTTTGTGCCATGCTGAACAATATTCCTTGCATGGCTGCTGATAGAAAGATGAGAAGGTTTCTGTTTGACTCTCCTCGCGTCCCGCCCCCACCAGTTCCAGGCTGCCGTGCCCGGCCCGGCCTGCTTAGGGAGAGCGTGTTGGGTGCCCACTTGGGGACTGTGCCGGGAGAGTGGCCACCGGGTCTGGCAAAGCAGGAGTAGAGAACTAGGGCTGCGGGGGGGTCTTTCAAAGTGTGGATTCTGTCCTCATCCCAAGTCCCCGAACTGGCCTGAGCGGCTGACTCTAAAGAGCCCTGCCTAGCGACTGTCTTACCTGCTGTTGGTGGCTGTTCGTTCAATAACCAAGCCATTGTGCCCTTTTCCTCCCCTGCACCGTGGCGCGTCCTGCCCACCTCCCCCATAATCCCCGCTTTCCCCATCGGAGTGTGTACAGTGGCCGGCCTTCCTCAAGGCCCACTCCCCTCCCGCCTTGGCTGCTGCCAGGCAGGGGCCAGGGAAGCTTTGGTGTGCACTGCCCTGCCCTAAGCCTGGAGCTGCTCGCACAAAGACACACGGACCTGTCCACACAACTAACAGCTCCCCACTCGTGTTTCAGCCGTGTTGCTCTCTAGAGGGCCTAGAATATGAGGTCAGGATCTCTTTTCCCAGAACTACCTTGTGCATAAGGCAGAAATCCTCATGATTTTCAGAGTGGGAGGCCACCATGGCTGCCACTGTGGGCTTAGAAACAGGCCCCCACACTTTTTCATCCAAGTGGTCTTATTAATACTCTGTTTCAGATTTTTTTTTTTTTTGAGGTGGCTATAGTACTACATTTCAGGCCTTCGGCTTAAAGAAAAAACAGTAAACTAAACTTAACTTGGACAGGAAGAAACTGATGTAAAAGTTTAGGAAGAACGTCTTCCCCCGGGTCCAGACAAAGATGGAGCCAGGAGGTTGAGTCAATATGTCCTTTGTGGACTTGTGGCTATTTGTCCATCTTTCTAACTATAAGTCAGCTCCTTAAAGGTGGGAAGCACGTTGTGTTCCTCTATTAGCCAGCTCGTGGACAATAGGTTCTGGATGCACGCTTACAGAACTGGACCGAGCTTAGAGAATTGAAAGGGATGTTACAACCTTCCTAGCACCTTGCTGCTGAAAATCTGGTCTCCACATCAGCCTCAGCCTGCCGCACTGGGAGCTTGTTAGAGATGCAGAATCTCAGTCTCTTCATCAGCGTTACCAAGATGGAATCTGTGCTTTTCTGTTTTAAAGCACTGGGGCATGAGTGAACCCTTAGGCCTTGGCTATGAACTTTGTGATGAGCTACATCCCAAGCCTCACCCGCTCTTTTTTAATACAGGTTCTCCCTGAGTCACTAAATTGCCCCAGCTGGGCTCAACGTTGAGATCCTCCTGCCTCAGTGGCCTGGGATTACAGGGTGTTCCACCATTCCTGGCTTGGAATCTGCATTTTAACATCCTCCTCAAGTAATTAACGTGTTCTTTGAGAAGGACTGATTTAGTGCAGCCTCTTTCTCCTGCCCAGCCCTGACAAGGCAGCCCACCCTCTCCTAGAATTGTGGAAAACAAGGACTGGACAGGGCCACCCAGCCAGTGTCTGCCGGAAGACCCGTGTAGAGATGAGCCTGCCATCTGTGTTAACCAGCTGTCCTAGAGTTGGAATCCAATCACATTGAACAGAATTACTTTGGCATTCAAATAATCTTACAAGTGGAACTTTATACTTAGCCTGTGTTCAATCAAAGCCTGTTGGGGAAAGGTTTAAATTTAAATCATTATGATCTCCTGTATGACTCCAGTGATGATTAATTTTCTGTGTGTCAATCGGACTGGGACATGGAGTACCCAAACATTTGATCAGATATTGCTCTGGGTGTGTCAGAGAAAGCATTGCTAGGTGAAATCAACTTTTGAATCATGGGCAGAGCCAAGTGGCTGGGGGTATAGCTCAGTGATAGAACGCTTAGGTTGGGTACCCAGCACCACCAAAAATGGAAGAAGGGGATGCTGACAGGTTGTCCCCGGTGTGAGCAGATCTCCTGTCGTTAGTAGAAGACCTGAATAGACTGGAAGAGCTGCCTGCCTGTCTCAGCGGGGACATGGGCCTTCTTCTGTGTTTCATTCTAGCTCAAACATGGGCTTTTTCCTTAGTCTCAAGCCATTTGATTCTTTGATGTAAATTTATAGCATTAGCTTTCCTGATGCCCCATTGTGCTCCTGGGCCTCTAGCTTGCTGACTATAGATTCTGAAACTTCTTGGCCTCTATAATCACAAACACTAATTATTTATTCTCTCTCTCTCTCTCTCTCTCTCTCTCTCTCTCTCTCTCTCTCAGCGTGTGTGTGTGTGTGTGTGTGTGTGTGTGTGTGTGTGTCATTGGCTCCATCTCTCTGGACAGCGCTGGCTGACACAATTTTTGGTATGGGAAATGAGGTGTTGCTGTAGCAAATACCTAAATATGTAGAAGCAGCTTTGAGTAATAGATGGAAGCCAAAGGATTTTTGAGGTATGTGCTAGAAATGAAATGTTAAAGGTATTCTGGTGAGATCTCCTATGGACCTGAGGAGTTGGGAGGGAAGAGAACTTAGTTGAACTATACTCTACTGCTTTATGGAAAGTAGAACTTGTGAGCAACAAAATTGGTAATTTAGGACAGAAGTGGTGGCACAGGCTGTAATCCTAGCACTCTGGGAGGCTGAGGGGATTGCAAGTTCAAGCCCAGCCTGGGCAGTTTAGTAACTTGTTGAGACCCTGTGTCAAAATAAAAAATAAAATGGACTGGGGATATAGGTCAGTGAGAAGGCCTTGGGTTCCATCCCCAGTGCAAAATAAATAAGCATTTAGCTTAGGAGATTTCTAAGAAAAGTATTGAAGGAATGACTCGATTTCCCCTGACCCCTTGTAGTAAACATAAAAAAGACATGAAGAAAAAATTGCTTTTTTGGTTTGTAACTTGCAAGAGCCCAAGTTGCAACTTTCTTCCGAATCCGGATATATCATACACCAGCAGCCTCCTCCCTCCCCCCAAGTTCAACTCCCATGAGATCACAGTCACCTACCTAAGGTGTCCTGGTAGCAAGGCTGGTGGAGGTCTTCCCCAATCCTCCAAGATCAGCCTCCTGAGTCTGTTGTGATAATGTCACCAGGGAAACCAGTGACTGAAAGGGCCTGAGGATTTCAGTGAAACTAGCCCTTCAAAACAGACAAACTCCAGCTGAGGCAGTACCTTCTGCCTCTGCCCTGGTCATCAAAGTCCTGGAGGAACCACCAAGAGACAGAACAAACAAACAACCACAGAAAACATATTGGAAAATAACACTTTTGACAAGATTGCCGACACTGCCTGACCTGTGTAGCACCAATATTTAGCCAGAGAATGTTCTACACCCATTAAAGAGATCCTGGGACTGTCCAGTCAGTGGGCTGCAATGTGGGTGGCCTTGTGACATCACTGGTGTCATCAACAGCAGAATAGTGAAATGTCTATAAAAGAAAACATTTCAATAAAGGATAATTTGTCAATCAGAAAGAAAAACAGGACTGAGAATATAGCTCAATGGTAGAGCACTTGTCTGGCATGCTCAAGGTCGTGGGTTCAAGCCCCGGTACCAAAACAGAACTACCTTTCTGCAAAAAACCACAAACAAAACAACAACAAAACAGGAGGAAGAGAAAAAACTGTCAAGAAAAAAAAAAGAAAGAAAGAAAGAAAAGAAAATGGGGCTGGAGGAATGGCTCAGCAGTTAAAGTGCTTGCCTAGCAAGTGCTAAGTCAAGTGCTAAGTACCCCAGTTCGATTCCCCAGGAACACATATGCTGGGCATAGTGGCACACACCTACTATAATCCCAGCACTCACAAGAGGCTGAGGCAGAGGGATTGCTGAGAGTCCAAGGCCAGCCTGGTCTCCATAGTGAGCTCAGGACTAGCCTGGGCTACAGAGCAAGACCCTGTCTCAAAAAGGAAAAAGAAAAAAGAAAACTTGAAGATTTGGGATATTCTCAGCCTATGCATATTGCAAGGAAAGTTTAGCTACTCACGGTGGCACAGACCTGAAGTCCCAGCATCTGGGAGGAGGCTTAGACACTAAGATAACAAGTTCAAGGCCAGCCTGAACTACACAGAGTTTGAGGCCAGCCTGGGCTTCAATGTAAGATTCTTAGTAAAAATAAATAAATAAATAAATGCAAATTTGTGAGGGGAACGCTAAGAACATGGCTGAACAACTGTTAGTGAAGAAACCACAAACAATATCTGTCACTTCACTTGTCTAAGGAGTGACCATTTATTTTTAAGATATGATTTCAATATCATTTTCCTTTTTTTTTTGAGACAAGGTCTTGCTCTGTAGTCCAAGCTGATCCTGAACTCACTATGTAGCCCAGGATGGCCTTGAATTCACAGCAATCCTCCTGCCTCAGCCTCCTGAGTGCTGAGATTACAGGCCTGCACCGCCACACCCAGCTTCTGTCGCGCTGAGGAATCAACCTCAGGCTCTTATGCTTGCGAGGCAAGCACTCTAACCACTGTGCTATACCTCCAGGCCACCAATACAACTTTGAACAGCAAATTTTTACCAACATCTTCTAGTGTTAGGAAGGTGTAAAAAAAAAAAAAAAGAAAAAAAATCCATAGCCTGTTTGCTGCTGTGTGTCACAGTCCTTTGTCCCCCTAGGCCCTCTGAGCTCTCTCCTTCCCCAGTAGTTTTAGGTGTTTGGAGCTGGTAGTGGCTGTTTGTAGAACTGGTCTGCTCTGCCTTGAGGTGGGAGGTGCAGGAAAGCCTCATTCTTCCCCTTGCGCCTTTGCTGGTCCCTCACCACTGTCCACTCCCACTCTCCTGGTCCTGTGGACTGGTGCAGAAATGCCCAGGAGAGCAATTCCCTGGTAGAAAGCCTGGTCCATCATCTCTTCAGAGGAAGATAAGTGGAGTGGCCGCCGGTGGCCTGGGAATTTCTGGCTGGTTGTTATTAAGAGATCGGATCCCAGGCTGAGAATAACAGGCGCGTTGGCTAAGAAAGAAATCTGTTTTTCTTTGGAACTATGAAAAGACCCCATTTGTGAAGATATTTTAGACAGACGAGAGGAAGGATGTCTGTGGAACTTTGTTCTTTTTTCTGCTACAAAATGTGAATAGTTGAAAGAGTTAAAAACCTCTCATGATGGTTGATATCTTTGAGCAATAAACTGGCTCTCTAATGTTGGGGGGGGTGCTTTGAGCCACAAAATTGGTGTTCAAAAAAGTATTGTTTGTTCATTTCATGCATCCCTATTCTGATTTTAATTAAACCAAATTTCGCTTAAAAAAAAAAGAAATAAGCAACTCACGGGTTTAATCAGGAGAAGCTAGGAGTGGAGATGATGTTTTACTAGGATGGGTGTTTTTCTTTCTTTCTTTTTTTAAGACAGGATCTTGCTCTGTAGCCCAGGCTGGAGTGGAGACCGTCAGGAGTGGGCCCCTCCCTCTTATCCCAGGCCCTGGATGGCCCATAGCTCAGGTTGCATCATACCCAAATTCCTAATTTTCCCCTGCTTCCAGACCCTTACCGGAAATCACGTGGTCAAACCTGCCATGCAAATTAGTTTACTTTCAGATCCCCAAATCTCTCCAATCAATAAATGACTCTTGCCCTGTCACCCTGGCTGACCCACCCCCCTTAAACTGCTTATAAGCCTGGACCTCACCTCCAATAAATGAGCTGGTACACTGATTCAGCCTCCCAGATGTGATTCCGTCATATTCACACTGCTCGAGACCCTATTCCCCCAGACTTCACTGGTTCCTGATCGCCAGTGGCCAGTGGTGGCAGGGACCCTGAAGACCCCGACAGAGAGGAGAATGACATGAGGCTCAGAGACACCTTCAGGGTGGGGCTGTTGCCTGAGTTTCAAGAGGTCAGACAGCCTGTGACTAAAAGCTTGGGGCGGCATTCCCCTGGGGAGCATCTGGGGTGTGACCCTACCTGGGAGAGCTGTGGAGGGGAGACCACTCCCTCAGGGGCTCTGGAGGTAGACCAGTCTTCCTCCTGGATGTATAGTTTCCATCTGGACTGTCCCCCCAAACTTCCTATATTTGGAAGGTGATTGGATGAAGGTTAATTGGATCAAGTAGAGTAATCTATTGATTTCACGGGCTGTTAAGATGTGGGATCTGGCTGGAGGTGAATCACTGGAGGTGTGACCTAGAGGCGCGTAATCCTGCCCGCAGTCCTTCCAGGCCCCTTACTCTACTTCCTGTCTTGTCGTGCTGTGAACGACTGCTCTCTGGCAAGGCCCTCTGCCACGGCCTCTGCCATTACCAGCTGACCACGACAGGACTGAGACCTCCGAACTGTGGTTTAAAATAAACCTTTCCGAAGTTGTGGGTGTTGGGAATTGTGTCCCAGCCGTGAGAAACTAAGGCATTGAGTCTGAAAGGCAGTATGTTATGCCAAGAACTTTTTTTTTTTTCTTGAGACAAGGTCTCACTCTGAAGCCCAGGCTGGTCCTGAACTCATTGTGGAGCCCTGGCTGGCCTTGGACTCATGGCAATCCTCCTGTCTCAGCTTCCTGAGTGCTGGGATTACAGGCATGTGCCACCACAGCCATGTTATGTGATGCTGGGAAATCAAACTTGGGTAAATAGTGCTTGACTTACTGCTTGCTAGGTAAGCACTCTAACCACTGAGCAACTCCTCCAGCGCTCCCAAGGACTATTCTTGAGTCCTAAAATCAAATGGGACTAGCCTAGGCTCCATAGTGAGTTCAGGACAAGCTGAGCTACAGAGTGAAAATTTGTCTCAAAAAAATAAAATAATAAAATAAAATGGAATTCTTTGCTTAGTTTTGGACTTACTTAGAGACCTATCACCAATTTTTTCCCTTCCAATTTCTTTCTTTTAAAGTGGGAAAGTCTATCCCCTGGCTCTCCTCTATTAAATAACTTGTCCAACTTCCTAAATCTACACCTGGAGGGTAATTTACCTTAGGGTGTATTATGGTTTGAATCTTGAATGTTCCCCAAAGACCTGTGTATTTAATGCCCCAGGCTGTTCACTATTGGAAAGTGGTAGAACCTTTAGGAGGTGGGGCCTAGTGAGAAAAAGTTCAGTTTTGGAGGGTCCTTGCAGAGGATTGTAAATGTAGGACACAAATCTCTGTCTCTTCCTCTCTCTCCTCACCCCCTTTCCTTTCCCTCTGCTCCCTAGCTGTGGTGAAGTGAGCTGGTTTCTTTGCCACCTGTTCTGCCATAACATACTTTCTCACCACAGGTACAAAAGCAACAAGTCTACCTGCCATGGACTGAACCCTCCAAAACTGTGAGCCAAAATGAAACTTCCCTCTTTAAAAGTTGATTTATTTCAGATATTTGTTATGGTGATCCAGAATTAGCAGAGGATAAAAGTACCTCGGGGCTCATCTGTGTCTTAAATGAGACTATGGACTTTAGATTTGGTGCTGAAATGGGTTAAGACATTTAGGACTGTTGGATGGAATTAATCTGTTTTGCATGTAATAAATAATAAATTCGGGGGTGGGGGGCACAGAACTGAATTGTGTCTCCATCCAAATATTCAAGTATAAAGCTCTATATTTATTGTGACTATTTGGAGTGAAAAGGGCTTAAGGTTAAATATGGCCATGAGGGTAGGTCCTGCTAGGGTTAGTGTCTAGATATGAAGAAATATCAGGGAGTTTGTGATCTTTACATACCATGTAAGGACACACTGAGAAATCTTTAAAGTCAAGAACAAAGCCCTCACCAGAAACTGATGTTGGACCTGGATCTGGAATTTAAATATACTAGAATTGTGAGAGAATACATTTCTGGAGCTTTTGTTTTGTTTTATTTGTTTATTTTCCTGCATTGGGAATTCAAGTTCTTTGCACTGAGCTACATACTCAGCCCATTTTTGATTTTTTTAATTTCAAGGCATGGTCTCACCAATGTTTCCAGGCTGGGCTCAAATTTGTAGTCCTCCTGCCTTTGCCTCCCAGAGTGCTGGATTACAGGTTTGTGCCACCAGATCCAAGAATAAATTTCTACTTGTTAAGTCTCCAGTCTCTCTTCTTTGGTTGTAGAAATACTAGCAGACTGTGACCACTGGAGAGATTATGTCAACTTGAGGGGATTAGGAACCAGCTTGGATTGGACAGTTAGGAAACAGCCTGGATTAGACTGTGAGTGATTTGTAGGCGAGTTAATGAGGGGAGAACACCTGCCCGGATGTGAGAGGCTCATCTGGGAACTCAAACTGTATAAAAAAAGAAAAAGAAAGAGGAAAGATTGTTACAGCTTTTTTCTCTGGGGAGAGACTGGACTTGGTGGAACATGGCTTCCTGTTTGTGATGTCATGAGGAGCTACCTCCACTTCTGCCTCTGCCGTGTACTTCCATTGCTGCCGGCCAACTGTGAGTGGACTGTGACCTTCTGAAACTGTGAGCTAAAATAAACCTTTCCTCCCCTAAATTTGTGGATGTTGGGTATTGAGTCATAACAACAAAAAAGTAACTAAGTCACTGACTAATATATACAATAATGGCAAAGAGGAGAGGTCTCTGGGACAAAAGCAGGTTTGACAGGGAAGAATGAAGGGCTCTGCGGGCCCCACAGCAAAGACCACAGGGAATCCCATTGTTCCTCCAAAGTAGACATGGTAATGTCTCCCCTTTTCCTCTGGCATCCTTAGCACAGACAGGGCAACAGCAGGCAGGTGCATGGAGCTACTATGTGCCCCACAAAACAAAGTACTTCCCATGCAGGGATAGGTATCCAAGAGCAATAAAGTTACCCCAATGCAAGACACTTCTTAAGTACAGCACTTTATAGAACCAAATGGGTGTGATAGTAGGAGTGGGGGAGGGAGGATAAGGGAGGGAGCAGGAGGGCCAAAAGAGAGGAGCAGAAAGGACAATGTTGACATGACATATATGTGCATAAAATACCCAAGTTCAGTGTAACAGTTGTGTATTACACATATACATGCTAATAAAAATGGGGGACTGGAAGAATAGCACAGCAGTTAGAGTTCTTGCCTAGCAATCACAAGGCCCTGAGTTCGGTTCCTCAGCACCACATAAGCTGAGTGTGGTGGTGCATGCCTGCAATCCCAGCACTCTGGAGGCTGAGTCAGGAGGATTACCTGTGAGTTCAAGGCCAGCCTGGGCTACATAGTGAGTTCAGGACCAGCCAGGACCACAAAGCAAGACCTTGTCTCAAAAAAAAAAAAGAGAAAAAAAATCCTATTCTGTCATTGATTACAATGCATTCAGCCAATTGAAACAGATTTAGGAACCACTGCAGAATATGTGACTGTCTTGCTCCATTAAACCCAATATTGCCATCCGGTGAAGGGGTAGCAGCGTCTTCTATGTAACCATCTGTTCTGGGAGGAATGAGACCTGGCCACAGCTGACAGTCTACTGGCCAGTCAAACAGGTAAATCAACTTTTCAAAGTTTCCTTCTGACCACTCCCACCCCACTTCCCAGATCAAGGGAGGCCTAGAGGGGAAAACCGTGTTAAGATCAGAATGGACCTCCAGAGAGCGTATTTATAATCCGTCCCGAAGAAAGAGCAGGCAACAGCAGCTGAGTAGAGGTGTTTCCTCCGTTTCTTGTGTGATGTTTTGTTGTTGTTTTAACACCCAGTTAATAGGTCACAGCAGCATCTGTGCTGTCAGCTGCCCTAATCCATCTCCTTGTTGGACAGGACAGGAATAATGGGACCCTCAGCTGATCACCACCCCTTTGGTAAGTTCATGTGTGCTCTCTGACACGACCAAAGCATCCCAGACCAGCTCGCTGCCTCCAAAGCGCGGATAGGTCCCTTGGCCAACAGGGACAGGGTGCAGTCACAGGGGGCACTGTTTCCCAAAGCCTGGGATTAATCCTGTAGGATCAGTGCAGCTGGTGCTGTGCCACAGACATTCAGCAAAGTGGAAAGAAGTCATAAGGGCATTCTGGGGAATGTTAGAGAAATTCAAAAAAGCCGAGCTGAGTAAGGCTTCATCCGTTCAGGTCGCTATTACAAAAAATACTGGTGGCTTATACACAACAGATTTTTCTTACTCAGAGTCCTAGAGACCTGTGAATCTAAGATCAAGGAACCAGCAGATTTGAAGTCTGGGAGGTGGAGGTGGGAGGTGCACAGCTAAGCAATAGAGCACTTGCCTAGCAAGCTCAAGGTCCTGAGTTCACTTCCCCAGGGAGTTGGGTTTGGGGAACACGCCTTTAATCCCAGCATCCGAGAGACTGAGACAAGAGGATTGTCATAAGTTCAAGGCCAGCCTGGGCTACATAGTAAATTCAGGATTAGCCTGAATTACAGAGCAAGACTGTTATGGTTTGAATCTGGAATGTCCCCCCAAAATTTCATGTATTTGGATATTATGGAGTAACTATGGAACTATGTGCTGTTAAGAGGTGTGGCCTGGTCAGAAGGGGAAGAATGCTGGGACTCAACCTGGAGGGATATATGGTAGCTCTTTCCATCCTCACTTGGCTTCCTGTCTGCTATGCTATGAGCAGCTCTACCTCTAGCTAGGCCTTCACCAGGTGCTTCTACTATTGTCTGCCATCCACGAGGTAAGACTTTCTGAAATTGTGAGCTAACAGAAATCTTTCCTTCCATAAGTAGTGTGTGTCAGGTATTTTGTCCCAGCAATGCAAGAGTAACTAAGACAGAGATCCTACCTCAAAAAAAAAAAAAATGCCCTTGGCTTAGCATGTAGCTAAGTGGCAGAGCACATGTCTGGCATGCATATGGCCCCAGGTTCAATCCTCAGCACCTAAAAACTGAACTCAACAAATCCATTCTTCTTTTCTTCAAAATTACGTTATAAGGGCTGGGGGTGTAGCTCAGTGATTAGAGAACTTGCCAGGCAAGTACAAGATCCTGAGTTCAATTACCCAGCACCACGTAAGCCAAGAGTGGTGTTGCATGCCTGTAATTCCAATACTTGGGAGCCTGAGGCAGAGGATTGCTGTGAGTTCAAGGCCTGTCTGGGTTACACAGTGAGTTCAGGACCAGCGTGGGGTACAGAGCAAGAACCGGTCTCAAAAAAGATCAAGATCACTGTCAAGATCACTGACCAGTGTCCCTTTCTGGGGACCCAGTGCCCGCCACATTCACCCTGCTAACTAACAGGCTCTAGTGTCTTGCACTGTCTCCCGGCCTAAGTTCTGTGTTGATGTGTGACCCTGCTGCTTTCCTTAAGCTTGGAGTTGGGTGATGAAAGATGCCTTGGGAGCAGCATCAGAGCAAAAGGTAATTTTCAACAGCCATTGTTTATAAGACACAGTCTGAAGATGAGTACAAGTGGGTGAGCAGAGCAGTGCAGTGAACCCAGGTAATTAGAGGTAGTTGGAGAGACACAGTCACTTGTAAGTGAACACGTGAGGTTTCCGTTCAATAACTTGACAACAAAATATAAGTGAGGGTACTACTACACATTTTTTTAATAGACAATGTCTCCCTGTGTAATCCAGGCTAGTCCGGAACTCTGTGTAGTCCACACTGGCCTTGAGTTCATGGCAATCCTCCTACCTCAGCTTCCCAAGTGTGCACCATTCTATCTGGCTAATTTTTATACAGTGCTGGGGACTCAAACTCAGGCCTTGTGCACACTGTGCAAGTGCTCTGACTGCTGAGCTATCCCCATGCTCTACACTTGTCAGAATGGTTAAATCCAGGGCATGGACACCACCTCATAAGGACGGGCAGCAATAGGAAAGCAGGTGGGGTGGCTACCTTGAAAACCATTTACAAGTCTATTACAAAATTAAACATACTTTTACAAAAAAAATCCAGCAATCACTTTTGGTGTTTACTCAAGAGATTTGATCCTGGGGAGGGTGTGGTGGTCCATAGCTGTAAACTCAGCAACTCAGGAGGATAAAACATGAGGATCACAAGTTTGAGAATAGTTTAAACAACTCAGTGAGACCCTGCCACTGCAAACCAAGCAACAACAAAAACTAAAATAAAACAAGCTGGGGATAGCTCAGTGGTACAGTCCCTGAGTACTGCAAAAGAGAGAAGAGTTGTCCTAAAATCTGTGTTCACACAAAAACTTCCACATGGATGTTAATATCAGGTTCATTCACAATGTCCCAGTCTTGGAAGTAACCAAGATGTTATTCAGCAGGTAACTGGATACATAAACTGGGGCAGATCCAGACAATGAAATAGTATTTAGTCCTAAAAAGGAATGGGCGACCAAAAAATGCTGTGGGAGAACCTTAAATGTCAACTGAATGAAGCTAATATAAGAAGCTGATATGCTGTATGATTCCAGCTATGCAACATTCTGGAGACACTAAAAAGATGGGGGCATTCCTGGGGATCAGCGGGAGAGGGAAACGAGGGCGCGCAACCCAAGGGGAGTTAGGGCAGCAGGACTGCTCTGCATGGTGCCGTAATGGTGGGCATGTATCGTGTGACATTCATCCAAACCGACAGGACGTACAATGCCAAGAGGGAGCCCTAAAGTCAGCTATGGTCTTATGATGTGTCTGGAACTTGCTGGAACTGTAACCAATGGACCACTCTAGTGGGGTAGCTGCTAACAGGATAGGACTGGGGATGGCAGGTGGGTGGGCAATCGTACTGCTCTAAAACCCAAATTTTGTTGGTGGTGATGTTATTGGTGTTGTTGTCTTTTTTTAATTATTTATTTCTTTTTGAGACAGGATCTTGCTCTGTAGTCCAGGCTGGCCCTGAAATCACTGTGTAGCCCAGACTGGCCTTGAACTCATGGCACTCCTCTTGCCTCATCCTCCTGAGTGCTGGGATTACAGGTGAGTACCACCACACCCCACTAATTTTTATGTGCCGATGGGGAATGCAATTCAGGGCCTTGTGCATATTAGGCAAATGCTCTAACCACTGTGCTACACCCCCATCCCCCTAATTATTTTTAAAAAATGAGAAGAAACTCTAGAATGTTCAAAGGCAATGCAGACTATGTAGGTAATGAAAGAGACAATACAGAATGAAATTTCAAATGAAGGTGAGCTTGGCCAGGCAAAGCAGAGACAGGAGACAATTATAGCCTCGGGAAAAGACAGACAGTCGGCTCTGCTGTTCGCCTTGTCTTCAAAACACGAATGTGTCTCTCCTGGGTCCGTACATCAGGGAGTCATCCAAGCGTTCCATTTGCTCGTGCTGGATTTTTGCCCTGAGGAATTCTGGGCGCAAGGGAACACTGTGCCCCAGCTCATGGACAGCGACACACAAAATGTCCCTGAGTGCACTCTCCAAGGGCCCCTGCCTGTGTCCACAACACACTGGCCACACTTGGTGTCTTAGCTCACCGTCCAGTGTCAAGTAACTCTTTCCACCACTTCATGGTAACTCGTAGGCCGCACCCTTCAGCACCCACGTCCACACATGGGACTCAGGTCTGCTTCACCGTATTTGCCTTGCTTGTGCTAGCATTTATACATTGTAGAACCATGTAACTCTTTGCTTCCATTTTTTAAAGTTTTCTATTTTCTCGTTATTGTTATTTATTTTTGCTAAGCTAGAGATGGAACCAGGGCCTTAGTGCCATGCTACATTTTTGCTTTTGAAACAGAGTCTCACTAAGTCACTAAGTATCTAGTGCCCACCTTTCCTCCTCCTGGTATGTAGGGAGGATGAGCAGGAGGATTGCAAATTTGAGGCCAGTTTGGGCAACTTAGAGAGATTCTATCTCAAGATGTGTTTTCTGTCTGTCTGTCTGTCTTTCTTTCTTTCTTTCTTTCTTTCTTTCTTTCTTTCTTTTTTCTGGGACTAGAGGTCGACCCCAGGGCCTTTCCCTAAGACTTTTTATTGTATTATTTTATTTTATTTTTTGTGCCATCAGGCCTGGCTCCTTTTTCTGTTATTACTAGTAAAATGACAGGCATAGGGGACACGTGGTCAAGATTTCAACTTGCATTAAGGATGAAGGAGCAAGTGTTGAGTTTTGAGGAAAGAAGAACTGGAAAATGAACGAACTAGTGAAATGTGGTACCATTGCTCCACAACATGCAGGTTTCCATGATAGAAACTGCCAGGAACGTAGACTGCACCACCCAGTGTGGCGGTGTCCTTCACAGGCGCTTTCAGGAGCACGGGAGCCGATGCAGAGCGGCCAGCGAGTGGGTGCGAGCAGAGCCGTGGTTGGCCAGGTGAGTACAGTAAGAAGCAGGCGGTGGTTGGCCCGCCTGCCACCACTTCTCTTCCTACAGCTGCGAGGACCACCTGTGCTGGTTGGCCCAGGATTGTCCTGATCAAGTCTGCTTTCTCCCTGTGATTATTACTAACATTGCAGTTCTTTCCCCAAGCTGTTTTGATTTGGATAATGAATGAAAGAGTATCCATTCTATCTAACTGAGTCCCCCCCAGCCTCTGGATCACAAACTAGTAGGCGTCAGCCACTGGGACAGATGAGCTGAGAGCAGGGGGTAAGCAGGGTGAAGCTCATATGCCGTTTCGAAGCCATGCTCCTGCGACCAGGACTGCAGTAGCAAGTCACCCTTCTTGGGAGGGTGGTCTTCAACTAAACCCTTGTGATGTCAAGAAGACTGGGACCACTGAGCTACCACTAACATGGAGTCATTGAAGTTTTCTGGGCAGAGAGTTCAGTGTTTGTCTATTTAAACATTTTTTTTTTCCTGGGGATTGAACTAGAGGTGTTCTGTCCCTAAGCTACATCTCCAGGTCCCTGGTCCTCCTCTCTGCCTTTTATATTTTGAGGGAGGGTCATATTAAGTCACTCAGGCTGGCTTTGAACTTGGGACCTCTCTATCTCAGCCTAGTAGCCGGGATGCCCCGCTGAGCAGCTGGGATTACAGGTGTGCTCCACCATGCCACCTTTTTTTTTTCTCTTCTTAAACACTAATTAATTTCTTGAAACCAGTAGTCGTGTTTCATACCTCTTTGTCTCTCCTATGTAGCATTACTTTCACATGTAACCCTGCGCCAGGACAGATGACTGTCATTTATCTCAGCAAAGATACAGGTGTCTCAGGATTTAAAGAGCCTCTTGGGATTATCCCAACTTTAGCCAAACTCTTCTCACCCTCCAAACAAAAGAGAGAAACTGAGGCGATTTACAGACTGGAAGAGTTTGTTTTGTTTGGGTGTCAGGTATTGAACTGGGGCCTTGTGTGTGACAATGTATGCATTCTACCACAGAGCTGCACCTCTGTGCCCCTACGAGAACCTTTCATAATCCTGCTGAGGAGGATGTGGGGGATGACATCTGGAGCAGGTGGAGCAGAGGGAAGCTACCCAGGAGTGAGGCTGTGCAGGGGCAGGCCAACCTCAGGAAGTGTTCTGAGCTCAGATGATGCTCCGGTATCTGGTGCTGACACGGCTCACTCCAAAATGTCATGACTTGAAAAACAGCCATTGTGTTATTATGTCTCTCTGTTTCTGTGGCTCAGGAATTTAAGAAGACTTTGGCTGGGAAGTTCCGGCTCCCAATCTCTCGCAGTTGTCCTCAGCTGGTTGGAGCCCAACAATGAGGGGTCTGAAGAGCTTGGGACTGGCAAGGCATCCCACCCTCTCACAGAGTCACATGACCTCTCCATGTGGTCACCGTCCTGGGGCTGACTTCAGGTTGCTCGGAGGACAGTGGCCTGAGGGGACAAGGCTGCTTGCAGTAGAGATGACAGCCCAGAAGTGATGGCCACCTGGTCTTGGAAGTCACATGGAGGTACTTCTATCCCAAGTGTGCCCAGTTTCAAGGCAAGACATCACAGAACTCACCTCTCCATGGGAGGAGGGTCCCAGACATTTTATAAGGTCACACAAGGTTATTGTATGGTTTTAATCATTCTTGGACTGTGCAACCATGACACCAAGCTTGGGTTCTTTTACATTCTTTCTTCCCAAAGAATCTTGTTGGGAGACTCAAGACCACATGCTGCCATATGTGAGAAATAGACTCAGCCATCCAAAGGATGGAGTCAGTGACAGAAGGGAGACTTTTCCTTCTTGCAAGAAAGGGTGCTTGATTGCAGGCAGGTACAATCCGCTCGGTTTCAAGAGCAATTTATTGGCATGCTTGTCCCTTCCCCACTCCTCCATTGGCTAGGGACTTTGAAGTTACATTCTTCCTGATTGATCTAAATCTTCTCAGCCTTCTGAATCCGTCCCACCCAGAGGAAAGCCTAGTTCCCACAGGTAGGGGAAGAGGAAATCAGCTTCTTCAAACAAATAGATATCTCTTATCGCAGCCGATGAGTCTCAGCTTACAAGCAAAAGCCTTGAGAATTCTATGACTTCAGCGTTCATTCACAGAAACTCCTCGTTTTACTGCCTGCTACGGACTTCACATACACCATGTACCAGAGCCTGTGGGTTCATCTTTTTCCCAACATCCTATTTGCTGAAGGACTTTCCAGGTGCACGAACTTCATTGCGTTTACAAGCTGCTAGGCAAGCTTAGCTGCTAGTGATTTTCTACTCGGGATTATTTTGTTACAGAAAATAGATCACTTTAATTTTCTACTCTTTATCATATATATCTGTTCACTTTGACCACGACTATGTCGAGGACACATCTACAATAAGCACTTCTTACCCACTCCTCCTTCTATGTGTAGGAGGCTGAAGCAGGAGGATTACAAATTCAAGGCCAGCCTGGACAACTTTTCTATCTCAAAATATTGATCTGTCTATCTAATATTTATTATTTTTGGTGCTGGAGGATGACCACAGGCCTCTGCACTGAATTATTTCCCCAGGGCTTTTTTTTTTTTATGTTTTGTGAGATAGTGTCTCAGTAAGTCCCTAAGTAGCCCAGGCTGGGCTCAAACTCACCATCCTCCTGCCTCAGCCTTCCTCAATGCTGGCTGGAATTACAAGTGTGTACTACCATGACTGGCATAAATTTTTTTATTAAAAAAAAGGTGCTCCCTGGGTTCAGTTTCCAGTATCCTCCCCAAAATAATAATAATAAGGAAACAAGGTTCAAACAAATGGAAAATTAAAACTGTAGTGAAAAATAAAACAAAACAGAAACAAAGCCAAAAAAGAGAGCAACCGCAAGGTGTAAAGTGATGAGGAGAAATAAAAAATATGAGAACTAAAAGTTTAGGTGGAACAAGAGAAGCATAAAATGGTAAGAAAAGACAAAGCCCATGAGGACAATTAAATTCTACCGGACTAGTTTAAGTTAGACTGCAGGTGATTAAAGGGTCCTTCAAGACAGGGTCTCACCAAGTTACTAAAGTAGCCCAGGCTAGGCTTGAACTTGAAATCCTTCTGCCTCAGCCTCCCGGAGTGTGGGGATTATAGGCCTACACTGTTGGGCCTGGCAAAACCAAATAACTTTTTTTTTTTTTTTGAGACAGGGTCTCACTCTGTACCCCAGGCTGGTCCTGAACACACTATATATGTAGCCCAGGCTGGCCTTGGACTCACAGCAATCCTCCTGTCTTAGCCTCCCAGGTACTGGGATTACAGGTGTGCACCACCACACCCAGCTTATGTGGTACTGGGGAACCAAACTCAGGTACTTAGCACTTGACTTAGCGCTTGCTAGGCAAACACTTTAACCACTGAGCTATTCCTCCAGGAACCGATAACTTTTTTAAAAGCTAAAGTAACAGAAGTAATTAAAATGGAAGAACCTAGGAAGTAAGGAATCATAGTAAATGTGTTTCATTCGGAAACAGCAATAAATAAATAAAAAGCTCAGTGACATCACACCAGGTCATCGAGAGTTAGCGAAGCTCAAGCAGCCGCCCAGGTGGGGCTACGTGCGCACACTGAGCCGGGGCTCTGATCTCAACCACAGAAAATTACTTGAATGGTGGTGCCTCAGTTTCCCTTGTAGTGGTGCATGGCCACTGCCACTTATGTGCAGAGGGGAGAAGTTAATTCCCAGCACGCGGGGATGCTCAAGCTTCAGGGCCTCATCTCTCTCACCCAAGTGGCTGATCGACGTCAAAGAATACGCAACGTCTGTTCCCAGTTCTGCGATGCCTCCAGAGGCGAGTTTTAGGCAAGGAGTGGGAATCTGAGACACCCCTCCCTCTCCCAGGAGCTGCTCAGTCCGGTCACGAGCCAAGAGGGCACAACTGTCATTGGGCCCCGTACTGGAAATCATAAAGCTGTCAGCAGGTGTCCTGACGTCCCCAGAGGAGTCCAGGGAATTAGCAGAGCACGCTTGTATTCCCTGTGAGCTTCCGGGCCGAAGTTGGTACCTTTAAAAACATTTTTTTAACAAGTCTCTTCCAAATTTCTGCTGCAGTAGACCAAAGCCGTCCTGTCAGTGGGGACTGACTGACTCTGTGTCCTGTTTCTCGTGTCCCCTTTTGCATTGTGTGAGTGAAAAGCAGGTTGTGTCACCCAATTGTATTCATTCTGGCAATCCAACAAGACAGCACCTGCCTAAAGGTCACTGTGGGTTTAAAAAAAAGTCAGGCCATCTGGGCAGGGTGCTACCTGTCGTCTCAGTTACAGGTAGGCTGAAGCAGAAGGACTGCAAGACCCAGACCAGGCGGGCAACTTAGCTGGGCCCTGGATCAAAATAAAATACAAACCTGGCAAGAAATATAGCTGGTGAGAGCAGCTTGGCCTGCGTACCAAAAACCAGGTAAGCTTTAGATGCACACAACAGGTCCCTATTCCCTTGAAAAACATGCTTCTATTGGATTAGTTATTGATTGCCAATTAGCAAATTACTCCAAAACTCTAATGGCCTAAAACAAGAGGATTTCTGTTGCCAGGTGTGTGAGAGGTGAGGACTCCCAAGGGGACTCAGCAGGTGGGTCTGGCTCAGGATACCCTGCGCCTGGCCAGGCTGCAGACGCCACGCTGCACAGGCGGTGGCGGCCCGCTGAAGGCTTGCCGAGGGCTGGGGCCTACGGAGCTGGCTCGTTCCCGTGGCCTTTGGTTCCTGTCTGACTGTTGGCTGGAGGCCGCAGCTCCGGTCTCCATAGGCCACTTGTGAGTTCTCAGGATGCAGCCATAACTCCCCCGGAAGGAAGGAGGGGAATCCATAGTACCTTTTATGAGGGAGTCTCCAGATTCACACGTTGACACTTTGACTTTATTCTGGTCCTTGAAAGTGAGTCACAGAGTCTAGCCCAAACTTTAAGGGAAGAAAATTAGACACCACCTCTTTTTTTTTTTTCCCGGTGCTTGAAATAAAACTCCAGGCTAAGCATGTGCTCTAGCACTGAGCTACACCCCTGGTCTAAGGCTCTTTTTTTCTTTTCAAATGTGTCCAAAGCTTTTGCAATGGGCTACGTTCCCACCCCTTTTTAGTTTTGATTTTGAGACAGGGTCTCACTAAGTTGTTAACGGCTAACCTCAGCTGTAAGGTTCCTTCCACATAGGCAGGGTGCAGGCCCTTTGCCAGGCAGCGGACTGCTCGGTGGTGGTGGGCGCGTCAGGAAAAGCTGTGGGTACCGGCTGCCTAACACAGCTGGCTGGATGGCAGAATCTCTCTCTCTCTCTCTCTCTCTCTCTCTCTCTCTCTCTCTCTCTCTGTCTCTCTCTCTCTGTCTCCTCTCTCTCTCTCTTTCTCTTTCTCTTCCTTTCTTCCCAGTAGTGGGGATACAGCCCAGAACCTTCACATTGAATCCCCAGCCTTTTTTATTTTGAGACGTGGTCTTACTAAGTTGTCCAGGCCATGATCTTCCTGCCTGTGCCCTCCCAAGTGCAGGATTGCAGGCATGTACCCTCATCATGCCCGGTTTTTGTTACCGCGCCCCCCGCCTTATTATTGGGTATTGAGCCCAGGACCTTTACGTCTCCTTTTTAGTTTCCTTTGGGGGGGTGTTTTTTTTTTGTTTGTTTGTTTGTTTTGTTTTGTTTTGAGGCAGAGTCTCGCTCTGTAGTCCAGGCTGGTCCTGAACTCACTATGTAGCTCAGACTGGCCTTGAACTCATGACAATCCTTCTGTCTCGACTTCCTGAGAGCTGGGATTACAGGTATCCACCATTATGCCCAGTTTATGTGGTGCTGGTGAATCAAACTCAGGATCTTGCACTTTCTAGGCAAGTGCTTTAACTGCTAAGTCCCAGACCCCATTTTTGTTTTTGATTTTATTTATTTATTTGTTTTGAGGCAGGGCCTCACTTTGTAGCCCAAGCTGGTCCTGAACTCACTATGGAGCTTAGGCTGGCCTTGGAGTCATGTCAATCCTCCTGTCTCAGCCTCCCGAGTGCTGGGATTACAGGTGTGCACCACCATAGCCAGCTTGTATGGTGCTGGGGAATCAAACTCTGGTACTTAGTGCTTGATGTAGTGCTTGCTATGCAAACTCTTTAACCACTGAATCATCCTCCAGTGGTTTTGATTTTAGAACAGGATCTTATACCATTGCTAAAGACGCCTAGGCTGGGCTTGAACTTGCACAAGATCCTCCTGTCTCCTCTGGAGTGCTGGAATTAAAGGACCTAGTTCATCACCTTTTAAAGGGAGAAATACCAAGGTATTTGTGGACAGATTCAAAACTGCCACACTTGTCTCTCCAGAAGAAAGACGTCTCCGGTTGTCTCTGTCTCTGGCTGCTCCTCTGTGTCATCTACAGCTTGTATCAATCCTGTTCCTGGACTCCTGGGGTTCCGAGGTGTCTCTTCTCACTCCACAAGATTGCTTTGGGGTACCCACATTCCAATGTACCTCCTTTGGGCCAGATTTGTTTTTTCTGTTTCTGTTTGGGTGATTCGTTTTTCAGGTGGTACTGGGGATCAAACCCATTTGCATAAACTAAGCGTGCCTTCCTCCACAGGGCTACATGCCAGCCCCGGCACAAACTTTCTGAACGGGTCATTCAGTCTCTATGGCAGACAGCTCTGCACCTGTTATGTGGAAGTGGCCGTAGGCAATGCAGGGTGTGCTGGCATACACCTGTAATCTCAGCACTTGGAGGCTGAGGCAGGAGGATTGCTCTGTGTGTGAGGCCAGCCTGGGCTATGTGGTGAGTTCAGGATCAACCTGGACTACAGAGCAAAACCTTGTCTCAAAAAAAAATTCTTTTTATTAGTATGTATTTGTGATACATAATGATAATAATCCGCTTGAGAAATTGGGGCTGTACATACTGCATCTTAATCATTCTCCTTCCCCTCCACTCTCTCACCCCACGCTCTCTCCCTCTCCGTAAACTCTGTCTTCCTATTTTCTCCTGCTTTCTTTTATTTTTGCTCTTTTGTGCTTTGTTTTTCTCCTATTAGAGAAATCATGCACGATTTATCTTCTGTCTCTGGTTCTTTTCTCTAAGCATGATGGTCTCAAGGTGCCTCCATTTTCCTACAAATGATTCAAATTTATATTTCAAAGGTATTTTCTTCAGTGTGACTGCGTGCAGGACCTAGAGATGGAAGATCGTCAGCTGTGAGATACTGCATTCGTGTTATTCTAAGGGCCTGGGTCTGGGATAATTTATTACAGCAGCAAACCCTTCCTTCAGCCCTTCTCCATTCCAGCCCGTGCTCCATGTCACCCCAGACACATGTGATCTGTGACTCCCCTGGGGAACACTTCGGTATCTTCCTCAACCCACAGGGGGAAGTTCAGGCTCCTTACAAGACGGCCTAACCTGGTCCCTGCTAGCTCCTTCCCTGGCCTATCACACTTTGTTCCCTGAGGCTGAATCCTCGCTCTTAGGATGATTGCCTCTCCTCACTCCCTGGCTTAACTCCTCCGACTGTCACAGGGAGATGGTCCCCAACTCCCGTTCTGTTCTCAGGTCCGTCTCTCTGTTGAAGACGTCACCGTAATTCCCCTGTCAATCCTGTCTGCTTCATCGTCAGGATTTCCATCTATCCGGCTGGCTGCTGAGCACCCAGCACGTGCCACGCACAATACAGACGTAAGTGGCTGAGCGATGGGTCCTGGAGACTTTGGGGAGGTGGGGGTAGAGGTCTCCTGGGTTGGCGTAGCCCCCCCTGGAGGACACGGGGGAAGAAGAGCCCAGGAGATAGATCTGGGGCAGGTTAGGGGGTGGCAGGGAGCCGGACCGCCCTCCTCTCCCTGTCTGGTCACTGCCCCACTGCTACAATTAGCCGAGCTTTCATTCTCCCTCTACAAAGGGGAGAGAATGAATCAAAGGGAGATGAAAGCAGATGTCCCACAAAGGACTTGGAGATGAGATGACGGAGAAGGAAGCGAGGCGGTGGGAGAGCCAGGCAGAGGCAGAGAGAAAGCCCCACACCCCAACAAAGGCCTCGCCCCGGCCTGTCCAAGGATCAGACAGTGCAGACGCAGGACGGGAAGAGGCTAGGCCTCCCTCGGGATCCGGCAGCCCTTGAGCCAAGGAGGAGGGAGGCCGCAGGAAGATGAAAAGCCCACCTGAGTGGCCATGAAAGAGGGGAGAAGGACCCCAAACGGGGTTGGGACAAAGCACGAAAGGACAAGATTGCCCCATCTCAGAGCCAATCCGTCAGGGCAAACAAAGGACAGCCAGTGACAGAATGAGAAAAGGTGGGGAGGGAATGAGCTGGCCCTGCGTTGGCAACGGGCTGTCAGCGTGGGCTGGCGGCACTGGTCAGGGGTCTGCAGAGGCAGGGAGAGGTAATTAGGATTCTGGCCCATATTTAATGAAAGAAATCTGACCTAGTGAGGTTTCTTGTTCTTGAACTTTGTTTTCATGAAATGTAAGAACTGAACACACACAAGCCAAGTGGTCTCAAGCTTTCCAACATGTATATATACTTTTTTCTGTTAATATGTTGTTGCTTGGAGTGTAGCAAAGTCATTACCACTGCTGTATAGTATTCCATCATGGAAGTATGCCACACTATTTATCTGTTCTTCCATCTAGTGAAGGTCTACCATCCCTTACCTGCAACCTTGGGTCTGGGTGTATTTCAGAGTTTTAGAAAGATGAAGTGCACGTGTTGTGTATTACACAGCTCCTCAGCAGGGGCTGCAGTCCCCTGTCATCCCACACAGGAATGTTTCTGCAAGTAAATACATGACAATTCTCTGTATCCATAGCTTCACCCTAGTGCAAGTCAGGTTTTGCCTTCAAATAAGTTCAGGCCAGATTGAATTATGCCTCCCAAAAAAGATGGCGGTGTTTTTATTTTCTGTTTGTTTTAAGCATTTTGTTGTTATTATTGCTTTGTGGTATTGGGGGTCGAGCTCAGGGCTTACACTTTGATCTATATCCATATCCAAGTTTTATTTTTCATCTGAGACAGAGTCTCACTAGGTTGTGAAGTTACCGAGGCTAGGCTTGAACCTACCACCCACTTGCCTTTGCCTCCCAGAGTGCTGGATTGCATGCCTGTGCAACTGGGTCCAGCGTGTTTTAAAAGCATTTTTGCCTTTCAGAGTCCGTAATGAGGAAATGTGAGGATGACGGCATACATAGCTCAGTGGTTAGAGCACTTGTCTACCGTGCACAAGGCTCTAGGTTCAAGATCCCTCAGCACCACATAAAAAAGTAGCTGGGCAAGAGGCTGAAGCAGGAAAATGGCAGTGAGTTCAAGGCCAGCTTGGGCTGCATAGTGATTTCAAGGCCGACCTGGACTACAGAACAAGAGTCTGTCTCCCCTCAGCCCCTACCCCCAAAAGTAAAGGCATTAGGAATGGTGAGACCCATGCTTTCCTAGTTCCCAATGATGTTGTTTTGGAAAACCCTGGGAGACAGATGGATGAGAGACCTCCTACATAGCATCAAACACCAAAAATCAGAAATAAAAATCTGAAGGTGTTTCAGTAGTGAGATGAAGCCTGGAAGGGACCCAGAACTGACGAAATCAGGGCTCAAGACCGGCCTCGGGACGCACTGAGTCTGTGCTTCGTGACCTGCCCGGATCGCCCCTCCCGGTGGTCTCTCTGAACCTCCTTGGCTTGATAACCTCAGCTCCTAGTCTTACGAATCATTTGTATGCTGTGCATAGTTTTAAAAGCTCGTTTTAGTTCTATCCCGTGGCCTTCTCGTCTTCTGGCTTCGCCCACTTATCTTGATCCCTCCTTGTCCCCATTTCGTCCTTTATAATTTTATAGCACCTTCTTTTCTCTCATCTTGGTGTTACTGTGAAGAGATCGCTGGTAATGGGTCCTTGGCCACATTGTCCTGTGCTTGGGAAGGGCGCCCGCCCAGGGGAGATTTTCTGGGTAGTGAAAGCTCTCACGACATAAAGCTCACGTTTTGACCAAGAATTGCCTGTGGAGCTTCAAAGGGCTTGAGAAGCACTATGCCTCCAAGTTGTTATAAGTGGTGGAGGGGGTTTTTGTTTGTTTGTTTGAGACAGGGTCTCTCTCCCTGTGTCCAGGCTGGTCCCAAACTCATGATAGAGCCCAAGCTGGCCTCAAACTCACTGCAATTCTCCTGCCTCAGCCTCCCAAGTACTGAAATCACCGGCATGCACCACCACGCCCGCCTTATGTGTTGGTAGGGAATCAAAAGGGATTGTTTTCTCAGTGAATATTTCTCTATTCTGGAGAAGCAGAGCTGGGGACTCAGTGACTCGCGTGGGTCCCTCTCCCCTGCGCCCCGTACAGCCTCATCATCCTTCCCAGGGCTCGGGAGCGCTGCATGGCACGGCAGGCAGGAAGCAGTGGGTGCTGGATCTTTCCTGCCGTGATTTCCATAGGGTCGTGGAAGGCATGGCTCCCGGAAGGAAGGATGTGGCTCTGTTCTGGCCTCTGTTGCTGGGCACAGGAAGAAGCTGCCGGACGATGGCCAGGCCTGCTGCTCCCAGCTTGGCAGAGATGCCCTTTAACAGCCGACTGTGGTGACTGGTGGACAGGGGAAGGGGAAGTCACCTCAGGGGCTGGGCCAGAATAAAGCCCCCAGCTCAGCCAGTCCAGGGGTGCAGGCCTGTAATCCCAGCACTCTAGGAGGATGAGGCAGGAGGATTGCAAATTCAAGACCAGCCCAGAGGTAACTTAGAGACTTAGTGAAACCCTGTCTCAAAATCAAAACAAACAAAATGGTCTGGGGTTATAATTTAGTGTGACACCCCGGGTTGGATCTCCAGTACCACAAAAACCAAAACGAACAAACAAAAACCCTCCAGGAAATGTATTGACAGGGAGGGGACGGTTACCTGTGCTTCTGCTGCCTAGGCCTGAAGGGCCTGCGCCTTCGTCAACTGCCCTAGTTGGGGCAAATGAGACTTGGAAGGAGGGGCCTGAGGCTCTTGAGGCTCAGAGTACCCCCATGGAAAGCCTAAGCTCCCCTTCCATGGTGGGGCCTGGGAATCGAGGAAGCAGCGTGTATGGCGCCACCGTGGGCTCCCAGGCTCCGGTCATCCTCACTGAGTCCGTCTTCCAGTCCCGGTGTCTCTCTGAGGTCCAAGCTGCCACTCAGTTGAGTCTCAGTCCCACCAGACTCCTGTTCCGCCGTGAGGAGGGCGGGGCCGTGTCCATTCCGAGGCCGGGTGTGGGTCTTCCATCTCTGTGGCTTTCTTTCAGATCAGTGGGGTCCAGCGGCTGTGCTTGGCTCGCCAGGTGCCATCAGCCGCTGGGGAGCGCTGGGCTGAGTCACAGATTGTTTTTAGTTTGTGTAATCATTTCATTGTATACTGCTTTTTATGTTGTTTTCAGAATCCTTATTTCTTCTAATTAGCTTCATCTTTTTATTGATTTTACCTTTTCCCCCCTTGCCTATTGTCTGTTTTTTCCTGTTAATAAACACGATGCGGGGAGCGCCGGCCTCAGGGGAGAGCCGAGAGGCAGCCCTCACCCGACACAGCAGAGGCCCCTGCTCTGTTTCTCTGTCAGGCCCCAGGTGCCCTCACCAGACACTTCTTGTCCCCTGTGCCCACTCCAGGCTCTTAAAAACTTTTACATGTGGAATTCAAGGAGCCTTCATGCCAGCTTTGTCTCCCAGAGTGACAATAATATATTTACCTAAACTGATAACCCCTCTCAAGCAGGCAGATGATGGTAACACTTTCCCTGCCTTTATAATCAGAAACAAAATACACATCCATCATCAAATACTGAAAATGTGGGCTGGACTTTTAGCACAGTGGTTAAAACTCTTGCCTAGCAAGCTCAAGGCCCTGTGTTCGATTCCCCAGCACCCTGTAAGCCAGGCTTGGTGGTGCACACCTATAATCCCCACCCTTGGGAGGCTGAGGCAGAAGGATTGCTATGTGTTCAAGGCCAGCCTGGGTTCCATTATGAGTTGAGGAACAGCCTGGACTATAAAGTGAGACCATGTCTCAAAAAAATAAAAAGAGGTGGGACCTGGTCATGCAGAGTGGGCCCCTGGGGCTTGACCTGAAAAGAGCAGACATGACCTGGAAGGGTAATGCTAGGTCTCCTTCCTCTCTCAACTTCCTGTCTTGCCATGCCACGAACAGCTTTTCTCCGGCTAGCCCTCCCATCATCCCTTTGACTACTGCCAGGTGCTCATGAATAGACTGAGACTTCCTGAAACTGTGAGCTGAAATAAGCCTTAAGTTATGGGTATCCAGTATCGTGTCCCAGAGTGAGAAAGTAACTACGGCAGGCCTGGCATCTGTTGGGATTTTCCCAGCTCCTGGCCTCTCCCAGGGAAGTTCACTGCAGCCTTCTTTCTACCACATCCACCTCTGGAAAATTTTCCCAATGCCATGTGCATACCCAGCCAGGGGCTGTGGTTAGTAAAGCGGGTGTCCCTGCCAGCCACTGCAATGGTGTGTCAGGGGTTGCCAGTGGGTGGGAAGGGAGGTGGGTGACCCCATCGGCAGGTGGGAGAGGACAGACAGGAGACGGGTGTGGCTGTCTGCTGGCAGCAGGTGGAAAGAGACTGAAGATGTGGAGAGAAGGAAAGGGGACAGCTGGCTAGGAAGCCCTCGTGGCCCCAGGCCTGGGCCTGAGTTCTTTCCCTCTGAGACCAGGTGTCTCATTGAAAGGTGAGAACCATTCACTATCCCAGACAACTTCTGTGACTCTTCCTCTTAGGTTAACTAGTCACTTTTGGCCTCAAAAAAAGAGACCCTAAATTTTATTACTTGGAAGCTAAGGCAGACCTCCTCTTTCCCTTCTTCTCAAATGCTGTGACTCTACAGACAGGATTTACCTGGAGAGAGGTCAGCGGGCCGTAGCTGATGCCCATACCGGGTCTGGCTGAGTGTGGTGGGAGGGGATCACATAGGCCAGGCGTCCTTTATACCCTGGTGGCCTTCAAGTGGAACAAAAGAAAAGCAGTTTGGTCAGTACACATCTCCTTAATGATAGACCAGCGTCCTCCACACTGATTCTAAGCTTCCCAATCTTCTCTCTAGCAGCTGAAAAAATTAAAATCCATTTGTTTCATCTTGTGTAGCTGCAGGAAACTCTTGAAAGTGTCCTGGATAACTGTGGGCCTGGTGGCGCAGCCTCTTATCCCAGCACAGGGGGGTCTGAGACAGGAAGGTCACAGGCGTGAGCCCAATCCAGGCAACTTAGTGACGTAGCAGGATCTTCTCTTGAAATCAACAGTGGAGGGGCTGGAGGCATGGCTCAGCAGTCACAGCGCTTGCCTAGAAAGTGGTTAGTACCCGAGTTCAATTCCCCAGCATCACGTAAGCTGGACATGTGGCACACGCCTGTAACCCCAGCACTTGGGAGGCTGAGGCAGGAGGATTGCCGTGAGTCCAAGGCCAGCATGGGCTACACAGTCAGTTCAGGACCAGCCTGGGCTACAGAGCGAGACCCTGTCTCAAAAAGAAAAAAAAAATAGTCAAGTTTGGAGATATAGCTCATCAGTTAGAGCACTTGCCTAGCAAGTGCAAGACTGAGCACCACATAAACTGAGTGATGGCACCATGTAATCCCAGCACTCGGGAGGCTGAGGGCAGGAGGATTATTATGAGTTGGAGGCCAATCTGAACTATAGAATGAGTCTCTGTCTCAAAAAAAATAAAAAGAAAAGAAAGGAAGATAAGAAAAGAGAAAAAATTAGGTTGAGGGTGAAGGCCCTGGACTCGTTACTCTGTCCATAAAAAAAAGAGCCCTAGCTAATGAGACATAGATAGGAACTTATTTGTTTTGGGGCAATGATTACTTTTTAATAAATGGTACAGATGTATCTGGAACCACTTCACCCCGTTAATAGTGGGAAGAATATTTTACACCTTGAGAGGGACATGTGATACCCAAAACAATGACACCCCTATTGTGACTTTGAGAAGAGACTGAGAAAAAATAGTGTAATTATTCCTAACATTTCTGTGCCCTAAAGCAATGCCAGCTACTGACAACCTTAGAGATACTGCTACATAACATAAATCTCAATGTATTGAAACTTGTGTTGATTGGCTTTTCTGTTTCTCGTTGTTGAAAGAGGTTCCTAAGTGATGCACTCGCTGTGGGTGTTTGCATCAGGAAAGAGTGTTCAAGAAGCTTCCAAGACCCTCCACTGGGACAGGGACTATCTAGGGAGGAGCTCTCTCCTTCCCTGGCATGGGCTGGCCCTCCCACCTCTGCTCATGTGCCCCCCACTCCCCAAAGCCTTTTCCCAGGTGAAGGCTGTGGTATTGTTCACTCAGGGCAGGATAAATCTGGGCTGAGTGCCAAGAAAGTGAAAAAGGCAGCTTTGCCCCATGGCCTCCTGCACATCTGGAGGGTGCTGGGAACAGCCAGCGCTCCCCAGGGTGATGGCACGGGGGCATGCGTGTGCCGGCTTCCCTCCTACCCTCCTCCTGGGATACTGGGAGAATGCACCCCATCTCAAGGGGCTTCCCAGACAAACTCCCAGGATCCAAACAACCTGGAAAATAAAGAGCAGAGCCCGGGGAATAAGCGGGGCATCTTCACTTCTCCGCTGGGGGACGCAGGTGGGATCCTCTGTGTCGCTCTCTCTCCTTCAGGAGCTCCTTCGCCATCCTCGCTCTCTTCTCCCTGTTGTCCTTCACTCCTTTTATGGCTTCTGTTTCTCCCCAACCCCTGACAGCGCCCAGCAGTCTTCCCCAAGGAGCTCCAGCCTCAAACACCCACCTGTCTTTCGCATCTGCCCCTGGGTACCATAAACCCTCTATCAAGTCCAGACCATAAATCTTCCTTGTCCACAGATCTGCTCCGAGGCCTGCGTACCCTAACCTCACCATTATTGCCTGTATTAATTTCCTATTACCGCTACAACAAATCGCCACGAGCTTAGTGGTTTATAACATCACTGGTCTGTTGTCTTTGGCTCTGGAGGTCAGAAATCCAAAATGGGTTCTGCAAGGCACATCTCAAGGTGTAGGCAGTACCTTGTGCCTTCTGAACGCTTCAGGGAAAATCCACTTCCTGGCTCTTTCATAAGCCTTTGATTTATGACCCTTTCTCTCTTCAAAGCCAGCAGTGGACCTGGTGGTGTAGGACTATAATCCCAGCACTTCGGGAGGCTGAGGCAGGAGGGTTGCAAGTTCAAGCCCAGCCTGGACAACTTAGCAACTTCAGGAAACTCTGCCTTAAACAATAAACAGGAGCTGGAGGTGTAGCTCAGAGCAAAGGCACTGGGTGCAATTCCAGTGCCAAAATAAAATAAAAGCCAGCAATCACATCTGTCCAGCTGCTGGACCTGTCACCGCGTGTTCTCTGACTCTTGAGCCACCTTCTTTCACTTTTCTTTTCATCTATGTAGTTAGCTAGTTAGCTATTTTTTTCAGAGTAATAACATTTTTACTTAAAAACAAAGGATAGAGAAATAAAACAAAGCCTAGAAGGGAATCCTAACTGGGTTGCTTTGCCTTTTTTTTTTTTTTTTTTTTTTTTTTTTTTTTTTTTTTTTTTTTTTTGTGAGACAGGATCTTACTCTGTAGCCCAATCTGATCCTGACCTCACTATGGCGCCCAGGCTGGCCTTTGACTTATGGTAGGCATAAGACTTACGACTTACAGCTCACTATGGAGCCCAGGCAGGCCTACGGACTTATCCTCCTGCCTCAGCCTCCTGAATTCTGGGATTACAGGCATGACCACCACACCAGGCTTTCTGTAGTGCTGGGGAATTGGACTCAGGGCCTGTGCTTTCCAGGCAAGCACTTTAACTCTTGTGCCATTCCTCCAGCCCCAGGTGCTTCCCATTTTAAAGAATCAACAGTTGCCCTGGGCTCACCTGGCTTATCTAAAATTATTTCCTCATTTCAGGAACCTTAACTTAGTCCCATCTGCAAAGCTCCTGTCACAGCGTAGGAAAGACAGATTCCACAGGGTGGATGGGACCACATTTGGAGGGGCCGTCACCCCGCCTACCACAACCCCTGGCTTCTCCCTCAACAGTAATTGCTACCATTATTGAATACCTTCTGTAGTTTAAGCTATGAGCTAACAGTTCTGACTTTTTGCTTTAATTTTGAAAAAAAAATATTTTTTAGGTGCTGCTGGGTATGAATCCGAGGACTTTGCACCTGCTGAGCATGTGCTTCCCACTGAGCCATGTCTTCGGCTCCCCACGCTTTTTCATCTAGAGACAGCACTGATTGAAAAGAAGCCTTTGGACCCCAGATTTTCCTGGCAGAAAGCAAACTGACACAAGCAACCGGTGGCAGCGACGTGCCAGTTTTCACGAGAACGGAAGGGTAAGCTGTTGTCAGAGGGAAAACCCAAGAGCCGGGAGAGTTGTCCCCCTGCCATGCTGATTTCAGAACTGCTTCCTGTTTGGATGGGAACAGAGAGCAGTTGTCCTGGCCCCGTCCTGTATCTCGTATTGGGTATGGAGGGGAGGTACATAACTTGCCTCTTCTCTTAGCTGATTAGAAAGAGCTAGTTTTGGGTTGAGGTTTCAGCCAGTGGTAGGGTACTTCCTTAGTGCACGTGAGGCCCTGGCTTCCATCCCTGGAACTGGGGAGAGACGGGGGAGAGCTCTTTTTGTACTGGAGAAGTCTCATCTGAATTTGGACTAGATTTAGGTAAAGTGAGGCAGTGGATGCTGTAATGAGATGAGATTTTGGGGTCCTTGAGAGCAGTGGGCGTGTTTTGCACGCAAGAGGGGTGTGCACATGAGGAGCCAGGAGACAGAGGTCACTTCCACTGGTCTCCGCTTCCTGATTGTCCCATCCTTACATTGTACCCATAGCATGGAGCCGGTTGGTGTGCCACCCGTGAGGTTAGGTTACCACGGCTGGGGCTCCAGTTTCCCAGCCCAGCCTTCTTTGTCCTTTGGAGCACTCATTCCCGGGGAAGTGAGTGCCGTGTGGAGAGGATCCCGATGAAGAAGCCCACATGCCGAGAAAGAGAACCCAGACGAGAGCCGCCCGTGGAGCTGTGCCCGGAGTCCTGCTCCTCACAAAGTATGTGAAGTAATTGATCTTTTTTTTAATGTTGCTGAATTTGGGAGTGATTTGCTATGCAGCCGTAACTCCATCACAAGAAAGAGATGTGTGAGTGACGGGCTGCTCTAACAAACATCTCTTTACAGGGCCATCATGACAGGTACCACTTTGATCTCTGTGTCCTCTGCCTGATGCCTTATTTTCAAATGACCAACTCCTTTTTTCTTCTTCTTCTTTTGCTGTATTAGGGATTGAACCCAAGGCCTTGGCACTGAACTATATTCCCTAGCCTGTTTTTTATTTTTAAATTTTGAGACAGGGTCTTGTGAAGTCACTAAATTGCCCAGGCAATCCTCCTGTCTCAGCCTCCCAGAGTGTGGGGATTACAGGTGTATGCTACTTCACCTATCTGGCCAACTCTTTATTATCATTCAGCTCTCCTAGAAAGATCTTCCTAACTTTGAAGCCCTAAGTGCCAATAGTACCCGTCTCTCCTGCAAAGCACTTCCTGCTGTAATTTCTACATAGCACGCACTACTCTGATAGGCCTGTAGGTTTGTTTGTTTTCTGTTTCCCCCACCAGGAGGGAGGCTCCATGAGAGCAAGGGTCTTGGCTCTCTTGCCAATTCTCAGCACCCACAATGGTGCCTGCCATGACCCATGAGGTAACTGGCTCTTACTGTCAGCCATCATTCCCTAAAAGCCCATGCCTTGTGTCCATAACATGAAGGTCTTTGCAGTGGCTCTGACTGACACACTGTTCCTTCCTCTGGATGCCATTCCCTCATCTTCCTCAGCTGACCAAGTCCCACGTGTCTTTTAGGGAGGTCCAGCCACCTGAGTCAGGCACCCCTCCTCAGTGCCACAGAGCACCCTCAGGGCTCCTACCATCGCTCTCCCCGCCCTCGCAATGCAGTCCATTGTCTGCTGAGTTGTCTGTGCCCAGCCTGGTGTGGAACTCTTAGGGCCTGGCTGAGCCTCCTTCACCATGGTGTCCAGGGACCTAGTGGAGCACTGAGCTGGGGAAGAACTCAGTGAGCATTGGGATAGAAAAGCAATGGAGGTGGGGGGACGCCTATGAGACAGGTGTGGGTGGCTGTCCCTTCTGGGCCTCCCAACGCCTTTCTCCCTGCTGGCTGAGGAGGAGATGGTCCCCATTTGGCAACTTTGTATATGCAGGGTGTCGACCTAAGCAACACTTCTGCTGCATAGTGGTCCTTGGGGCCAGCCATAGGCACTGGGCATAGACTCAGTCACCCATTGGCATCTTTAGGACATTGGCTCCAGGGCCCCCGGCAGATGCCAAAATCCACTGATACTCAGGTCTGTCATATGAAGGATGAGTATTGGCATAGAGTCTCTGCGCGTCATTCTGTGTACATCACGTCGTGTCTACCTGCTGCTCACACCTACTATAGTATAGGTGCTACGTAAACAGTAACCGTGTGGTATTCTTTAGGGAACAATGACAAGAGAAACAGGCTAGACATGGTCAACACAGACGCAAATTTTTTAAAAATGATTTTCAGTCTTTGGTTGGTTGAGTTTGGGTTGGTTGGTTCAGTAATGCCTGCGTGTAGAGAGCGCTGAATACAATCTGGTTGGGGGGAAGTGACCTTAGCCTGTCCCTGGAACCCAGAGCAGTTTCCTGTTCACCTCGAGGTGGGATGTTGATGCTGCTCCTCCCCTGCAGCCTGGACCAGGGCTCCACAGACCCCTCTGTCCCTTGACGGACTGGCAAACCTGTGTTGCTGGGATTAGGAAAGCCATGTTTCCACTCAGCTGTCCTACCGTGGAATGGGAAAGGTCAAGTGGGGAGGGTTGGCACTGATGGCAGAAGCCGCCGCACGAGTGAGGGTCAGGAACACTGTGAGGGAGAAGAAAGATGGAGAGGAGGGAGGCGGAGGAAAAGAGAGGGGGCACTGCTGGCTTGTGTGACTCGCCTCTCCCACTTACAAGCTCCTCGCCGGGCCCCTGGGTACAGAACATCTCCCCACCCAAACACAAAAAGCCCTGTCTCAGAACAAAAGGCCTGTCACTGAAAGCACTTATTTCTCGACAATAACAGCAAAACATACAAGGTACAAAAACATTTTTCTCAAAAATTTTTCCAATTCAATTCAACAAATATTTATTTTCCTGAAAAAGCAGAGAGATACAAAGAAATAGAAACATGTGGATTTTTTTCCCCTTGTTTTTGATTGAAAAGCCTATCAGTACAACCAGGAGAACAGCATTGCCCCGTGAGCCAAAGCACAATGGGAAAACATTTTTAAAATAGAAAAGAACACTAATATATAAATACACCAAGGTAATTTTAAAACAGTGGAGCCTCAGCCCCAGATTGGGGGATGGGGCTCACGCGCCCAGGCAACTTGCACTCTGTCTTTCCTTTGGGGTGCCTGGGGACACAATTTAATCCTGGGGGCGTATTCGTCATCATGTTAAGAAGCACGTGATAGGAGGAAAGATGTCAGTGTTGTCAACAAAGATACATCTGGTGAGCAAACACCCTGTGAAAAATAATTTAGGAAGCAGATGGAGTCCAGAGAGGCAGCACTGGGTAAGCAGTGATACCTAACTGAAAACAAAAGGCCACTTCCCTGCCATGTGCCTCAGTTTCCTCATCTGCAAAACAGTTTCTACTATTCCCTTAGGTTCTGAGAAGCTGTAATTCTAAAGGGTTTGCTTAGGAAGGTAGAGCCAAGCATGGCAAAGGGGTTGTAGAGATCTCACTGGGGACCTTTCAGGGGATTAAGGACCAGGAAAGATGTCCACGGCCAAACAAATTGGAGCTACAAAACTCACATGAGGAAACCCAGTGGGCTGTGCCTAGCCCTAGTGGGAGTGCTCATCCCGTGGGCCACGCAGTCTTTACAGGTTCCCACCTCTGTGTGAAGCTGATCTTGGCCACAGGCGGAGACAGGCAATCTGGGATGTTTGTGTGGACCAGTGTGAGCTGTGTGAGACTCTAGAGAGCAGGGTGTGACCTGCTGCCGGGAGAGGCGAGAGGCCTTCCTGAACAGGCGAGACTTTGCCAGGGACGGAATCAGAGGCCAAGGGCCCGGTGCCAGCGGTGACCATCTGCTCCAGTGGAGACAATGGCCAAGGCTTCCGTGTCAACTGTGCATACGACAGTTCTGCTGACTTGCTCGGTGCTCTCTCGTGTTCCCTTTAGTCCCTTCACGGATACTGCCAGCTACTATGCTTGCAGCTTTGACACGAGCCCTGTAGAGAACTTTGGGGTCCCCGAGGAGAGGTCCCACAGGCTCCTTCCCTGATGGACAGGGGCTCAGGTCTCCCAAACCTTACTTACTCCACTTTCTTCCTGGCCCTGGAGCTTTGTCTACCTCAGTGGCCTCGGCTTCTCTGTTCCTACCCCGTGCCCAACCCACACAGATGCGCTGAGGAGAAACCTGCCTGTCTTTACCTCCCACCCACACCCACAGCAGCCATTTCTGGCTTAATGATTTGCTGATCTTCTATCTCCTTTGGGTCCCCAAAGTCCAAGACTTTTCAGTAATACACCTGGGGGGAGAGGGAGGGAGGAGCCCACCCCCAAGCCTTTGGGATCCGGCTGCGGATCTGTATTGTTGCAGTGGAAGATCATTTATCCCTCTCCCAGAAGAGCGTGTCACCCGCCTGCCCCACCCCAGCTTTCGAAAGCTGAGCTGCCCACAACCTGGGCTCCTGGGCCTCTGCCTGCACCAGGCGGAACCAGGGACAGAGGCTGGCCTCCGTTCTCCCACCAGCCTCCCTTTGGTGACACCTATGTGGTTTTTCTCCCTGTCTTTGTCACTGCCACTGGGCCTCTCAACCCGGAGTCTCTGGGCCCTGCTGAGCCCTCTGAAGAATTGGCCTTGAGAACTGAAACCCAGGTGGAAGAGATCGTCCCTGCAGCCGCTACCATTCTTGGGTTCCCAGGAGCTTCCCCAGGCATGCCTTGCAAAGCTCCCTAAAAATATACATCTACCTCCTAGTGGAGGAAGGAGTGGGAGATTGGAGGACGGGACCGCAAGCCACACTGGACACCCAGTTGAACCCCGTCCCTGTGGTGTGGAGGGACCTGCTGGAGAAAACCTCCCTGGAAAAGAATGGGAGAGAAGAAATTCGTCTACCTCCAGATGAGTCTCCTAGGGCTGCCCGGGTCGTGGAGAATTATTATAATACTTGTGAGAGTGATGCATTTTATTTTTGTGGAGCCTTTCAGAACATTTTGACTGATTCCATTTTGCTCAGAAGCATGACCTCATCTGTGCTGGGCTATACAAGGCAGGGCGGAGATGAACCCACGTCATCCACAGAGCGCCAGACAGAGGGCAGCCAAGCGACTTGCCCAAGTTGCACCCTGAGTCCCGTCTCCTCTGGGGGATTGTGACTTTCACTTCCTGGAATACAGCAGCTCCCCTGATGAGGGAACGCCGTCCCCCACCCCTAGGGCAGCAGGGCCTTCCATGTCATTTTGCTCTAGAGAACAGAGTAGTGCCCTCACAGCTACCGTCATGTACCTTGCGCCAGGGTCTGCGTGAGAGTCTACTGAATAGCTCCCTTAGCCCAAGAACCCTGGGCAAGAGACACTCTGTTGGCTTGTAGTTTTCAGATGAGGCAGTAGGATCAGAGAAGCTAACGTGCCCTCGGTCACACGGGTAGTAAAAGGCAAGAGCCGAGTTTGCTTTTCTTTTCTTTTTTTCTATATCTTTTACTTTTGATACTGGAGATCGAAGCCAGGGCCTTCACAGTGAGCTACATCTCCAGCCCATTTTATTTTTTTTTGTTTTCAGGCAGGGTCTTACGAGGTTGCAAAATGGCCTAGGCTAGACTTGAACTTGTACTTCCTGCCTCAGCCTTCCAGAGTGCTGGGTTTACAGGCCTGTACCACCACGCCCAGCTGAGAGCTGAGGTTTAGACTAGAGCTGCCTGACAGTTAAAGGCACTCATGACAGACGTGCTGTGGACAGGTGGACAGGAGGGGAGTGCCCCATCTTAGTTTGGGCCACTCTGACAAAACCCTATAGACTGGGTCTGTCTTAAACAACAGGCATTTCTTTTTCCCAGTTCCAGAGGCTGGAAAGTCCAGGTCCGGTGTGCTGGCAAAGTTGGCCCTGGGTGAGGGTCTGCTTCCTGGTTAGTCAGAGGCAGCCTCCTGCCGTGTCCTTCCATGCAGAAAAGAAGTGGGGGGGTCTGGTCACTTCCCCTTTGGGCAAGGCCACAAATTCTATCGTAGGTGGTCCCTTGTGACATCACTAAACCTAATTATCTCTCAAAGGAGGTTAGGCTTTCAACTGAGTTTTCAGTCCATAACTTCAATCCCTTATGTGCCACCTTGTAAGGGGGAGGGCAGTGATGAGAGAAACCAAACATGAGCTGGTGTCAGAGACCCTGACTGTGGCATAGCCTGCGTCATCACCCGGCTGAGGTGCAGAGGTTCAGGGAGGAAGGGATCAGCTTTCGATCAAATGGTGGAGCCAGGATCCCAGCTGAGCTAGTCCTTGACCCCTCCAAGGTCATTGGCAGAGTCTTCCCTCAGGGTCACTGTCTGACCATGCCACTGCCCGCCATGTCAGAGGCCTTCAGCAGAATCTGTGATGATCATCCCTTTGGGGCCTGTACAGTGACTTCTTGGATTAGAAACAAACTTTGCCAGGCCCAGTCGTACAGGTCTATAATCCCAGAAGTCTGGGATTCAAACCCAGCCTGGGCAATTTAGCAACTGGGTAAGACCCTGTCTCAAAATAAAAAATAAAGAAAATGAGCTGGATATAGCTCAGTGGGAAGGCCCTGGGCTCGATCCCTACTACCACCACAATAATAATAATAATAATAATAATAATAAATGCATAAATAAAATAAAAACAAACCTCCAGCTGGGGATCAGTGGCCCAGAACTGTAATCTGAGCTACTCAAAGGCTAGGGCAGGATGACTACAAGTTAAAGACCAGCCTGAGCAAAGGGGCAGACTTGTCTCAAAAACAAAACAAAACAAAACAAAACAAAAAGATCTGGAGATGCGGTTCAGTGGTAGAGTGCCCTTGGGTCCAATCTCCAGGACTATTAAACAAAAGAGGAGAGGATGGCTTCAGGCATAGTTTAGCAGTTAGAGTGCTTGCCTAGCAAATGCAAGGCTCTGAATTCCATTTCCCTAACACCACATGAATGATGTAGTAGCACATGCCTATAATTCCAGCACTGGGGAGGCTGAAGCAAGAGAATTGCCATGAGTGCAAGGCCAGCCTGAGCTATATAGTGAGTTCAGGACCAGCCTGGACTACGGAGTGAGACCCTGCCTCAAAAAACAAAGTAAAAATCTCTCCAAAATCCAAGCATTCAAAAAATTCCTTAGATACTTAGTGGGATCTCTGAGTTATGCTCCTCTCCCAATGTCCTCACAGACGCCCGTCATGCTCGGCTGAGATGGCCCCCCTCCCCAGTCCCTCTGTCTCCAGCCCTGAACCCCTGTTCTGTCTGTCACATTTGAGTCAGGGTAAAGAAACACCCAGAACAACAGCATTCTCAGCACCCCCTTGGGCCTTCTCTTTGGTGACCTGACTCCAGAGCTCAGGATGGTTACAGAAGGCACCAGTTCTCCCTTTCCTAGGACTGGATTTGAGCATACCCTAAATTGTGACCTGCAACTGTCTGGACTAGGGCCATTTTCTTAACTGCTCAGTCCTTCAGTGTCCTAGGGTCTGCATCCAAAAGTTAAAGAAGTCGCATCTGGGTGGGATGGCTCCTTGAGCCCCAACTAGGGCGGACCAAGGGGGTCAGAGCAGCACAGACAAGAGTCTTCCCCAGACCCTGTCCCAGGGCTGTTCAAGTAAAACCAGCTCAGGAAATGAGCACAGCCTGCCTGGTCCCATTCCCATCAGTGTGGACAACAGACAGAGCCCTCCTGATTTATCGTCCCCTGATATCTATCGAGTTAAAATTACCCCAGCCAACTGCACGCTACCAGTGGAGTTAGCATTCCTGAGCGCGATCCACGTGGCGGTTGGGAGCAGGCACGGGCTGGCTCCGGAACACCAGAGCCCTTCCCACAGGCCTACCTGTGGCTCCCAGGTGTCCTCGATATAGGGGCAATTTTTAATTTTGTCTCGGGGTCTGGCAGGTGTCTGATGAACAGTCTAGGAAAACCAAGTCCCAGACAGAACATCTTTCCCGGCTCCCAGGTTCCAGCCACAGGGGTAAGACGGAAACAGTGTAACGCCTTGATGTCTAAAAGGGTTTTTTTCTTCCGAGGAGTTCAAAGCAGTTGCTGCATCTGATCTTACCTTATCCTCCCAACACCTGGAGAAGTGGGGAGACAGCGGGGGTGCTTTTGGTATCCCCTCCTGAAAACGGGGACACTGAGGCCCAGAAAGCCTAGATGGCTGACTCAAGGCCACCAGCTGCCAGGATGGAGGAGCTCCATTATGTCTCCTCTTCTCAAGCTCATCCCCTACCCCCACGCCACTTTCTTCTACCCCACAGCAGCAGGCGGGCAGGGATGGAGTAGCACAGATGCCCTGTGGTTTTCCCAGACAGAGCCCAGGTCTGCAGCCCAGCTCTCCCAGTCTCAGACCACACACCCTTAGCGCCTGCAGGGGAGCTGGCCCGACAGGCTTCCCTTGGGGCTGAGCCAGCTTGTCTGCGTTCATTAGCAGCTCTGTTTCCAGGTGGATCTACCATGGGTCATTAAAGCAATAAACAACTTCTTGATTGTGGTGGGCTAGACCTGGCACCCACCACTCCCTGCATTGTGCTAAGTTCCAGCGGGCCCACACAGCCCCTGAAACAATGCCTCACTTCCTCCCAGGAAGTTGCAGACCCGAGCCAGCCTCCTGGGCTCGCCCACGTGCTCTGGCCAAGTCATTGTCTCCAAGTCGCGAGGGTGCAGCCATTCCCATGAACCGCGTAGTTGCATCCTTTCTGCCGTCCAAAAGCAGGAGGTCAAGAGGCCGGGAGCAAAGAGCTACTGCTGAGGCTCAGGCTGAGCGTCCTGTGGCTCCAGTCGGACATATTGCAGGCTCTCCCTGGAATAGGAGCACAAAGAAGAATTGAGAAACGCATGCAGGAGAGGTACCCTAACCAAGGCCCTTCCTGGCACCCCTTCTCTCTGTGTTTGATTTTGCCCCCAGTATCTCCAAAGAGATTTGTACATAAATCCCCAGCAAAGGACTGAGAGGTAGTACAGAAAAGGCTTGTTGATAACATGGACGCCGGCTGGGTGCTGTGCTGTTCATGCTGAGGCAGGAGGTTCACAAGTTCAAGGCTAGCCTGGGCAACTTAAGGAGAATGGCTCAAATAAAAATTCTCTCTGAGGTGAATCTCTAGAACTAGGAAAGAACAAACAAACAACAACAATAACAAAGCACACGCGAGTAACAAGATTCTCCAGCCACCGAGAATCACTTGCTTGGTGAGGGGGAAAGCTCCAGGAATTTCAGGGCTTTTTGTCTCGAGAGATTCTAAGGACGTTCAACTGGGTCTCCCTCAAGACTCTTGCTGGGGCCGCTCTTCTGACATCACTGGTCAACCCGAGATTCTTCCTTTCCAGCATCTCTATGTGGGGTTCCTTCCAGGTGTGTCCAACCTGTGGCGCGCTGAGGTTTTTGCTCTTGAGGTTTCTTCTTTAATGTTATCATGAAAAAAAAGAAAAGGAAATTTTCATACTTACGTATGTACATTAGTTATATATTTTATTAATAGATGTTTCCCACGACAGTGCCTCTTCACTCAAAAGGAAAAGAGGGCAAAAATATGGCAGTCCACAACTTGGACAAGACGGAATACTGTGTTTGGGGAGCTTTGGGACACGGGGATCTGGGGTCTGAAAAAGGTTGCAACTGGGATGAGGAGGAGGCCCAGGCGTCCCAGCCAAGTCTGTGGAACCTCGTGTGCAGGCCTGGGACTAGCTGGCCTGGGCAGTCGGCGAGATAAGCAGCTCCGAGGGCTGAAGGCAGAGGTGCCAGAGACTCCGTGTGCAGTCTCTGCCCTTGCCAAGAGCCAGCTGGAGCTGGTGCGCCTCAAGTATGCCGTTGGGGGCCAACTCCGCATCAGCTCAACACAAATTGCTGTCTGCTCAGCCTTGGCCTTGAGCCCTCACCCAGGGGAGCACAGAGAGCTCATCCCTCCAGCCAGCTGCTCAGGGCTACCGGAGGCGCTGGATCCCAGAGGGAGGTGAAGAGAGGCCCTGGTGGGGGTAGAGGAAGAGGGACACGAAGAAGCCCCTGCTGTAGGGTGGCCGGGCAGTAAAAGATGTGAGAAATATGCTGGAAGGGGGTGGGAACAGGAAGACACAGCAAGACTCAGCATCCCTTCGGACATGCAGCAGCCTTGCTGGGGTGGGGGCTGGTGTTTTGCCTTGGTTTTGATTCTGGGGATCAAACCTAAGGCAAGGCAAGTACCCTACCACTGAGCGAACTACTTAGCCCTTGTTCTTTTTAAAGTTAACTTTACCAAGATATAATTTACTTAAAATACTTTTTATATTTCCTTTTGAGACAAGGTCTTGCTATGTAGTCCAGGCTGGCCTTGAACTCACTATGTAACGCAGGCTGACTGAATTCAAGTGATCTTTCTGTCTCAGCCTTCTGAGTGCTGGGGTTATAGGAGTGTTTCACAACACTCTAGTAAAGCATTATCTCCCCTCTCCTTTGTGGTACTAAGTATTGAACCCAGAGCCTTGTACTGAATGGCTTCCCAGCCTGTTGGTATGTGACGGGAGGACAGAGCCCAAGGCCTTCATCCTGAGTTACATCCCCAGCCCAGAGATGAGTCCTGCTGAGTCATTAAATTGACCAGACTGGGCTTTAAACTTGTGATCTGGCTGCCTCGGCCACCCAAAGTGCTGAAATTACAGGTGTGCGCTGGCCCACCAACTTCAGTGAGTTTGGATGGATATATAAACCTGCATAACTCCAATTACACTCAAGACATACAACATTTCTTCTAAACCCCTACCTCACCTTCATGCTACTTTACAGCCAGTCTCACCCCAAACTACCGGCCCTAGATAGGCATTTACTGATCTGATATTTGTGGGTATAGAATTTGCAAATTCTAGATTTTTCACATAAGCAGAGCCATAGAGAACTGGTTCCTTTTGGGTCTGACCTTACCCATTCATTGCCTGTCCCACTGTGTGGCTGTACCACGATTTGTCTGTTGATTTGCCAGTTGATAGGCATTTGGATTGCTTCTAGTTTGGGGCTGCTGTGAATAAAGCTTCCTAAGACATTTGTGTACAAGTCCTTGTGGCTATATATTTTCATTTCTCTTGCATATGTGCCTAGGAAGTTGAGTCTTATGGTCTGTGTATGTTAATATTACAAGGAATTTCCAAAGCGGTTGTAGCATTTGACTCACTCACGGAAACCGTAAGCACGTTGCACGGTCCACTTGCTCTGCATCCTTGCCCACACTTGGTGTTGTCTTTTTTCTCTTAGCCATTTGATAGGAGTGTAGCAAAAGCTCATTGTGGTTTAGTTTGCATCTCTTCGCTACTTACTGGTGTCGAGTATGCCCTTGGCCATTCGTACAGTTTCTTTAGTGACATGACTGCTCAAGTCTTTCATTCATTAAAAAAAGAATCATTTTTCTTCTTATTGATTTGTAAGGGTGTCTTTATATATTCTGAATGTAAGTCTTTTGTCATATATATGAATTATGAATATTTTCTCCCAAGCTATAGTCTGTGACTCCTTTTTTCATTTTCTGAAAGTCTCCTTTTAAGAGTAGAAGGTTTGGGGCTAGGACTGTAGCCCAGTGGTTAAAGCACTTGCCTAGAAATTGCAGGCCTGGGTTCAGTTGTCAAGTACTGCATAAGCTGGATTGGGTAGTGCATACCTATCATCCCAGCACTCAGCCTGGACTACAGAATGAGAACTTGTCTCAAAAAAAATAAAATAAAACAAAACACACAGAAAGAGAAAAAGGATAGAAGGTTTTAGTTATTATTATTTTGAGACATGGTCTTACTCTGTAGTCCAGGCTGTTCCTGAGCTCACTATGTAGCCCAGGCTGGCCTTGGACTCATGGCAATCCTCCTGCCTCAGTCTCCTGAGTGCTGGGATTAACAGGTGTGCACCATCATGCCCAGCTTATGTCGTGCTGAAGAACTGAGCTCAGGGCCTTGTGCTTGCTAGGCAAGCGCTTTAACCACTGCGCCATTTCTCCAGCCCCAGAAGGTTTTAATTGTAACATAGATAAATTTAATTATTTTGGCACAACGCTACTCAGGACTCACTCCTGGACATCAGGAGCTTTTACCCCTCTGTCATTTTTCTAAATATAATAAAGATCCTTTCTACAAAATAATAATAACAATTTCCTTTCTTTTCTTCTGAAACAAACTCTTACTCTAGTTCAGGCTGGTCCTGAACTCAGTATGTAGCTTAGGTTGGCCTCAAACTCACAGCAATCCTCCTGCCTCAGCCTCCCCAGTGCTAAGATTACGGGCGTGAACCACCACACCTAGCTAATCTTTATGTGGTTCTAGGGAATCAAACCCAGGGCTTGGGAAAACTGGGCAAGCACTTTAATCACTAAGCTGCAAACACCCCCTTAATTATTTCTTTCATGCATGAAATCTTCCTTGATCTTCCTTAAGGTCACAAGGATTTTCTCCAGTTACCTTTTAGAACCTAACTCTTGAGTCTGTCATGTTTAGATCCACTTAACTTTTGAGTGTGTTACGAGTTCTACTTTATTATTGGATGTGTTAAGACCCAAATATTTTTCCCATTAGGCTGTACTGCTCTTCCAGCATCATTTGTTTTAAACATCCTTTCCACTTTAAACTACTCCAGCACCTTTATCAGAAATCAATTAATACAATGTGTAGGTCTATTTTTGGACTTTATTCCATTTCATTGATCTCTAGCTCTGTCTTTACATCAATACCAGACTGACTTGAGTACTATAGCTTTATATGAGGTCTTAAGGTCAAGTGATGTGAGTCTTACTTTGTTCTTCTCCTTCAGAATATCTTTGGATATTCTAGGTTCTTTAGGTACCACAAAAAATTAACTTGTCAAGCTGGGATCGTAGATCAGTGCTTAAAGTGTTTTCCTAGCAAGTACAGGCCCTTGGTTTGAATCCCCAGCACCACTGAAGAATGAGCTGGGTATGGTGGCTCATGCTTATAATCCAGCATTCAGAAGGATGAGGCAGGAGGATTGCTGGGAGTTTAAAGCCAGCCTGGGCTACAGTCCAGGATCAGCCTGGACTATAAAGCAAGAACCTGCCTAAAAGTTAAATTAAATTAAATTGACTTGTCAGTTTCTGCAAAAATTACTGAGTAAACGTGATTGCAATGGGCCTGTAGATCAACTTTGGGAGAATTAGTATTTTAACAATATGGACTCTTTTTGCCCGTGAACTTGGACCATTTTTACACTCATTTAGCTCTTCTTTACTTTCTCTCAACTATTTTATAGTTTGCAATGTAGATGTCTTACAACTTTCATTAAATTCATCTCTAAATAGTTTATATTTGTTGATGCTACTGCAAGTGGCATTTTGTTATTTCATCTTTCCACTATCTGTCATCAGTATGATAGGGAAATACAATTGACTTGTGTTTTCGTTTTGTTTTATTTTGTTCTCCTCCGGTTCTGGGGATCAGACTCTGGGCTCCCTCCATGCCAGACTTGTGTCCTGTCTGTGAGCCCCACCCCAACCCCTGACGACCGATTTTCACACCTTGACCTTGCATTGTTCAGCCTTCCTCAAGTCACTTATTAGCTCCTATAGTTTTGGATATTGTTGTTGTTTTGGTATAGTCTTAGAGTTTCCTACATAGTTTTATATACATATCTATCATATTAACTGTGAAGAAAGACAGTTTAATTTTTTCCTTTGCTCTTTTGTAGCTGAAGATTACAGCTTAGGGCAGAGCTCTTACCTAGCACGTGCAAGGCCCTGGGTTCAGACCCCGGCACAAAACAACAACAACAACAAAACAAAAACCACACCACCATTTGTATGTCCCGTACTCCCAGAGTACTACACTTAGTCCTGATGTACTCACCCTTTTATATATTCTTGGTTCAATTTGCAAAACATTGGTTAAGGCTTCTGTATTTATGTCCATGAGAAACACTAGCCTGCAGTTGACTTTCCTCATAATACCGTGGTTGTGGAGCCCAGGCTAGCCCTAAACTTGGCAATCCTCCTGCCTCAGCCTCCCTCATGCTGGGATTATAGGCATGCACCACTGTACCCAGCTTTATGTGGTGCTGGGGAATTGAACCCAGGGCCTTGCACTTGCAAGGCAAGCTGTGCCATTCCTCCAGCACCCCCCTCCTCCTTTGTTTTAAAAAAATAATTATAATTGGAATTCCTGTCTGATAGAATTTTGCCAGTTTTTTTATTTTAATTACAAGTTTTTATGGCTAGAGAGCCATCCAGATTTCTGTTTCTTTTTGACCTAGTTTTGGTAACAGGTGAATTTCAAGTAATTCTTCCATTTCATCTGTTGCCAAACGCATCCTCTGGAGTTGCTCACCACGCTCCTTTATCATTCTTTGCATACCTGTAGGATCTGAAATGACACGGCCCCCTCTTCTCCGTCCTGATTATTGGCAGTCTGTGCCTTTTCTCTCTGCTGTCGATCAGTCTAGCTAGAGGGTTATCAATGTATTGATCTCCTGCAGGAACCGTGTTTGCCTCCATTGATTCCCTTTCCTGTGGCCTGTGTCTTGTGGCGCTGATTCCCATCTTTGTCTTTACAGTTCCCTCCCCAGCATTGCTGTCCGAAGGTCACCAAGGGTACACGCTTCCACCCCATCTCTGATCGTAAGCCAGGGAGTCTGAGTTAAAAGGGCCTTCGACAGGATTCTCACTTCCAGGTGAGCAGAACTCCCAAGGAGCAAGGAGTGAGCGGGTGTCCTCAGGCCAATCCATTTATCTGTTTATTCATTCCTTCTCTCGTGAAGATATTCAAAAACAGAAAGAAAGGAAGAAAAGAAAGAAAGGAAGAGAGAGAGCGAGGAAGGAAGGAAGGAAGGAACAAAGGAAGGAAGGAAGGAGGGAGGGAGGGAGGGAGGGAGGGAAGGAAGGAGGGGTCCTGGGGACACTGTAACTCAGTGGTTAAAGTGCTTGCTTTGCAAGGGCAAGGCTCTGGGTTTGATTTCCCAGCAGCATGTAAGCCACGCAGTGGCCACACACCTGTAATCCTTGCATCCAGAAGTCTCAGGCAGGAGGAAGCCAGTTTGATGCCAGCCTGTGCTACATAGTGAAGTTAGGTCCAGCCTGGATGATGGAGCAAGAACTTACCTCAAAAAAAGCAAAGATTATTTGTTTATTTATTTAGAGACAAGGTCTCTCTCTGTAGCCCAGGCTGGTCATGAACTCACTACGGAGCCCAGGCTGGCCTTGGACTCATGGCAGTTCTCCTGCCTCAGCCTCCATAGTGCTGGGATTTACAGATAGTAGACCAAAATAGTTTTTTTTTTTTTTTTTTTTTTTTTTTTTTGCCAAGCCCAGCGCAGGCCTTTATTTTCTGTTTATTCACTCATTTTCTACAGATGTGCCGTGTGACACAATGCTCAGCCTATGTGCTGCTGGGGAATTGAACCCAGAGCCCTGTACTTGCCAGGCATGTAGGTGCTTTTAACACCTCCAGCCCCATGAAGGTATTCTTTTTAATTCAAGTAGGATATAGTAGATGAGTTTAAACCATGAACCAGAAGTGTGTTTTGTCCTAAGAACAAAGTCGGTGAATAAAGCACAGTTTTTGCTTTCAAAAATTTTCCAGTCTGGTGAGGAACACAGCAAGTTCTCAGCCAACCCAACTAGCCAAAGCAGAGGCCTCTCCAGATGCACAGGGGGCTCCAGGGAATCCAATCCTGGGGGTGAGTGTGAACACAAGGGTGGGTATGGGGTGGTCAGCAGCACACCAGAAACTTTTGTCCCTGTGGTGCTCGTAACAGAACTCACGGCCTTCACACTGTGCTACATCTCTAGCTCATGTTTTGATTTTGACTCTGAGACAGACAGGGTCTCAGTAAGTTTCTAAGTTGCTCAGGCTGGGCTCAAACTTGTGACCCTCCTGCTGGGACGGCAAGCCTGTGCCATTTAGAGAAGACATTTTGAGTGGGTCCACCATGCAAAGTAACTTTCTCCCTCTAGAAAGATCTTCGTGAAACTAATAATAGAACTTTGTTTAAATAAGGCAGAGAGGTAATCACGTGCCTCTCAGTAAATCCACCAATGAATCAACGAGCCGGGTTTGTGTCCAGACTCATGTTCTGAGGTTTGAAAGAACACAGGTTATGCAGGTGATTCCCTCGTGCTTTCCTGAGGACGTGGTCTCAGATTCCCATTCCCTTCTTTTTTTCAAGTGGCTAATCTCATCCACAGGAGGTAAACAGATTGAGAAGCTGTTGTCTTATCGACACGGATGCATTATTATTTTCTTATCTATCGCTGCATGACAGATGACTCCAACAACTCAGGTAGGTTTTTTTTTTTTTTTTACTTGCTTGTTTTGTTGTTGTTATTGTTTTTGAGACAGGGCCTCGCTCTGTAGCCCAGGCTGGTCCTGAACTCACTGGCGTTGCCTGGGCTGGCCTTGGACTCAGGACAATCGCCTGCCTCGACCTCCCTAGTGCTGGGATTACAGGTGTGGGACACCACACTCAGCTTTATGTTTTGTTTTGTTTTTTGAGTAGCCTCACTCTGCAATCCAGGCTGGACCTGAACTCACTATGTAGTCCAGGCTGGCCTCAAACTTACAGCAATCTTCCTGCCTCAGCCTCCTGAGTGCTGGGATTGTAGGCATGTGCCACCATGCTCACCTAGCTAATTTTTATGTGGTGCTAGGGAATCGAACCCAGGACCTTGCATATGCTAAACGAGCACATTTTACCACTGAGTGATGCCCCCAGCCTAAAACTCAGCAATTTATAACAAGACACATTTGTACTTACACAGTATTTTTTTTCTTTCTTTCTTTCTTTCTTTCTTTCTTTCTTTCTTTCTTTCTTTCTTTCTCTCATTTTCTTCTCCTGGTACTGAGGATAGAACTCCGGGATCTTCTACTACTGAGTCGCTGCATCCCTGTCTCTTTTTACTTTTTTTTTCATTTTGAGACTGCATTTCACTAAGTTGCCCAGGCAAAATTTGAACTTGTGATCATCCTACTTCAGCTTCCCTCAGTCCTGGCATTATAGGTAGGTACAATTTCTGAGTTTATGGACTCCATGACTGGCTTAGCTAAGTGGTTCTGACTCAACGTGTTTCATGAGGTCTTCTCCGAAGTTACTGAGACTAGAGGATCTGATTCCCAGCTCTCCCGGCTGGCCGTGGGCAGGGGGTCTCCCTTCCTCACCTCGGGGCTTTTCCACAGGCCTGCTGATAGGGCAGGTGGCTTACCCCTGGGCAGATGACCCAAATGGCACTCTGAATTTTATACCCACAGTAGTCTTCTGCATTGTTCTATTCATTAGAAGTCACTAAGTGCATCGAGTTCACAGAGAGTGGGAAGGGCTTACACACGAGGGTTCAGACACCCAAAGGCTGGGGTCTCGGAGACCTAGTACCACGCCCCCCACGGACTGAAGACAGTGTCAAGAATCCAGAAGCTCAGTGACATTGAGAAAAGAGTGGCCAATTCATCTTTGCTTCATTTTCCACGCATAGCTGTGAAGAGAAGGTCCTGGAAAGCTGGGGTACCCAGTGGGAGAGGGCTTGCGGAGCGTGCACAAGGCCCTGGGTTTGAGCTTCACCAGAGAGAAAGAGAGGATGAGAGAGATCAGTTGTCAGAAATTGTTACCTAGAATCTCATCCTCTTGAAAGAGATCACACTATTACATCCTAAAATTTGGGAAAAAAAAATATAGAATTTTTACTGAGAACTTCATTTGGCCTCATGCTGGGAAAGCACTTTCGATGTTGGGACTTTGGGTGGCAACATCTAAGAATCTTCTGGAAGGATGGATCCTTCGGCAGTTTGGGATCATGCAGAATATGACTGGCTCTGTTTACTTATTCTAGGAACTAGGGACACAGCCGTGGCAGTGAGGAGCTGCTGTCACCCTGTTGAGTGAGAAGAAGGCAGGTTAGATACACAAGGTTAGGATTCTAGAGTTTTCTGTAGTGGAAGAATCTTTGGGCTTTCGTGACAGCCTCTGTCTGCACAGAGTTGAGGTTGATGAGAGGTATCCCTGACAACTAAAGAAGTCCCTGAAATTGTGACTTCGGTCATGCAGAAAAACATTTGAAGGGCCATCTGGAAATTCTGAGCCAGCAGTTGAGTTTTCACATGGATCTTATCACTGGTGGGGAGAAGGGGTCAGTGTGCCATTAGTATGGAGACCACTGGTGCAAGTTTGCTCAGGCTCAGCACCACCTTGTCCTTATGATCCTTCTGCCTCAGTCCCCTAGAGTGTTGGGGTTACAGGTGTCTGCCACCACTCCTAGCTAAAAACTTGTTTTTCATAGAACAGATTCTTCAGCTTGCATATGTAACGTATCATGAAAAATGTATTAAAAGTAAAAACAAGGGCTAAGGTTCAACTTACCCAAGACACCAAAACAGCAGGCAGGTTTTTGTGGGGCCCAGCCAGGAAAGACTGCAGATCAATCCCATCATGCACCTTGGTGATGGGTTGGGGAGGCTGTCTTCCTTGCTCCCGGGAGGGACCCAGTAGGGACATACCTAATTGTCTTTGAAACATTCACAGGAAGATACATTCCAGACTGCCCATGTACCCCTTGGGCTCAAAATCAGAGAATATTCTAGGGAAGAATCTTGTGCTAAAGAGAACCGATTCAGCTCCTTGGCTGGAGATAGCTATTCGTCTTTCCTGCAGTCATCCAGAAATTAAAAGCATTCCACAATACCTGGACCCAGAATTTGTTTTCCTTTCTTTTTCTTTTTCTTTCTTTTTTCTTTTTTTCTTTTTGGTATTGGGGGTTGAACCCAGAATCTTTGCACTGAATGTCATCCCCAGCTATTTTTATTTTTATCATTTTTGAGACAGAATCTTACTAAGTTGCCCAGGTTGGGCTTGAAATTGCAATCCTACTGCCTCAGTCTCCCAGAGAGCTGGAATTATAGGCCTATGAGATTGGGCCCAGACCTCTTCACAACATTCTCATGGCTTTTACCTCATAGCCTTTGAAAACTGCTGTAGCTCGCTCGTCACTGTGTCCCCATTCCATCCAGTAGCAGAGAACAGACAAAGGAAGAACACACCCTTTCTTTTGAAAGGTGTGATCCGGAAGTTGCATGTTTCACTGTGTAGGTCCTTTAGGACAGAACCAGGCGCTTGTGTCATCTGCTCTATGGACAGAACCAGGAAGTCATATCTGTAGTAGAACCCAGGGACATGCCCATGCTTGGCAGCTGGCAGGACTAAGAAACGCAGTCTTGGTTGGTAATATTTATTTTTCCTTTGTGGCACTGGGGACTTAATCCAGGATCTTCACACTGAACTACATCCCTAGTCTTCCCTCTCCTTTTTTTGAGACAGGGTCTCAGTGTCACTGCAATGCTCTTGTCTTGGCTTTCTGAGTGCTCAGATTACAGGCGTGGGCCACCTGCTCAGCTCCAGCCCATTTTCGTTTTTATCTAGAGATAGGGTCGCCCTAAGTCATTAAACTGCCCAGGCTGGGATCGAACTTGCAATCCTTCTTCTTCCTCCCTCAGAATTCTGGGATTTATAGAGCTTTGCCACTGTTCCTGGCAGGTTGGTTATGATTTTCTCAGCTAAGATTTGTGTTACTCCACAGAGGAAAACTGGGCTGGCAGAACAGCACAGACGTTAGAGCACTTACCTAGCAAGTGCAAGGAGCTAATTTTAATTCCCCAGCACCACTTAAACCAGATGTGATAGAGAGTGCCTATAATCCCAGCATTGGGAGGCAGAGACAGGAGGATTCCAAGAGTTCAAGGCCAACCTAAGCTACATAGTGAGTTCAGGCCTGGCCTGAACTGTAGAATAAGACCCTATCTCAAAAAATAAATAAATAAATAAATAAAATAAGAGTTAAAACTGACACCAGCTGTCAACTGCCAGTACCTGACGTAAGAACCTCCGTCATCTTGTCTGGAAGGAAGGCAGGTCACTGGTAAGAGTTAAGTGACCGCTTACTAGGCTATAAACTTTTCCTTGTTTATTTGTTTTGCTGTGCCAGGAATCAAAAGCACAAGCTTCATGAGGTACAACTGAGCCACACCCCCAGGCCCTAGATTAGAAGCCACGTGGTGGCCCAGAGCCTTTTAGCTTTTTAAAGCTTTTTCAGCTCGTCATTTTATTTTCATTACCTAGTAGAGTTTAGGGGGCTAGAGGAATGGCTCAGCAGTTAAGGGCTTGGCAGTTGCTAAGTACCTGAGTTTGATTCCTTAGCACCACATAAGCACATGCCTGTAATCCCAGGACTCCCAGAGGCTGAGGCAGGAGGACTGCTGTGAGTCCAAGGCCAGCCTGGGCTCCATAGTGAGTTCAGGACCAACCTGGGCTACTGAGCGGGACCCTGTCTCAAAAAAAAAAAAAAAAAAAAAAAACTATTAGAATTTAGTGGCATATAATAGGCTCTCAATATATATTTGCCAGAATGAATGCGAGAGTCCCAGAAGACGCTGCACTCTGACTCCTCCCGAGAATTCTTTTCCCCTTAAAATCATTTGAAACCACAGCCTTCCCGTTGAGCTACATCTCCAGCACATTTTATATTTTTATTTTGAGGCAGGCCTCACTCTGTAGCCCAGGCTGGTCCTGCACTCACTAAGTAGCTCTGGCTGGCCTTGAACTCACAACAATCCTGTCTCAGCCACCTGAGTGCTGGGATTATAGGCGTGCTTCTGTGGTGCTGGGGAACAAACCCAGACCTTTCACTTGCTAGGCAGGCACTTTAACTGCTGAATAATGCCCTAGCCTCCAGTAATAGTAAATTTAAGATGATATAGTGTATATATTTTGATTTTATTTCTTTTTATTTCTTTTTTTTTTTTTGAGACAGGGTCTCACTCTATAGTCCAGGCTGGTCCTGAACTCATTGGTGTAGCCCAGGCTAGCCTTGGACTCAGGAAAATCTGCCTGCCTCAGCCTCCTAAATGCTGGGATTACAGGCATGCACCACCATACCCAGTTTTATGTGGTTCTGGGGAATTGAACTCAGAGCCTTGTGCTTGCAAGGCAAGCACTTTAGCCATTGTGCCATTCCTCAAGCCTCTGATTTTACTTCACTTCTATGGTGCTGAGCTGAGGATGAAACCCAGGACCTTATGCCTGCTAGGCTAGGGCTACACTAGAGGATTACCCTTGATATTAAGGGTCCTCATCCCTGAGCTGGTGACCAGTCCAGGCTGGTGGCCTGGTAGGAGCCGGGCCACACAGCAGGAGATGAGCAGCAGTGGGCAAGAGAGAGAAGCTGCCATTCCCCGCCACCTGCATTATCGCCTGAGCTCCGCTTCTTATCAAGTAAGTAGTGGCATTAGGTTCTCATGGGAGCGTGAGCCCCGCAGTGAACTGCACCTGCTCCTTAGGAGAATCTGCACGACGTGAGGCCGTGCTGGGACGATGGTGCTAGCACTGCTCCCCCTCCCAACCCATGGAAAAATTGTCTTCTGTGAAACTGGCCCTCGGCGCCAAAAAGATATAGGATTGCTGCCTTATACAGAGCAATCTGGTAGCATAAAATGTGAGGAAGCCCAGCTATTCTAGCAATCCTAACGTGTTGTCGCTACAAGCAAAGCTCGTGTCTTCCCAGGGGAATTTTATCCCTAAGTCTCTTGTATTACACAGACAAATTCTTCTAGGCAGGAGGGGCAGCTCTGGAGCACAGGGGCATCGGCGATGGGCTGCTGGAGGGGCCGGCGGGAAGGCAGAGCCTGTTCCCATCCTCCACACAAATAAGCCCAGAGAATTGAAAACAGAAGGAAAAAAAGAGATAATACAGCAGTCAATAAAAAGATGAAGTAAACTAAGAAGAAATAAAAAGACAGCTAAAAACAGTAAGTGGGGTAGCAGGCAAGAAAGTAATAATAAGATCTAAAAATACACCAGAGATGCTCAAAAGAAACCAAAGGGTAGAACAAAGCTGCATAGGCAAAGGTGAGGAATAAGAGACAGAGAGGACGGAGATAATGCAATAACAATAAATCTAGAAGATAAGGTGAGATAAAAGGAAATAATATAAAATGGCTGGAAGAAAGACAAAACAGAGATTAAAAATGACTGAGATAAGTAAAATCATTAAAACCAGAAAAATGAGACCAAAGGGATTAAAACAATAAAATGTGCTAAACTGATAGCAAAAGGAATAAAAAAATAACCCACAAGAATCAGCCAAAGGAGAAGAGAGTAAGAGATCAATTTTGTTTCAAGTTAAAAAACAACGGGGCCAAGCTAGGATGAAAGCCCGCCCCCACCCCTCCCCGCCTCCCTCACGGGGATGCTCAAGCCGGCCTGGGGGCTGCGCCCACCTCCCAGTCTCTTAAGCGGCTGTGTTAATTTGCCAGGACTCTCCCACAAAGCGCCACAGACTGAGTGGCTTAATTTAAGAGAACTTAATTCTCCCACTGCAACCATGTGTGGTGACACACACCTGTAATCCCAGCACTCGTGGAGGCCGAAGCAGGAGGATCGAAAATTTGAACCTTGCTTGAGGAATTTAGTGACATAGAGAGAGCCTGTTTTGCAACAAACAGAAAGGTCTGGGCATGCAGCCTAGCCCTGGGTTCAAACCCCAGCACTGTCCTCCTGCCCCCAAAACAACCCTAGAGGTTCGCGTTCAAGGTGTGGGCAGGGGCTGGTTCCCCCAGGGCTCTGCGGCGCAAGGTCTTCCCAGCTTCCCTCTTTCGGGCGTAGACGTCCAGCTTGCTGTGACTCTTCACGCTATTGTCCCCTCTGCGTATGGCTGCGTCCACGTTTCCTGGTCTCACAAGGATGCCAGTCACAGCGGAGCTGTGCTCACCTTAAGGGACACATCTTAACTCCATTGTCGCTGTGAAGATGTTGTCCCCAAATCCAGTACTGGTGCTGAGGGTTATGGCATGTGAACATGAGGCAGGGGACACATGCAGTCTGTCATCGCATCTATCCAAGGAGTTCCAGGAGGAATGTCCTTCCAGCAGAGAGAATAGGACCTGTGTGACTCTTGCACCTGCGAGGTCAAATGTGCCTTCCAAGCCCCCCGGGCAGGCAATGCGACCTCACAAGCAATGGGACCTATGGCATAGGCTTGGAGCTTCTACCTCGTGCCTTCTGCCTTTCCTGAACACGGACACTGGGAGAGCTGGTCACCACTGGGCACCTGCATATCCCCAGGATGGCCTCTGGGCTTGTTTTCTCTCCTGGCCCAAAAGTGGATGTCATGGTATGTCTGGGCTGCTATTAACAACAAAGTACTTTGGATCAGGTCATTTCTAAGCAACAGAAGTTGATTGCACGCTGTTCTGAGGCTGGGAAGCCCAAGGCAAAGTCACTGCCCTCGGGGTCAGGGGCTTGCTGCTGAGGGCACCTTCCTCACTGGTGGCACCATCTCATGACCTCGGGCAGTAGAAGGAGCAGACAGGCCTCTCTTCAAAGGGTGCTGAGCCCGTTCATTAAGGCTCTACCCTCATGACCTGGGTGCCTCCCACGGTCCCCACACCTAAACTCTATCCCAGTGTAGATTGCAACATGTGAATTTCAGGGGCCCATGATCAGACCACAGCATGTGACCAAACGCAGTGGAAAGGCCTGACATTCCTTCTGCGAGGTACCAGCTGGCCCAAGAGTGCTGAATCCATCTCCTCATCAAAAGTACTCTAAAGTCCTGAGGCAGATCGATCGCTAAGTTTGAGTCTCACTTGGGCAACCTAGTGACCCTGACTCAAAAAGACAGGGGTTCAATCCCTGGTACCACAGAGAGAGAAAAAAAGTTGAAACTCTTTCTCTGTCACGCGCACACTCATACTCACACTGAACAGGCAGAAAGAGCTCAGGACTCCAAGCTGCCTGCCAACAGTGTGGGCTTCGTGGCTACGCGTCCTGCACGTGGAGCTGAGAATGACCCTGATCCACAGCTCTCATCGGCGTACCACAGAGACCCTTGCACGCCTGCGGCTAATTCACAAGAGCTAGAGTATGAAGCAGCTTAGGTGACTGTCACTAGTGAATGGGTAAAGGGAACGGTGTATCAACAAGTGGAGTATTATTCAGCCCCAAAGAAGAATGAAGTCATGTCACCTGCAGGAAAGTGGGCAGAACTGGAGAGCGTGGTGTTAAAAATGAATTCAAACTCAGAAAGGCAAACAACCTGTTTTATTTCGCTTATATATGGAGTCTCAAAGAGAGAGAAAAGGTGAAAGTAGAAGGGAGACCAGTAGAGAAGACGAAGGGATAAGGAGGAAGGTCAAGAAGAATCGTGGGGAAACGGGAGAAAAGTGCTACGTGCATGACTAACGGGCACTAATAAAAAGGAATAAACAAGGTTCTGCGATCACCACCGTGAGCTCTTAGCCCTCCTAGGGGCCGGGGCGCTAGGACTCCTTGTGCACGGGTGCCGCCGTCAGGGATGTGGACAGTCCTGCCTGCTGCCTCTCCTGCCTGCCGTGACCTGGCGGGAGGGCAGCCGGAGGCCCGGAGCTGTCCAACTGCGAGCTGTCCCTCCAGGGCAGCCCGGGCCTGGGCACCGCGCCGCCGGTCAGCCCTGCGGAGGTTCCAGGGCCCCAGGGCTTCCTCCCTAGGTTACTACCCAGCAGGCCCTTAGCTCGGGCATCAGCCTTGCAGGCCCCGCCTCCAGGCCCTGGCCAGTCCCAACCCTGCTCCCTTCCGGGTCCCCCTGGGTTTCCCAGGCAGAGACCCAAGAGGGTAGGAGAGGGGAGGGATGGAAAGAAAGAGAAAGGATCAGCCTCTCTGGATGGCCCCTTCTCCTCCTCCTCCTCCTTCTCCTGGCCCCCCTGGTTGCCATGGAGACGGGAACAAAGCCTCCCTCTCCCCCTCTTTTCTGGATTGTTAATTGTCTTTACTCCATAGTGCCTTTGTTCATTGTTGCCAGTCCCTCCCAGGATGGGGATCTAGGTTTCCTCCAGACAGGAAAGAAGGTTCAAAAAAAGACCCAGGTGGTGGGGGTGGGGTGCTCTCTGCCAGGCGGTGGGTGGAGGTGCAGAGGACTAAGGAGTTGGTGCCCGGGCTTCTGGGAGGGGAGGCCTTTCTCCCCACCTTGCCTCTCTCCATCAGGGGCCTTTTCAGGTGAGGCTCAATGGCCGCCCTCCGTGGGAAGAGATGGGGCGGGCTGAGAACGGGAAAGCTCACCATAAGGTACCGCATTCTTTCCTGTCTACACCGCACCCATCCAAGCACGTTAGTGAGACTGCGGCCCTATGGTTACCCTCCCAGATAAACGTGCAGAGAGAGAAAGGTAGAGAAAATGGGGAGAGGCGAGGATGGCCTACTCCAGCCTCTGCCCAAGCTCAGTTCCCTGTGATGCTGAGGACGAGAAGAGTGGAGTGGAGTCGTTTTAGAAGTGTGTATGTGAAGGACACAAGTTTCTAGCATTAGCTGGGTTCTTTCGGTCTCTCTCTCTCTCTCTCTCTCTCTCTCTCTCTCTGTAGAGGATTGAGCCCAGGGCCTTTACACTGAGCTGTATCCCCAGCCCTTCTTTAATTTTTGATTTTCAGACAGAGTCTAGTTACGTTGCTCAGTCTGGGCTCAAACTTGCGATCCTTCTGCCTCTGCCTCCCAGAGCGCTGGCGTCACAGGCCTCTGCCACCCACTCTGCTTAGCTGGCATCCTTATACGTGTGCATAGCACACTGGCAGTGGGCTGGGTTGGGTCCTGTCTATAGGAGAAAGTCCCCCAGCTGGGGACCCAGGCTGACTGCCCCGCAGAAGCAGAGAGCTGGTTCTACTTCTAGAGCATAGACTGGAATCTCAGTTATTGGCTAATACTCAAGCGCTGGCTTATGAGGCTCAGATTCCAGGTGCCACCAACCAGGCCTGTCTTGCCTGCTTCACACTATGCCAGCCACTGAAGAAACAAGTTTTGCAAAAAGAGTTAATTCATGAGGTTGCCAAGCAAGTGCCGAGGCAGGAGGATGGTGAGTTTGAAGCCAGCATATAGAGAGGAGACCCTATCTCAAAAGCAAATAAATGAAAACTTTAAAAATAAAAATTTAAAAAGTCAGCTCTTGCTCCTTTACTGTATAATCTTGGAAAGTGTTCTCATTTGTAAAGGGGCATGGAGCCGTTGACGGCTTAATTTGGAGGTCACGGGTGGGGAGGGCCTGCCTTGGGCAAGATACCACCTCCTGGGGCCTCAGTGTCCACTGCTCCACCAAAGGAGCTTAAGGTGATGCTTCTAGAAGGCTGATTCCTTAGATCACACACTTTCAGATTCTGATAGTAATGGAACATTCTGTGACTTCTTCTGTGTTGTTTTTGCAGTGCTGAGATGGACTCAGGGCCTCACCTGTGCTAGGCAAGCATTCTACCTCCAAATTACACCCAGACCCTCTTCACCTGTTACCTTTTTCATTCACCCTATACCTGAGAGTGAATCTCAGAAAAAAAAACTCAAGTAGAACTGAGTAGCAGTCACTTCAAGTCAGCAGGAAGTCAGGGCTGCCCCTGAAAAGTCACACTTGTGGGACATGCCACATAGGGGACTGAGTGTCTCTGATTCACAGCTCTATTGGCATCTGGGAAAAGACTGGCTTGAGCAGGATGGTGAAAGCTAGTACCAGACAAGTCCCCTCACCATCCCAGGCCAATCTAGAGCTCCACAGAGGGCACCACCCTGGTGGTGGGGGGCCAGTTGTTGGCACTTGTCAGGGCAAACCAGACAGAGCTCAAGACTGCAGCCCGACCTTCGCTTCTCCCCACTCCTCAGCTCACTTTCCCTCCCAGAGCTTTCTCTCCTCACCCTGTGGAGGAGAGTGATTCACACCATTGTGTGAATTTAATCCTTTTATGGCTTCTTCTAAGGGCATTTGCATGGGAGGACACCTAGTCTCTAACTTTGGCAGTTAAAGTGGATGTCGGAGACCCAGCATACTTGGGCACTCACTTGGGCCTCAGAAACCCTCAAGCCCTCGTGCATGCGTGCGTGCGTGCGTGCGTGCGTGTGTGTGTGCGTGCGCGCCTTCACACTCAGCCACATCCCCAGCACATTTTTATTTCTGATTTTGAGACAGAGTCTCACTGCGTCGCTAAGTTGTCAGGCCGAGCTGGACCTTGCAACCCTCTTGCCTCAGTCTCTGGGATGGTAGGTGTACACCAGCAGGCTGGCCCAAGAACCCTCTTGGTAGAGACAGGCAAGGTGCTCGGGAGACCCTCACTCCCTAAAGCCAATCCGAGTCCTCCCTACAGCAGTCTTCTGAGCAGCTATGGGGAGCTCTGGAGACTAAGAGGAGCATGGGGCCGACCAAGGCCATCCTTCCCAGAGTCTACAGTGTACAGGGAAAAGGAGAAGTCTACGGAAACAGAAAACGTAAGAAGTTTCAATTGTGGTTAACTACTACTACGGCAGAAAATGGGGGGAACAAGAAATCATCATATGTGGGGTGGGGGTGGAGGATGGCGCCAGAGGAGGGACGAGGACAGATGAGAGCAGGGGCTTATTTCTGTTGGTACGCAGACCAAAGGAGAAAGCAGAGGCTACTCTGGGACAAGTACTGTTTGGGGAGGCATTTTCCAGGTGAGAAGATATTTATAGGGTTTGAAGTCTGGTTGAAGACAGATGTTTCCATTTGGGGATCTGATTAGGACTTAGTGGGCCAAATTTATGATATAATCATTTAGGATTGAAGGCTGCTGTGAGGAAAGAGTTCTGAAAAATAGCAATTGTTTGATAAGCGAGTAGTTTGCCCAGTTAAGCAAACTATTGTCTGGAGAAAGGGGGCTGTCTGAGCAGGCTATTGTTCAGATAAATTGATTTTCAGAAAGTTCCTGAAGCAAATAATGAAGTTATTTACTGGTTTGCAATGTTATCTTCCTAGCCGAGAACTTTCTGGAACAAATTTTAAAGTCACAGGGAAGTAAGCAGCCTTAGAGAAATGACGCTGCAAGGGGCGTTGGCTCTCGGGTGTAGTGAGCTGTGGTGGTCCGGCTGAGTGATGCTGAGGGCTGTGAAGATGGGGCTAAGTCACTAAGGAGAGCAGTTGGCGTATGTGTTTCTGAGATCGGCCAATGCCACTCACTAACTTGATTGGATGGGAAAGGAAGAATCGAGGATGGGCTGGAGACACAGCACAGTGGTTAGAGTGCTTGCCCCCTTGAGATCGATTTCCTAGCACCACATAAGCCAGATTTGGTGGTGCACTCAGATCTCAGGAGGCCAAAGCAGGAGGATCACCACAAGTTCAAGGCCAGTGTGGGCTACGTAGTAAGTTCAGGACCAGCATGGACTACAGTCTCAAAAAAAAAAAAAAAATCGAAGATAAAAATCAAAGATGAATGTTAGGGTTTTGGCTTTGGCCACTAGAGGTTGTACTGTTTACTGAGATGAGAAAGAAGATGGTAGACAGTATGAATAGGTTGGGAGGTTGTGGCTTAAAGTTCAGTTTTGAGCATGTTACATTTAGGATGTCTGTCAGGCCCTTTAGTAGAAGTGTCAAGTGTGCACTCGATGTGTGCGGCTCAAGTGCAGTGAACCACCTGTCTTGGAGATTTAAGCAAGAAGTTGGGAGTCTCCCATGCAGGTTATTGGTACTTTTTTTTAACCCTTACCATTTTTATTAATATAGGTGCAACACATAATGTTTACAATGAAAATTGAGTATTTTGTGCACATTTGTATCACATCAACTTTATAATCCTGTTTTTGGCCATCCCACACCATCCCCGGCCCCCCCAACTCCCATTATCACACTCATTTTGGTTCTATAAAATGCCTGTGTTCTGGGTTGCCCGAATCAGAGAAGCCATGCAATATTTAATATATTTAATCTTCTGTGCCTGATTTGTTTCGCTCAAATCACCAATTATTAGCTCAGCTTCCCACCCTTAGAATGGGCTGCAGGTGCCAAATCTTGATGCCTCTTCTCTGAGTCCAACGGATCCCTTTATTGGGATATTTGCCAAATTTTTTTTCCATATCTTACTATATCTTTGTTGAGATTCTTTAACATGGCCTCATTCACCAGTCCACATGAGAAGAGAAAAATGACAATGTAATTTGTAAGGCTAGAAAATGTGAGAAAGGAAAAGAGAGAAGTTAAATTTCAAATGCCTTAGCTGAGCCCTGAAAGGGAAATGTGAATACATTCAGGAGACATTCAGGTTGTCATTGCATCAATCAGTTTTCTTAGGATCAACTTATATCAAAGACTGAATAAGTGAATTGCTACAATAAAGGATCTTTTAAATCTACATCAAATTGCCACATTAAATGAACTTAGATCTGTATCACATAAGTATATTACGGTTAAAGCAATTGATATAATGGGAAGCTTAGTTATTTCAGAATTTTTTAACTTTCACAAATTATTTACTCAAATTTCACTAATTACTAACATTTTGCCAGATTTGGCTTATCATTTTATCTACCTATCCATCCATAAATTCATGCATATATATTTTTAAAAGATTTTATACCAATTCCCCATGTTAAATATGACTATTATGTTTTTCAAACTAATAACTTACTACAAATACTAATTATGTGGAAAAATTTCACATATTTTACAAAACAGCTGGTATTGTTTCAGAAGAATACCAACCAAATCATTCAAACACCAATCTTTTTTTTTGTTACACTTTCTCTGTAGATGTTTCCTTTCCTCCGTATTCTCTAGGTGCTGCTTCTCTCTCTGCCTCTCTCAAAGATTCCTTCAAGTATTTTCTGCAGTGTTGGGCTAGTGATTGCAAATTTCTGTAGCGATTCTTGGTCATGAAAAATTTTTACTTCCCCTTCAATTTTCAGGGATACTTTTGCTAGCTACAACAACCTGGGTTGACACTTGTTGTCTTCTAGAGTTTGAAATATTTTGCTCCAGGCTCTTCCAGCCTTTAAAGTTGGCCTTGGGAAATCTGCAGTGATTTGAATGGGTTTGCCTTGGTAGAACAATGCCTGTTTTCCTCTTGCTGCTTTTGAATTCTCTCTTTATATTGTATTTCAGAGGCTTTGATTATAATATGTCATGGTGAGTCTTGTTGCTGGTTGAGGTTATTTGGTGTTCTATATGCTTTTTGTACCTGAATGCTAATTTTTTTCTAGGTTTGGAAAGTTTTCTTGTATGATTTCAGTGAATAAATTATTCTCTCAGGCTGTTTTTCTTGGACACCCATAATTCTGAGATTGGTTCTCCTTGAATCATCCATCAGCTACTTTGCTCATTTCTGGTTTTAATTATAGCATTTGTTTCCTCAGCCTTGACTGCAAGGTCTGAAATTCTGTCCTCACAATATGTGAGTAGTCTTCCCCCGCTATCACTTACGTTTTTTGTATCCTGAATTTCATCTAGATTTCTTTTCAGATTTTCCACGTCCCTATTAAAATGTCCCTTCATATCTTGCATTTCCTTATTTACCTCAGCCAACTTTTTGTGGCTTCAATATGCTCAATGAGCTTTGTCTCCATTAGAACCACTATTGGATTAGTAAGTTCCTCTTTAAGCCTGCTGATCAAGGCTTGCATTTCTTTGAGAATATCTTGTTTGAACTGGTTGATTCTTTTATTTGGTTTTTTACTTCCTTCCCTATAAGTTCTGCTATTTCAGGGCCCGTGATATTAGTTTCTGGGGTGTCAGGCATCTCTGTGGGTGTCCCGTTGCCTTGCCTTCTTCCCATGTTTCTGTTGTTGAGGGACTTCACTTCAAAAGCCTAGTGGAGAGGTTTCTTTAAAATGAGTATAATTCCTCTGAGTTCTGTGCTGGCAATAGGCAGTGAGGGAGGACCTAACAGTCCAATGGACTCTGAGGTGTCCTGTTCATCCCTGGCCCCCTCAGCAAAGCTCTCCTACTAGTCCTGGCTTCCCTTCCCCAGGTCAGGGCTCTCCACCCTTGGAGGTGCTCCCACTACCCTGAGCCATTCAGGAGGCCAGTGCCTTTTCTCTGTGCTCTGCAACTATCCCTTGTGCCAGTTTCTTCCTAGGTACTGTTTAAGAGTGACCCCAAAAGCCCTGATGTGCTCTTCTGAGCTTTCTTTTACTCTAATCAGCTCAGTCTCGGGCTCTTCTTCTTCTTTAATGGCTTCTGCTTACATCATTTCCTGTTATGGCTGCCAAGCACTGTTTCCGATATGGGCTCTAGGAGGCCTTTTGTTAGGGGAGTGCACATTGCATTTGTAGCATGCACTACCCGCAGGTTCATTTTTCGGAGGCTGGGGCTATCAGCTGCTGCTGATTCCCGATTCCCCCTGCTCCCAGATTCATGCTTACCACAATCTGAGGTTCTGGACTCCAGGCTTTCCTGTCTGTGGTCTGTGGATGCTGGCAACTCAGGGCCGCGCCAGTAGGCTGCTGTTTTTCTCCACTTCCAATATGTCTTCAGGATTTCTGAACTTCCTGTGGCCTCCTATCAGTTGTTGGGGTTCTCCTTCTTCTCCTAGCTTCGTCAGCTATTCCCGGATCCACAAAACCCGTCTGCAGTTGCCTGTGGCTCCCAGCCATTTGCAGCCTGCCTGGGGCTGCTTCCTGGGCTACTGTATTTTTCCTCCACTTTCAATGCTCTTTGGGATTTCTAATCTTCCCCTAGCCTTCTTTCAATTGTTGGAGTGCTCCTCCCTGTCCTAGCTAAATTGAATAGGTGGTTTTTGACTAAATTCTCAACTTTTTAAAAGTGGGTCCATGAGGAAACATTGTGCAGCTCTGTTACTCGGCCGCCCTCTTGACCCGGAACTCAGTAATTGGTACTTTAAAGTATAGAAATAGAAAAGGCAGACAGGGAAGAAAATGGGGGCCGGGAGGGGCCCATGGGAAGGCCCACCTGGGCAAGGGTGGAGGAAGGAACAGACACAGGGGCTAAGGAAAAGCAACGGGAGGACAGGGAGGTTCAGGAGATGATGAAGTCACGAAGCGGGTGATTCAGGGAAGGACTGATGGCCTGGGTTAAACTTGATGGGGGTTCTGGGAAATGGCGGGATACTAAGGAAAGATCTAGAATCTTCAGTCAGATGATTTCTTTACTCTACTTACTATGACCCTGAGCTTCATCTTCTCAACTCTAAAAAAGAGATTAACTTCACAGAATTGAGGTAAGGTGCAAATATATGCTGTATAGGAGAATAATACCAAGCCTAAGACATATACGCTCTCAATACCTTTGTGTGAGTGTGTGTGTGTGATGTAGGGGGTTACTGGGGATCTGGTTCAGGACTTTCACACTGAGCTACATCATCTGTCCATTTTTGTTTTATTATTTTTGTGCCACTGGGGTTCAAGACCAGAATCCTTACAGAAAGCTACATCCCACACAAGTTTTTAGTTTTAATTTTGACACAAGGCCTTACTAAGTCACTAAATTGCCCACATTGGGCTTGAATTTGCAATCCTTGTGCCTCGGCTTCCTAAAGTGCTGCAATTACCGGCCTGTGCCACTGGGTCCAGTACTCATTTTTATTTTTTATTTTGATACCAAGTCTTGCTAAGTTACCCAGGCCCGACTTAAACTTGTGATCCTCTGACTTCAGCTTCCCAAAGTGCCTGGGCCCTGTGATACTCAGTATCTTAATTGCATGGTAATGACCGGGGAGGGCAGACACAATGAAGTGAGATTCAGCAGGTGGAATAAGGCTGGGAGAGGAAAGTCCACTTTTGGCCTCTCTGCTCTTCCTCTCGTCTCTATGGCCAAGGTCGGCTACCCAGCTGATGCTGATCAGAGGCCAGAGGAAACCTCCCAGACACGTGGACCACACAGGAGTACGGACTGCAAAGAGGAAAGGACTGGAGGAACTTGGGTCACTTATTCACGGTTTCTGAAATAGCTTCACTCAGTTGTCTCCATACCAGACCCTCAAGGATTAATGGTGACTTCTCCTACCTCCTCATTCCTACTTGTTTACTGTGTGTCTGTGTGTGTGCACGCATGCATGCATGCGTTTATGGTGCTGGGAAACAATCCCTGTGCCTTTATACAGAGCTATATCCCAGCCCTTTTTTTTTTCTTTCTTTCTTTGATTTTGAGACATGGTCTCATAAAATTCTAGGTTACCCAGGCTAGGCTTGAACTTGCAATCCTCCTGCCTCAGCCTCTCGGAGTGTTGTGATGACAGGTCTGCGCTTGTTTCCTCTTTGCACCCCCCACTCAGTTTAGGCCTATGTAACTTTTAGCCCAGTTACTCCCATTGTCTGTCCGCTGGCCTCCCTCTCTGCCTTGGGGGAAACTGATCTCATCAGGCTTGACTCAGAATCCCTCCAGGCTCCTCATTCCCTTCAATTTGCGAATTGATCAACAAGTTATTTATTAAGTGCCTGCTCTTTGCCAGCCCTAGCTAGGTTCAGGGGATCTAACCGTGAGCCAGAAACACATTCCTGCCCTGTGGAGCTTGCAGTTCAGTAGGCGAGACAGACAAGCAAAGTTTCATTACCAAACTATAATTTTTGTTGTCGTTTTGAAACAGAGTCTTGCTTTGTAGACCAGGCTAGTCCTGAACTTACTATGTAGCCCAGGCTGACCTTGAGCTCACGGCAATCTTCCTGCTCAGCCTCCTGAGTGCGGGGATTACAGGTGTGTGCCACTATGCCCATCTTACATGGTGCTGGGGAATTGAATCCAGGGCCTGAGCTTACTAGACAAATGCTGAAATATTCCTCTAGTTCCAATAATTGAGGAGTTTCCAGAGCCCATGGATGCCTAGCATGCACAAGACTCTGGGTTCAATTCTACTGAAAAGAAAGAAAGACAGAAAAAGAAAAGACTGGGAAGACTCTATCTGAGTGGTAGTGAGCTTGTCCTTCATGCACGAGGCCCTAGGTTCTCTCCTCAGCACCTGCCTACTCTCCAAAAAAGGAAGGCTCCCGGAAGGGCAGATATCCAGGCTCTCAACCAAAAGATAAAAATAAAAAAATAAAAAAAAATTTAAAAGGAGCTAGCCAGGTAGCCAGGAATGAGCCTCACAGACCACCACCTGTGGCACACCTGCCATCTGCACTGTGGATACAAGGCTATCTGCAGTTCCACAACTACCACGACTTTAAGTTGTCCTATTCCCACAGATTTCTCCAAGACCCATTTTAGATGGCGCCTGTCTACACAGACTGGTTCTGTCCTCACATCCTTGTGCTCCTGGCAGGCCCACACCCTACATGCTTGCTCTGAGCGCACTCTTCTCTCACTGGATCTGTGCATTCACCCCTTTCCTCTTAACACGTGAATCCAGGAGGGCAGGCGTTGTGGTTAGGATCTGGAGTGTCCCCAAAAGTCTCATGTATCTTAATGGAACCATGTGATGTTGGTGGATTGGGGTCTGGTCTGGAGGGGTGGACTGCAGGTAAGTTAGGATTAACGGTGTGTAGTGGCCACACCTGGATGCAGGAGGGACTGGTTACTGGGCAGAGACCTGACAGGATACATAAGCTGCACCTGCCTTCCTAGAGGAGGGGACTAGTCTCAACTAGCCTCAGCTTGTCTTCCTGTTTGTCGGGGAAGCTGCCTCCACCTCTCTCTCCGCCATGTACTTCAGTTGTTGCCGGCCACCCCTGAATGGACTGTGACCTTCGAGACTGTGAGCTAAAATGAACTTTCCTTTCCTAAGTTTGTGGGTGTCGGGTAGTGAGTCACAGCAACGGAAAAGTAACTAAGACAGCAGACGTTGTTGCACTCACCCTCGGGTTCCCAGTGCCTGGTTGGACAGGCATCATTGTAGACTTCTAATTAATACACTGAGCAAATACATCTGCTCTGCCCACCCTTCCTGACATGCTGAAGGGAAAAAAAATATATAGAGAGAGAAAGAGAGAGAGAGAGAGAGAGAGAGAGAGAGAGAGTCTGCAGTTCAGGCTGGTTCTGAACTCACTTTTAGCCCAAACTAGCCCCTAAAACGCCCGGGCTGCGTTTTAATCCGAAATCTTTCTGTCTCAGCTAGGCGTGCTGGGGTTACACTTGTGCGCCCCCACATCGGGCTTGCAATCAGGTTTTTTAGGGTGGTTCTCCAGGTGGGGGGGGGGGGGGTTAAAACCCCAAATCCAGGTGGAACTGGGCCAACAACGTCTTAGCGTCTGCAGCCGGGAGCCACGATTCTCCGCCACGACTCTCACACCTGGGCCGGCGACACCTTCCCGCGCTCTCGCCGCCTTCCTCCGCCTCCACCCGTGGCGCCCGCGAGCCGCAGCCCTCCCATCCCGGCAAAGGTTCCCAGCTGCCTGCGCCGGGCTGGACCGGCCGCAGGGGAGGAGGAAGCGCTCGTCCCTCCCTCCCTCCCTGCCGCCCGCCCCCCTCCTCCCCGCCCGCCCCGCTCTCCCTCCCTTTCTCCTCCCCGGCTGTCGAGTCGCGTCGCCCGAGCGAGCGCCGAGCGCCTGCTCCAGTCCCGGCTCGGAACTCAAGTGCGATCGCGGGTCTCGGAGCCCGGGCGGCGGCCGGCCGGGTCGGAGGCCATCGGGGCGGAGGCCGGGGCGCGGCGCTCGGCCTCGGAGGCCGCGACTCCGCGGGGCGCGGGGCCGGCCGGGCGAGTGCGGGAGCCGGACCGTGACGCCGCCGGCCCGGGGCGCGGGGCAGAGGGCGGGCAGCGGCCTGGCGCGGCGGAGGGCGCCGCCCGCAGGAACCCAGCTCCAGCCGGCGACCCCGGCCCGCCGCCCCGCTCGCCCGCCTGCTTGCCCGCCCGCCGCGTCGCCGTCGCCGGGGCATGTGAGCGCGCGGCCCGGGCGCCCGCCGCGAGCGCCGCGCCGGAGCAGCAGGAGCCGCAGCCGCGAGCCGCGCCGCTGAGTAGTAAGTGCGCCCCTCCGCGCCGCGGAAGTTTGCCACTCGCGCCCCGCGGCCCCGGGCACGCGCCGCCGCTCCTCCGAGTCGCCTCCTCCGCAAAGTTTCCGCGGAGGGCCGGGCGCTCACGCACCTCCGCCGCGCCGGCCGAGCCGGTCCTCGCCCACAGGGGTGGCGGCCCCGAGGGCCGGGGTGGCTGGTGCGCCCCGCGCCCGCTTCTCCCCGCCGCCTGCCCGCGAGCCCGGCAGCCGGAACGGCCCGGCGACCTGTGCGCACTCGGCGCGGGACGCGGGTGTCGCGTGGGACGCAGGTGTGGGGTCCCGGGGACCCGCCGCGCACCCCTTCCCGCGGCGCCCGGCTGACTCCCTCGCCGGGCGCCGCCTCCTGCGCGGCTTCTGCTCTGCCCGCGCCCCGCTTCCCACCCCGCCGTGGCCGAGGGGCGCCGCCTCGCCCCTTTGCGGAGCGGAAGCGTATTGCGCCCGGGAGTAGGGAGATTGGGGGGGGGTCGCTCGGTCCCAGCGGCTCGCCATTGTTTTCCTGCCCAGCGCGCTCTGTACGTAAACACACACACATACACACACACGCGCACACACACACACACACGCACGCACGCACAGGCGCGCGCGGGGCGCGTGCACGCGCCGGCTAGGGCCGTTTGGGGTCTTCAAACACGCTGGGATCGCCCCGCTGCCCGCGGGGTGCTTGGGCTGGACGTGCCTGGGACTTAGCCCGGGCTGGGAAGGGGTTGCCGGAGAGCCCCGGCCGAGACCTTGAACCCCGCCTGGGCGGGAAGTGGATTTTGAATTTCAGCCCTGGACCTTTCCGGGAGGACCCGAGCCCTGGAGGGCCGGCGGCAGCTGCGAACACTCTGCTGGCGCTCTTGGCAGCCGCCCCCGTGACAGGCGAGGGCTTGGAGGAAACCGAGGAGTTTTCCTGGGAAGTTTGCTTTAACTCTGTGGGAATTTCCGGGCAGGGCGCCTTGGTGCTGCCACTGGTGGTGGGGTCTGGCCGAAGACAGGCGAAGACGCTGCTGCCGCCCTGAACGAGGTTTCCAGGACCCTGCGGCCTCTGGGCTTTCCTTAGAAAGTGCCTAGCTAAATACTGGGATGGAGCGCATCTGGGTATACCTGGGTCCTAGTTCCCCACCGAGGGGCAGTGTGAGTCCCAGTGAGTACTTAACTTCTCTAGACTTTCTCCTGTGGAGAGGGTAGTTACGTTGCCATCTCTGAAGCCGGCCTGTGGTGCATTTGAGTCAGGGACATGGCAGGAACTCCAGGAGGATAAGGACCCGACCCTGCCCGAAAGCCAGTACAAGAACCAAGGGGCCTCAGATCCTAGATGCCACCACTTAATCCCCATGCCTCACCTTCCTTAAAAGGGGGTTAATACAAACAATACTCACTTATGTGTTGTCTTGATGAAGAGCCTTAATAAAAATGAAACTCAAGCTGGGTCTAGTGGTGCTGGCCTGTGTAATCCCAGCACTGAGAGGTGAGGCAGGAGGATCTGAAGTTTGAGCGTGGTCTGGGCAAATTGAGGCTTTAGAACCTTTAAAGATTAATAAAAGGACTGGGATGTAGCTCGGTGCGAATGACTTGGGTTTAATTCTCAGTACTTGGGTGGGGGACGGGGGTGGAGAGAAAAGAAACCCAAAACTTGCCTAGCACTTATGAATGTTAGTTGTTGGGGCTGGGCACCTGCCTAGCATGGCTTCTCGGCACCAAGGGGGATAGTTAGCCGGTACTACCACGATTATTAATGCTGTTTGCTTCGGTGGTGGAGGTGGACCTGGTGGTGCTTGCTGGCAGAGGCTGTCCAGTTGTCTTGTGCCCCTAACCTGTGCGGTTCTTATTGAAGTGACCTTGTACAGAGGCCAGAAGAGCACTCTGGGGTTTGTGCCCGCTTAGTTTTAATAATTGTCTCCTTTGGAGGAAATCTCTACACCCCTGCCTCACCTGTTTCTTAATCCTGGCTCATCAGAGGATCAAACTTATTTACTCATCTGTGTTTCATCTTCTTCAGACTTCTTTCTTTTCTTTCCTACTTCCTCTTTCCCCTCCTTCTCAATTTCTATGAAAGGCATTTCTTTCCTCCTTCACTCATTCTTTAAAACCCATCTTGGCTCCATCGCCGTGTTCTCTCCGTGGAAATCAGGCCCCAGCTAGGAAGTGCCTCTGAGGGCGTCCCTTGGGCACCCTCGGCCGGCTCAGGATTGGATGTGCATTTCTATCTCTGGGGCCGGGTGCATTTCCAGAGAGAGGAGCCCAGGTGTCTGGAGCCCAGGGGAGGGGGCAGGTGGCAATGGCCCAGCTGTCCCTGGAGGAGCTTTGCTCCCTGGGTGGTGTCTGTGTTTCCTGCTGCCCAGGCTCATCTGGGAGCCTGGAAGAGTCCGGCTGCCAGGGCAGGCAGGATCCAGGTTTTATGTATTCTTAAGTGAGGGCAAAAGTGTCATCTCCAACTTTCCACTAATAGTCGAGGATTTACTAGGAATTCGCATTAGGCATAAGCTCCCTGTCGGAGGCTGGTGTGCGCGCACAGCACAGGTGAGGGGTGAGGAGAGCCTTGGGGGAGGGAGGGCACCGCTGCCCTGCCCGCCGCCTTCAGTATCAGTCTCCTCACCTTTTTTTCTGCCTATGCCAGCTGTGTCCAACCTGTGGTTTGCCTCTTTTTTTTTTTTTTTTTTGAGTAAAGGATCTGTCTTGGGCCACATGTGAAATGAACTGTGTACAGTTAATGCGTGTGAGTACTAAAACTCCCTTTAGAATTTTTCTTCATTACAACATTAAAACACTAAAAAAAAAAAAAAAAAAATCACGGCCAGGCCGAGCCTGGTGGTACAGAACTCTGGTAGGAGGATTTCGAATTCAAGTGTGGGCTATCTGGTAACCCAGCAAGACCCTGTCTCAGTCAAAATGATGCCAAAAGCACGGGCTGAGGGGCTGGGGACATAGCTCAGCGTGTAGAGGGCAAACTTAGCAGGCAGTAGGGTCTGGCTTTAGTTCTGATTCCCCAGCATCACATAAGTTGGCGTGGTGGTGCACTCCTCTAATCCCGCCACTTGGGAGGCTGAGCCATAGCTATGTGTTTAAGCCTAGCCTGGGCTATTAGTCCAGCAGAATGAGACCCTGGCTCAAAATATTAATTGAAAGGGCCAGGGGTAGGATAGTGCGCAGGCCCTGGGTTCCATCCCAACGCTGCAAACGGAACAAACAAAAATCAAGGGCAAAAAAAAATCGTGTGCCATGGTTGGACCTGCCTGATGCCTGTTCTTAACCCCTGTCACCAGGAATCTGGGAGGATAGCCAGAGGGCTGTGCGCGATGCTCAAATCCTGCAAGTGGGTAGTTTTCAGTGATGAAAACCAGCACCAAGGACAGCCTGTTGTTTGTTTGTTTGTTTGAGACAAGGTCTTATGTCTCACGTCTCATCTCACTCTGCAGCCTCGGCTGGTCCTGAGCTCACTGTGGAGCCCAGGCTGGCCTTGGACTCATGGCAATCCTCCTGTCTCAGTGTCCTAAGTGCTGGGATTACAGGCGTGCGCCACCACAATCGGCTTATGTGGTGCTGGGGAATTGAACTTGGTACTTAGTGCTTGACTTGGCGCTTTAACCGCTGAGCCCTTCCTCCAGCCAGGACAACCTGTTTTATCCCTTTGACAGAAATGTGCTTGTTTTGAAGTAAGCCCTGTGCTGGGCCTTGGGACAGCCATGGGACGCCAGGGTGAACAGGGCAGGTAGTGTGCCCGCCTTCAGAGAGCTTCTTTCTAATGAATGGTAGGGAGCAATCAGAAAAATCGGAGTGTAAGGAGTGATGGGGCAGAGGGGGAGCAGTGAGGACCGCGCTGGGAAGAGCACCAGCACCGCTCAGCACAGGCCTGAAGATGAGAAGGGGCCAGCTGCACGCAGACCGGAAGACAAGGATTCCTTCCTGGCTGAGGGGACAGCAAATGCAAAGGCCCTGAGGCCAGAGCAGAGCAAACAGCTCTCTGGCTGGAGGGCCTGAGGGAGACCAGAGCTTGGTCTCTGTGCACCTGGTAGGACTGGTTGGAAGCCTAGATTGTATTGCTGGAGTGATAGGAAGCCACGGGAGCCCTGGGGCACGAAATGATAGGAGGTATGGTTTTACAGATTATTTGGTAGAGGGGTTGGGAATTTAGCTCAGTGGTAGAAATTATTTGGTAGCGAAGGAGTGATGACCATTGTTGCTCCGGGGGAAGGAAGTAGGGGCTGTGGGAGGAAGGGTTTTATTTTTGTCCCTTCGTAGGCTCCTTCGTCCTTCTGAATTTAGTACCATGTGCGTGAGGAAACTGTACCCACACCCCCCAAAATGTAGCTTAACAAAGGCCAGCTTATAACCTGGAAAAATGTTTAGAAAAAATGTAAAATAACAAGATGTAAAACTCCACGGTCTAGATACTCATTTTGTGAAGATCGTCATGTGTGTACACACGCCTGCCCAGCGCACACACGGAAGGCCATCTAGAAGGATGTGCCAGAATGTTTACGGAGGTTAATTCAGGGTACCGGACTTGTGGATGGTTTTTGTTTTCTTTATCTTCTGCTGGATTTTCCAATCTTCTACCGTGGTCATGAATTTCTTTTATAAGTGAAAAAGTGTTGTAAAAAGAAAAGAGAGATCGCTCCAGCTGCTAAGGAGAGAATAATAGCACGGAGGGGAGCGGGAATGGAATCAGAGCCTGCAGGCTGCAGAGGGCTGAGCAGAGAGGACGCCTTGGAGTCCGGAGGCTTGTGGGAGACTGGGAACCTCAGCGTGACACCCTGTGGCTTAGGACAGCTTTCTCCCCTGACCAGGGCTTGGCAGTGAGGACCGCTAGGACCAGCAAGGGTGAAGAGCCCCTTCCCTCCTCAGGCCCCCACGCAGCCTCGTGTCCACAGCTCTTCCTGATGAGAGGAGCCCCATTCTGGGCATTCTGCGGCTTTGATAATTATCAGATTTAGAGAAAGATGCCGTACAATGAGAAGGGTTTAAAACCAGGGGAGGCATTTGTCAGTCATATCTGTGAACCTCTGTGCAGTAGGACAGCAGTGGCAAAAACACCTGCTCCTTCGGGTTCTGGGGAGGCTCCAGGCCGAGCCACGCTCCGTGGACAGCCTGCCAGGGCTCTGCAGTGCAGAGCTCCAGGCAAGCGTTGGCTGAGGCTGGGTCTGGCCCTGCAAGGGGTGTAGGTGTTCTTGCTCTGACCGGCTGACATGGGACCCTGGCCGAGGTCTTCTCCTCTCTGAGGGTGCTTTGAGATGGCCCGTATTGGACGGACCCCTGGGTAAATATCTCCAGGAAGCTGACACCACCGGAAGAAGCGGATTCAAAGGCAGCTGTACTTTGCACCCCCTCCCCCAGCACATTCAGGGGTGAAACCGAGTGTTTGAAAAGGGCTCTGTGCTGGGAAGGCCGGCCGGCACACAGTAAATCGTGCTTTGAATGGGAGTTATTTTTGTGCTCAGTGTTTGCTTAAGAGGGCTCAATCCTGCCTGAACTCGCTGCAGTCCTCACCCTTTGCTAGTCCCCTTCCTGGAACCCGGGGTTAGGAAGGGTGGCTGTCACAGTGCCTGTCACCAGATGGGGGACCAGAACCCAAAGAAGATCGCTTTCATATCTCCCTGTCTTTGAGCCAGAAGGCACGCTGTGGATACGGGTCCTTGCCTGGGGACTCCCGTGTGCACTGCCCCTCCCTGAGACCTTGAGAAGACTTGGGTAGGAGCTTCCCTAAAGGCCAGCTCATTGTGGCCACCTTCTCTGGTAAAGGGTCTCTTTCTTTCCTTTTGAGACAGGGTCTCATTCGGTAGCCCAGGCTGGTCCTGAACTCACTATGGAGCCCCGACTAGCCCTGAACACGTGGCAATTCTCCTGCCTCAGCCTCCTGAGTGCTGGGATTACAGGCGTGCAGTACCACACCCGTCCTATGTGGTGCTGAGGAATCAAAACACAGGGCCTTGTGCTTGCTAGGCAAGTGTTTTAGCCAGTGAGCTATACCTGCAGAGCCTCTTCTCATTTGAGACAGGTGGACAGGTCTGGCTGTATAGTCCAGGCTGGTCCTGAACTCACCGACTCATGATGTAGCCTGGACTGGCCACAGTCTTCCCTAGAGCTGGCTGTGTGCTACCACACTTAGCTTATGTGGTACTGGGAAATTGAACTCAGGGCTTTCAGGCAAGCACTGCAACCACTGTGTTACCCCTTCAGCCCTGCTATGTTTCTTTTAGAATGCAAACACTGGATAGCATAGATGTGGTAATTCCTCCTACAGATACCTGCTAAATATTCTATGGACCAAGGGGATTAGGAGGTGACAGAGGCTTCCCAGCCCCCTTAAAGGGTTCCCTCCATTTCTGCTTGTCTGCAGCATAGAACCTGGAAGTCAGCTCTTGCTACCCTAGGCATCTTCCCGGCTGTCCTGGTCTGGGACTTGGCAGGAGGCCCTCCCTGCTTTAGGAACGCCTTGCTTATGTGATCTGCCTCTTTTGTGCCCCCCCCCGCCCCTTTTAGGAAAAGCAGAACGGTAAGGTTGGATCTGCATATCCCTGAGACCAAAAGCCACAGTGGTCAGACCTAGAGGCCTTGTGGTCAGGAGTGGCCAGGATCCTCCTGCCTCCTCCCAAGGTCGTAGAGAGTGAAGATCTAGGCACAGCACAGGTTGTGCTGTGTGGGCCTGGCATCTCTGAGCCCCAGGTGTGAACGCAGAACGCAAGATACACTGGAGAGGAGCCGAGGTTTGTACTCAGATGTTGCTGATTGCAGCTAGGGCTGTTTCATGGGGAGGGTATGAAGGGGGTTGCAGAAGAGAGGAAGGGATCAGTGGGGGTGGTATCTCCCAGCTGCCACCTTGTTGCCTAACTGGCACTCAGTACCCAGGCCCCTTTTGGTCTCTCTGGGAAGCCTGACACCGGAAACCATCAAATCTGGAATTCAGTTCCCTATCAAGAAGAAGGGAACAACATTGAGACTCCTTCCCCACCCCATCCCCCCAGCAGTGGCCTTGGCATTTAAATGGCCTTGGCACAAAGCCCCATAAACTGTCCTTGGGATCGGGGTTGGAGGAGGGGTACTACTGTTACCCCCCACGTGGTTCCCTGTGTCTTCTTGGGGCAGGTCCAAGGTAGGGTTTCAGTGTTTTCAACTCAACGGAAAAGGGAGAAGGGGCCACCACTGGACAGCAGCACCCCTGGCGCCCTTCTCCCTGGGGTTTGGGCTGTAATCCCTGCCAGGCCTGGCTCCCTGGGGGACCCGCCTGGAGGCAGCCAGACTGCTCCCGCCCCTCGGCCTCACTTCCCCGCCCCGCCCCCCGGCTTGGCCCGCTTTGGAATGTGCAGCCTGTAGAACGGGATGGGGTGAGACCAAGTTCCAGGGGCGAGGCCTGCCCCCGGGCCTGTGCCTTGGGGGTCCAGGTGTGGCCTCAAGGAGCAGCTAGTGCTGGGCTGCCCAGTGAGTCCAGGCTGAGGAGAGGTGGTCAGTTAGAGTCCAGGGCTCCAGCAGACCGCATCCAGAGCACACGCAGCTGCGGTGACCCAACAGAGGCCGACGGCCCTTGTTGACTTTTTTTAAAATTGTAACTCATATTTATTTTATTTTCGTAGTTTCTGAAAGTAAAACATCGGTGTGTGCTACTTTTGTAATCTGAATGAAAAAGATTTAAAATATGTCTACAAGTGCCAGCAGCGAGAAAGGAAAGGCATTGGTGTTTTTCCATGGAAGACCAATGAATCAGGGATATGGGAGTCAAGGCTGGGCCACAGAGCATGGCAAAGGGTCTCTGGCCGGGCGGGGGGGGTGGGGTGAGAGTGGCAGTGCAAAAAGCCACCTTGGGCCTGGCACCCGCCTGCCTGCCTGGAGAGGGTGGGTGGGAGGGATGTGACATTTGTGGGGTAACACGGGGCTCTCTGGTAGGTGATGGGAGACACTAGCCAGCTCCCTTTGAGCCCCAGGCGGGGCAGGGCCACAGAGCTCCAGGAACACTGTGGCGACCACAGAGAGAGTCAGAGGAAAAGAGCCAACACAGAAGCCCCATGTGGAGCCACGAGGAGGGGTTCGTTCCCTCCCCCTCTCCCTGGGTCCCAGTTCGTGTTCCCCAAGCAGATTGGGGCTTCAGATTCACTGTGTGGGGCAGAGGGACAGTGGGTAATCCCCCCCACCCCGCCCTCACTTTGTCCTCTACAGACTCAGTTTCCAGCCCTGCACTCCCAGAATCAGATGATAAGGGGGAGTCTGGCCAGGGTGAGGGGCTAAGGAAGAGAGGCATGGGTAGAGACAGGCAGTGCCAGGGTTCCTTAGCTGGAGCTGTTGAGGCAGCAGAAAGGCCTGTCCTCTCTGTTGGGGTAACAGGTCCCCCAGCCCGTGAACTTCCAGGAAGCAGAACACAAGTAGGGTGGGATAACAGAGGAAGAGGCCCCGTGACAGAGCTTGCCTTGGGTGAGGAGCGTGGCAGGAGAGCCTTCCCTTGGGTGTCTGACAGAGTCATGGGGTGAACCTGGCTGCTATCGGCCAGAGAATTGTTGCATGGAGTGTTCAGGTCTCGGTGAACGTAGAGTCACGCGATGCACGGTGATTCGGCTGCAGCCGACTCACAGCAAGCATCAGGAACAGAACGTGTTCGGAACCAAAGTTCACCTCCTCTTCTACCAGGCCCACCTGGCCTTAGATCTGTTTTCCTCAGAGTGACACCCCAACTGGGAAGTGGTTTTAGCTCTTCATGCTCCCTTTTCCTGGGCACTGATTGAGGTGGAACTTGGGGGGCCAGAATTCAGAGGAGGTCTTGTATTCTAGTATGAGTGTGTATGTGTGTGTGTGTGTGTGGGGGGGTGTTTGGCAATTTAGACAGTTTAGAGAGTGTCTGTGGCGCGTGACAGCCACCGCTGCCTGTGTTAAGTCAGAGTCCTGTCTGGCTAATTGGACACAGGTGTAAGTTACCTCTAGCTTCCGGGTCCAGGCTGACTGGGTTTAGAAGCACTCACAAGTGGTGGGGGGGCCTGAAGAGGGCGAAGGGAGGATTACCTGCCTCACTGGACAGCAGCCACCCCCCACCCCTGTGACACTGCCTCAACCCTTGGTGTCATTTTTGTGACTTCTTGATCTACAGGGCATCCCTGCTCTTTGATCTCTGAGGGGGATAACTGGGTAGTCAGATTTAGCCAGTGCTGGTGCATGGGTGCTGGCGGGTTAACGGGTCATTTCAGAAGCTTGTTGGCTTTTTGCCAGCCACAGGACCTTATTATTAATCCAAAGGTGATTTTTAAACGGGAACTCAGGGTGGAGATAGTGGCTGCAGGGTTTGCTGTGATCGCCTGTCCATCCACTCCACAGACACGCAGGGAGCCCTGCCCCACAGCTGGGCCACACCCGAGAGGCTAAAGGGCCGCGAGACCATATGGCCTTTGACATCTTTGGGGAAGGTGAAGAGAGGCAAGTGGTTGATTTGATACTGAGAAATATGATAAGGAAGGGGCCGGGGGACACTTAAGAATCCGCCCACCCAGGCGCACACAGTCTCGGGAACACAGGAGGAGGCTTGGGAAGAGCAGGCCAGAAGGAAGGGAAGGATGTGAGAGCAGGAGCCGCGCCCGCTCCTCCCCGCCCCCCGCCACACTTCTAGCCAGTCCCTGGAACCGGTTCGGACCCTCTCTGAGGACCCTGGGACATAGCGATGGGCATTTGAGAGAGAGGTGGCCAGGGCTCCTGGGACCTAGAGGCCCTGTCCAACCAGCAGCTGTGTGCACAAGGGGCTTGGGTTTTGGTGTGCTCTCCCATTCCAGGGGTATGGGGTGGGGCTCTGCAGGTCCTGCTAGGGCACTGCTGGTGGCCGGCTGTACGGGCCCCAGCCACTGGGGAACGGGAGCCCCAAGTCTCTCCCAGGCAGCGCAGTAGGGGGTGGGGGAGCGTAGAACTGCCCGGGCCAACTGCAAATTAGCCAGGCTGCCGTGAAATGCCTTTGCCGCCTCGCTCCTCTCCTCCCTGCCTCCCTACCCTCCTGAAAATCAACAACTGTGTCAACAGCGGGGTGATTGTGCTTGGCCAGCACCCTCCAGGGCTGCCAGAACCAGGCAGGTGCTGGCAGGGGCTGCCGGAGCCCCACGCTGGGCGCAGGCGGTCTGGCTGCCAGGACTGCAGGGTAAACAAGGCCGCACACAGGCAGCCAGGGAGGGAGGCCACGGGCAGGCAGGAGGGAGAACAGGTGTCTCAGGAGCCTGCAGACACAAAGGGCCCTTGTCTCCTCCTCCCGGTCCAGGGAGCAGCTCCTGCCCCTCCTTCCAGGTCCTGCCCGAGCCCAGTGACCAGGTCAGGGAGGGTAGGTGCTGCCTGGCAGTCGTGGCCTGCGCTTGCTCCTGTTGGAGGAGACAGGTGCGACCAGTCTCTGCACTGGCTGTGGAGGCCAGGTTCCCGCAGCTGAGCAGGTCCTCCAGCCCTCAGGGCTCTGTGGGAACCTCGTTACCCTTCATTCAGTTCTGCTGGGCACCTACCTAGACAAGGCGTAGAGGAGGGATGGGCAGAGCCCCGGGAGCTCTGGGAAGGAGCGAGCCCTGGTGTCCAGCCTGACGGAAGCAGGGTGAGATGCAAGGGGACCTGTGAGATTGGGGCTGGAGGTGGCTGCAGGTTGACAGGCTCTTCTCCCTCTTTATTTATTCATTAGACCATGCAGTGGGGAACGATGTAGGACCAGTTCACACGGGCAGCCTCAGGACCCAGGCTTCGGATACATCAGTTAACCTCTGCGTCTCAGTTTTCTCATCTGCAAAAGGAAGTGATAACGACAGTACCAGCCTGATGCTCATGGGCTGAGTGTGAGGAGCTGGGAACCGCTGCCTGGTGGATGGGAAGCGATGCCTGGGTCCAGACGTTCTCTCCCTGAGAGTTAGGGGCTCGAATCTTGTCAAAGCCTGGGAGGTAGACAAGGAAACAATTGCAGAGCATGTAACTACTAGAGATCTTTGGTGCCCACTGTATCCAGAATTCCCCTCAAGGAGTAGCAGCCTCCTTAGGATTGGAAGAGAATTATAAAAGAAGGGGGATAGTTGAGTTGCGTTTTGAGTGAAGTGTTGGGGTTTGCTGCTTGCTCAGGAATGAGGTGTAACGTGCAGGTTTGTGTCTGAAGCACCATTTTGCAAGAAGGACAGGTGAGGGTGGCCTGGGTGGTGGAAAGGGCATATCCCCCATTTGCTGCTGTCTGCTACCCTAGGTCGAGGGCCAGTTCTGGGAGTCACTGGTCTCTTTCTCTCTCCTCCCCTCTCAGCCACATTGGGAATAGCTCAGCCTCGCTCACGCTGGATTATTCTTCAATTTATAGGGAAGCAGGACAGGCTGATGAAAGCACCGGGGGGACCAGAATCTGACTTTGTGGATTTGAATCTCAATCCTGGGCTGTTTACTGAATTTCTTTGAGCTGCATTTTCCTTGTCCCAGTGGGGCCGTGGTGTCGCCCTGTGGCAGGATATCGTGAAGCTGAGAGACAGGCCAGCCAAGTGTGCACTAAGAGCTGGCCACATCGGGGTCTTGGCTCTACATCTGAAACAGGAGACAATGGTCCCTCTCCTTCTGCCTTGCCTGGTCTGTAGAGGTCAAGGGCCACTGGTTGCGGGCATGTGGCTTAGTGGCCAGCATGAGTGAGGTCCTAGGTTAGAGTCCCCAATTAGCACCATGTAAAAATTAGCCTGGGGTGATGGCACATGCCCGTAGTCCCAGCACTCAGGAGGCTGAGGCAGCCTGGGCCATGTGGTGAGTGAGTTCAGGACCATGGAGCAAGACATAACCTCAGAAAAAAGAGAGATGTTCTGAGGTGAAGGGCCCGGCTGCCCATTAGATGGGTAAGTGAGTCAGGTCAGAAGGCTCAACTCCTAGTTTCATTCAGAGGAGTGGTGCTCACTTTCCGGGCCCCAACAAGTCTGTTAGGCCAGACTGGACTGCAGTGGGGCAGCCATTGGGTGCAGGGTCTCCCTGAAGCTGTCCAGGTGCCGCTCCCTGTGCAGCTGGTGTCCTGGCTTACCCTCCCCAGGTAGAGCCCTCTGATCTCTTCCTGACACCTGTGCTGTGCTTTGGGGGTGGGGGCTCTGAGATCTGGGGGCGTGAGGAGACAGGTCTTTGTTTGGCTTCTGCATCTGTCCCTTAGCCTTTGCGGCCTGAGGTGCAGTTTTACAAGGGTGACAGCCAGAGAGCTGGCCAGTGTGAAGGAATCATGTAGAACCCTCTGAAGACGGAATGAGAATGCTGGGGTGCTACAGAAGTATGTGGGGACAGTGACCAAGCACGCTGGCAGTCTCGCAGTTGCCAAATCCAGATGTGGAGTCAGGCCAGTCGCAGCCCCTCAGCCGTGTGTGGGGCGTATTCCGGGAAGCCCTTCTGTGTTAGGATTGACAGGATATTGAAGCCGAGGTTCAGGGAGGTGGATTTTTTCCCAGTTAGGGCTCCTAGTGTCCTGGCTGTGGATCTGCAGAAATAAGGCTGACCCATGTGACCTGTCTGACCCTTGTGCAGAACGAGTGACAGCCCAATCTGAGTGAGACCTTGCTGTGGAGCCCCTGGACTCCTGACCTGGCATCTCGCCATTGTTTTGGAAAACACATGATGGGAAGGGCAGGGAGCCTGGAGGAGTGTCTGGAGCCCACTGGGTCTCCCGACAGCTGCAGGAAGCCTGCCGATACCAGGCCTGGAAGGGTGTTTGGCAGAGGCAACCATTGTCCCAGCCTGTGTGTGGGGCGGTGCTGTTGTGGCCAGGCCGCGTTCCTTTCCTCCCTGCAGTTGGGGTTCTCGGGCAGCCGCTAGGTGATAGAGCTGGAGAGAGAAGTCGGTGCTAAGGGGGGTGGTGAGATGTGAGGTTGGGGACGCGCTGTGGGGCTAGCCAGGGCGTCAGGTGGCTTCCTAGGCGCCCCAGAACTGCTCAAGTAAGAGGGAGAAAAGGAAAGAACAGTGCTTGGATCCCTCCAGGGTCATAGTCTGTTTTTACATGCACTGAACACAGTTTTATTTTATTTTTAAAGCAGGACAAAGCCGGCATATTTGCCTTCATATTTTATTTTATCTTCTTTTGTTTTGTTTAGATTTTGAGACAGGGTCTCTCGCTTTGTAGTCCACGCTGGTCCTGAACTCATTATGGAGCCCACACTGGCCTTGAACTCAACAACAGTCCTCCTACCCCACTCCTCCAAGTGCTGGGATTACAGGCGTGTGCCACTACATCTGGGTTATGTGGTGCCAGGGAATCCATCCTAGGACCTTGTCCTTGCTAGATAAGCCCTTGAGCCACTGAGCTACACCCCCAGACCCAAACACAGTTTTATGAAGCATACCCGGGCACGTCAGGATGTCTCTTTTCTAATGTCCTTCCCCAAGATGGCTGCTCCTGGCTTCCTACTGTATTGTGCCTTTTCATTCCTGTCCCTGTTCCCTCCCGTGACTCTCACCAGAGGGCATGTGGCTGGAATGGTTGGTTAGCTTGGGATAGTCCCTGTCCTCCATCTGATCTGACCTCCCAGAGGGTAGCACAGAGTGCAGGACTAGACCGAGACAAGGATGCCCCTTAGCTCCTCCTGCCCTGCACACAGCAGCCAGCTTTTCACCCGGGTTAGGGATCAGGTGCCTTCAGGAGTTGGCACTCAGCAACTGCTCAGCGAATGTGCGACTAAAGCAACATCAGAGAAAGGAGGAGTGGAGGAAAACAGGACCGAGAGGGAGGGGATGTGAAGAGAAGCAGCCTCTGGGGCCCCCCAGGGTGGGAGGATTTGACCTGCCTCTTGGTGACTGGCATAAGGCGACATTTATTTCTCTCCTGAGCCTTGTAGGAGCTAGTGCTGAAGATGAGACAAGCTGAAAGGATGTGGCCTGGCTTCTTTTTTTTTTTTTTTTCCCAGATTGAGAGTTTGTTATTGGCAATTTATTACATCCGGGTCTCCAGCCAAGCACATTCTGTTCTCCAGGGTTGGGGGAAGACATTCGGAGGACATGACAAGAGGCTGGACCGGAAGGAGGAATGGATCAACAGCTTTATGATTGATGACCTGGTGTCTCGGCCTGTGCTGAGGGACAGTTTAGTGCAGGGCCAGCTTGAGCCCAGCCCTTGTGGGGAGCCGCCTTCCGGGTGGCACGGTACCTCAGGAAACAGGGTGAGCGGGCTCACCTCCCACGCTCGTGCCCACCAGCCTTGGTGAAATGGAGTCTGGACAGTGATGCTCAGAGTGGTGGTTTCTTCAGCCAGCAGAAAAGACTGCTGTAGGAGAAGGTGAGCAGGGGTGTGAGAGAACCCCGGAAGACGGGAGTGGGCAAGATGGCCTCGGTACGGAAAGAATGGCGCATGAGCGAAGCTTGTTGCAAACGTGCTGAGCTGGTGGAATTTCACTGGGTGGCTGCGAGATTGGGGCAGTAGATAGAGCTCTGTGGGCGCCTGGGCTGTGTGTGTGTGCGTGCAGGTCGTTGTGTGGGGGTCCCGGAAGAGAATGGAGGAGACAGGGCCAGCACCCAAGGCGCCCCTTTCTCCACACTGGCCTCCCTGCTTCCCAGGGCTCATCGCTGATCCCCATTCCTGGAGGCGAGTCCCCGTGCTCCGTCCGCCCCTCACGTAAGTTGGTCTCCATCTATCCTTGTTTACCCCGGATTCTCTTCCTGACAATTTGGCTTTGACAATAGCTACATCCCGCTGTCTTCAGGCTGGTGTTCCCTAGAAGGCCACGACACCACAGAGCAGTGAGCTCGGGTGGAGGTCCGAGGTCCTTTGGTCCCTCCAGGTCTCCACTGTAGAGCTGGGCTTCCAGAGGGAGTGTGGGATGTTTCAGATACAGTGAACCACCCAGATGATGGCTTCCTGCATCCCAGCCACTTCTCCGATGTTGGTGCCATTGGGCGGTGGTTGAAGGTTGGGTTCTCTGTAGGACGAGAAGATTGGTGGGGTCCTGGGAAGGTCAGTGCTGACCTCAAGTGCCATCGGTGCCTGGGGGTGGGTGTTAGGCAGTGAGCCGCTGCCTGGTTTCCAGTAGTAAAGTAAGGATGATTAGCTTATCGTCTGCCACATACAGTCTGGTTACTTGTCCCATTCTTTGACTGATATCACAGGCTAGCTCAAGACTAACAGGATTCATGAAGGGATGAGTTCTGAGATGGGGTTCAGTGAGTGTGGAGCGTGGACTCGGCACTCGGGAACAACCCCTGCGTTCATTCTGCTAAAGTGCGCGTTCACAGGGCACCCTCAGGCCAGTTCAGGAAGGAGCCACGATGACTGAGTTCCTAGCCCAGGAGGTAGAGAGAGTGCCCTGCTGGAGTGGGATGGGATGGGATGGACGATGTCTACTTGGACTGCAGTTAGGCGGAGACCACTGGGCCCAGCGGGAGCCTTGGACACAGGCCATGGAACTGGGACCTCACTGACAATGGGAGCCAGAGGGCGTTGCAGAGAACTTTCAGAATGGGTGGCTCATTCATTCAGCCGCAGTGCCTTTCATTGTCCATGAAAAATGCCAACAGTTCCCTGTTCTTTTCCTTTCCATTCAAAGACATTTTTGCTGCCTTCAAATGGTGCTGAACTGCCACCTGCTAGCTGAGACAATTTCCTTTTCTCTGCCAGGACTAGTGGGCTCCAGGGCGTGGGGCTGCAGCCGGCTGCCTGGGAGGCCATGTTGCTTTGCCCTGTCCACCCTGACCTGCCGCTGTGGTCATGTTGGAGCCCAGTGAGGGAGTGTGTCCGTCTCTCCTGGGAAATCCAGTTTATGCACTTCCCTGGTGAACGGGCTAACCTGCGTTGCTCAGAGGTGATCTCTAGGTCTCTTTATTTTATTTTCATTTTTGAGACAGGGTCTCGCTGTGTAGCCCAGGCTGGTCCTGAACTCAATGATGGAGCCCAGGCTGGCCTTGGACTCACAGCAACCCTCCTGTCTTACCCTCTTGAGTGCTGGGATTACAGGTGTGTGCGACCACACCCAGCTTACGTGGTGCTGGGGAATCAAACTCAGGTACTTAGCACTTTAACCGCTGAGCCATTCTTCCAGCCCCTCTAGGTTTTTTTTTTTTTTTTTAAGGCAGCAAGCAGTTTGTATTTTCGGATGAATGAGATCCCTATAGATTTTTACCAAGCTCTCATTCATGAACGGCACTGAGGGAGAGGGGACTTGGCCCGGCCCTAGGAAGCCCTGCTTTGCCTGGAGACAAAGCCCATCTTGGGGCCTTCGGATGGGCAGACAGGAGCAAAATGGAGCCTCACCAAGATTGCCTTCTAATTTTTTTTGCTTGTTTGTTTGTTTGTTCTCCCCTACAGAGTCGGAAATGATGAATACCTGCCTACAAAGGTGGTAGTGGTTTGTGAGGCTGACCAGGGCTGGAGATAGCACTGTTCTCCTGGGGACATCCCCTCCCTGAGGCTATGAGCATGGCTTCTAGGATCTGGGAGAGGGAGAGGTGTGGCCAGCTTCTTTTTGTGCCTTACCTCCTTGACAGCTGCTGACAGCCGTGGGTCAGGTTGGGAGAAGTACATGAAAAAGTGTGTAGGACAGTGTCTGGCAGGTAGGGGCTTGCTGCTGTTTTTGCTGTGATTACTCTTGTCATTGAAGTGAGCACTTCACTCAAAGAAACCAGGGAGACAGCTAGTGCCAAGTGTCCAGCCCCTTGGAGCAAGGCAGGCGTGCAGCATGGACAGAGCGGGAGCATGGGTCTGCTGTGCCACTCCCAGGAAGCAGCCCAGAAAAGGGAAGAAACTATCACATGCCAGCTGCAGGCAGGGCGTTGCCAGGTGTGACAGAAATGACAGCCTGGTTCAGTGCTTTCTTTTCCTGTCCACCCTGAACTAACGGGAACAGCTGTAACCAAGTAGAACCGATTTTTATAAAACCGACAGTATTCACAAGTTGTTGGGATTGTTTTGAGTCATGAAACCCCCACTTTCACAAAAGCCAACTCCTAGGTTGTGGATTTTAATAATTCATAATAATAAACAGCCTTTAACCTTTGGACTCTATGCTTCGACAGCTGCCTGCAGGAGGCTGGCAGGAAGTGAAGTCAGCATGAGTATATGGGGCTGCCCTCCCTCTGACCGCAGGGACAAGGAGCAGGAGGCAGGAGAGGGCTTGCCCATGGTCTGTCCCTGTGACACATGGCCCGCCCCACTCTGCACCCTCTACCTTCCTCCTGCCGAAGGTGGAATGGGTCCTCTGGGGCTTGGGGAACCCAGGGAAATCATCATTCTTTGCAGAGATCTTTACACTGTGGGTTTGTTTTGTTTTGAGACACAGATTTGCTGTATAGTCTAGGATGGTCCTGAACTCACTGTGTAGCTCAGGCTGGCCTTGGATGCAAGGCCGTCTTTCTGCCTCAGTCGCCCAGTGCTGAGATTTCAAGTGTGCGCCACCACTCCCAGCCTTTATTTTTCAGTACTGAGGGTTGAACCCAGGGCATTTGCTCTACGCTACATCCCCAGCCCCCTTTTTTATTGTTTATTTGAGATAGAGCTTTGCTAAGTTGTCCAGACTGGGCTCTAACTGACTGTCCTCCTGCCTCAGCCTCGCAAAGTGCTAGGATTGATTACAGGTCTGCACCATGGCGCCTGGTTTGCACTGTGGTTTTGAATTTAGGGTCAGGCAGACCTTGAGTTGGGATGTGCCTCTACCACTTAGGTTTAGGTTTCTCAACTATAAAATGGGTTTCGCTGCTGCGGATAATACCCAGGAACCACATCTGTGTTCTCGCCACAAGCAGCTTGAGGGCTTCCTTGTGTGCACTGCCCCGGGTTACAGCCAGACGGTGGAAATCGGGGGCTTAGCAACATCTTTATTTCCACAACATCAAAGCTCCAGGATCCCTCCTCTACCTGTAATTTTATCTCTGAGAAAAAGAAGTTATAATTCACACTCTGTGCAAATGGAAAAACCGAGACCTGGGAAGTTGAGTAGTTTGTCCCAGCCCTTACAGTGAATTAAAGGTATCCCAATCCTTTGCACATGTACAGGGGTTTATAAACCATCAAGTGTATCAAATGCTTTGACACTTTGAAAATAGCTGTACTGAGGCCCTTAGTGATCTGATGGTGTTTTCTGTAGTACTGCTGATCAAGCCCAGAGTCTTCCACACTGAGCTACATCCCAGCCCTATTTATTTATTCATTTTGAGACAGGGTCTCTCTGTGTAGCTTAGGCTGGCTCTGAACTCACTATGTAGCCTAGGCTGGTGTGATCTCACGGCAGTCATCCTGTCTCAGCTTCCTGAGTCCAAGGATTATAGGTGTCCACCACTGTGCCCCGTTTTTGTGGTGCTAGGGAATAGAACCCAGCGCCTTGCGCTTGCTAGGCAAGTGCTTAACCACTGAGCCATTCCTCCAACACCACACCCGCTGCCCATTTTTGAATTTTGATTTTGACACAGGGTGTCACTCAGTCACTAAGTTGCTCAGGCTGGGCTAGACCTTGCAGTCCTCCTGCCTCAGCCATCCAGAATGCTAGGATGACAGGCCTGTACCACCAGGCCTGGCTTGGTGGTATATATTTTGACTCCCACTTCATGAATGGGAAGGTGGAGGTTTGGAGACTTGCGTAGAATCCCACTTTGGGTTTGTGGCAGAGCTCGGCCTCCCTCTTTCCGCCGCAGAGTCCTCACCCTGGCCGGCCTAGAGCCTCTGCAGTCGTTTTTCCTTATAGTCAAGTCCACTGACGTGAATAGTCATAAGCCAGGAGGGAGAGGGTTAAATTTTTCCTTCACACAGAGCTGGTTTTGATCTAGGCGCCTCCAGTGACCCCAGCTGACCCCCTTCCCCTGGGTCAGGCCTGCAGGCTGTGGGGGAAGGGAAGCAGGCAGTGATCCTCAGTGCCCAGTGGGGGTCTAGGGAGGGCTTAGGAAGGATTTTTCATCCCGATCTTTCTGTGGACAGAGACAACAAAGATGCTGGTGGCTTTCTCAGTCCCCGGAGGAAGTCCTTCAGGTCCCTGGGATGGGCTAACATCAGCGTGGCCGACATTCTTAATCCAGCCACAGTCTGTTGTCATGAGCCAGGAAACCCTGTGATGTCTTCTTGGTTAAGTGGGAACCGGGATGGTTTTATCAGGAAAGCTTCAAAGGGGAAAACCAGAAAATGGAAGCACCTAAGTGGCCGGAAGGCTAGTGGGTCTTAGGGGCCAACGTGTCATTCACCAAGAAGCAGCTTGCACTGAGTAGCCTGCAGAAGCCCGCCTAAGGGACCTGTAGCAGATAATCCCCTGCAAACCGGAAGGAAGCCGCCTGTTCTCCTCCTCCTCTCCCCAAGTGGCCCCTCCCTGCCCTCTGGTGGCACCAACCTGCTGGTGTCAGCCACAGTCAGGCCTGGTGTCCCGTGTCCCCCTCCACTCAGGGAAGGCACTTAGAGTAAACCTTCCTCTATAGCTGGGGTTGTACAGCCAGTCAGGGCAGAGCTGTTCCAGATACGGGATTAGCGCTGGCCTTGAAACTGCCACCCTGAGAGGGACATCCAGGGAAAGGACTTCTTCCGTGGGAGCCCACGGACTAGCCAGCAGGGAAGACTAAGGAAATCTCTTCCTCTGTCTTCTGGCTGCATGCTCCCCAGGTCCCTTGGCTGGAGTCCTAAACGCACCTTGTCTCTAAGCTTCTGTGAGAGCTTTAATTGCTCCTAGAGGAAGGGACCCCGTGATGGATGGGAAGACTTGCCTGGTGGGGCAGGTCTGGCACGCCTGGCTCTGGCCCTTTCTAGACACTAAAATTAGTGACGTTAATCATGGCCTTGTGAGCTGGGTTCTCCCCAGGCAGTGTGTCCCAGCCTGCTGCCCTCCTGGCGCCCTTCTGAAAGTAGCTACCCATCTGTGGGGCTGTGTTCGCGGTCTCACCTTAGCCTGTCTGTGGACTGAATTGCCGGGAAAGTGTTAATAATGATTGCTAGTGTCTTGTTCTCAATTTAAAACAAAAATTATTTAAACATAGTATTAAATTTACTGGTTTAATACTTTTTTATTTATTATTTTTGAGACAGGGTCTTGCTCTGTAGTCCAGACTGGTTCTGAATTTACTGGTGTAGCCCAGGTTGGCCTTGGACTCAGGACAGTGGCCTGCCTCAGCCTTCTGAGTGCTGGGATTACAGGCGTGCACTACCATGCCCAGCTTTATGTGGTGCTGGGCAATGAACTCAGGGCCTTGTGCTTGCAGTGCTAGCGCTTTAACTGTTGTGCCAGTCCTCCAGCACCCCCAGGCTGGTCTTGAACTCACTATGTAGCGCAGGTGGCCTGGAATTTAGAGCGGTTCTCCTGCCTCAGACTCTCACTTGTGATTACAGGTGTGTGCCACCATACCTGGCATATGTGGTGCTGGAGAATCAAACCCAGGGCCTTGTGCTTGCGAGGCAAGTGCTCTAACCACTGAGTTTTGCCCCTGGCCCAAAAGATTTTTTTTCTTTTTCTTTTCTTTATTTTGCCAGGTGAAGGTCTATAATCCCAGCACTCTGGGAGGCTGAGGTAGGAGGATGCATATATGAGCCCAGCCTAGACAATTTAGTAACTTAGTGAGACTTTGTTTCAAAAAAGAATAACTGGGCGTGTAGCTTAATGCCAAGGCCCTGGGTTCGATCCCTAATAGTGTAAAAAAAAATCTTTTTAAGGCTAAAAGCCACTGTATGTGCAATTTTTTTTATAGATCTGTGGATGGACAATTGAATGGTTTCTGTCCTTTGGCTGTTATGAATAATGGGCTGGATAAATAGCATAGCCGTTAAGTCATTTACCTAGCAAGTGCTAAGTACTGGAGTTTGATTCCCCAGCACCACATAAACTGGGCCTGTTGGCACATGCCTGTAACACTGGGGGGCCGGGGGGGGCGGTGATTGTGTGTGTGTCTGTGTGTGTGTGTGCTGAGACTGGAGGAAAATAAATACAAAGAATAATAGGGAGATGAGCATAGGTATAGAAATACTTAAAGACTCTGCTTTCAATTCTTTTTGGTGTATGTCCAGAAGTGGGCTTGTTGGATCATATGATAATTCTTTCTTCTTTTTCTTTCTTTCTTCCTTTCTGAGACAGTGGCTGGCTTTGTAGCCCAGGCTGGCCTTGAACTCATAACAGTTCTCCTGCTTCAGCTTTCTCAGTGCTGAGATTACAGGTGTGTTTTGCCACACCTGGCTAATTTTTATGCAGAGCTGGGGATTGAACCCAGGGCCTTGGGTGTGCTAGGCAAGCACCCTAACCATTGAGCTATGTATGCCCTAGCCCCGTCTTTAATTTTAAAGGAGTCGCTATTTTGTTTTTCACAGGGGCAGTACCATTTTACATTCCTCAGATCAGTCTCCCACGTCCTCGCCAGTGCCTGTTCCGCTCCCCACATCCACGTTTTGTTTTTGGGTGATAGCCATTCTGCTGGGAATGAAGTAGTAGACTCTCGTATGGTTCTTCATCTTTTAAGGAAAGGTCAAAACCTGAGAAATACGAAGGCATGCCCCCTAGTGTAGAAGTGGGCAGGCCTCGGCTTCAGTCTGTGGTCATGGCCTTTTCCCCTGTGTCTAAGGCTCCATTTGCTATTTGGTTCCCAGTCCATCAAGAGAAGGCAGCTGAGGTTTGCTGACTATGCCTTCCTCCTGTCACAGCAGCAGCAGGGCTGAGACCTCGCAACGGTGTTGGGGCGATGGATGAAACGCTTCATGATGTGAAGGTTTTTTTTCTTTTTTTCTTTCCTTCTTTTTGAGGCAGAGTCTTTCTCTGTAATCCAGACTTGTCCTGAACTCACACCAATCCTCTTGCCTCGGCCTCCTAAATGCACATACCACCACAGGGCGAATTTTCATGTGATGTTATGGAACCAAATTCGGCCTTGTGCAAGCTAGGAATGTGCTTTAACCCCAAGCCATGCCCCAGCCCAGCAAGGCTGAGATTTAAGGAGTTGCCATGAGGCAAGGGGTAAAGTGAATTGTGATGGGTAGAATACACAGCCATGAAAAGTGGTGTTCCAGAGCCAGGCTTAGTGGTGCTGTTATCTCCCAGCAGGGAGGGAGGCTGAGACAGGAGAATTCCAAGTTCAAGCTCAGCCTAAGTCACTAAGTGACTTAGTGAAACCTGTTTCAAAAAATCAAAACTAAATGATTGACTTGCTGTGGATGTTGCATAGTATGAAAGTCCTGAGATTGATCTCTGGTAGGAAACTCAAGCAGGCAGATGCTTTCCAAAGAATTTTAATAACACCTAATTTGTTAACCCCTCCGTCTATATAATTAAATCAGAAACTAGGATTAGAAGATGACTTAGGAGCTCAATGATGAAAAAGGGAACTACTCAGGAAAAAAATACTAAAATGTGCCAACTGATCACCTCCAGGTCGGTGAGAAACGGGTGACATTATCCTTTGTCATTTTTCTGTGGCGCCAAATTTTGCAGGTTTTCTCTAGCTAGCATGCGTGCCTTTTATGGTGAGGGGGGAAAAGTAAGAAATTAAGAGCGGCAGCGGCCGTTCCGTCGGCGGAGGGGGTTGCCACCGCAGCTCCTCAATGCTGCTGAGAGGTGAGGGTGGAGCTCAGGGACAGACATACAGGCGTGGGACTGGGCAGCAACATGGGTAAGCTGGCTGCTCAGCAGCCCTGTGCCCTGTGGAATGCTACCCCTTGGTTGTGGGGACGATACTGTGGGTAGGACCTGGCTTTGCACCCCCTTGTCTCTGTAAGTGGTGTGGGCAAGCCACGGGAGGCTTCTCACGTGGCCACTTGATGTGGCTGGCAAAAGTGAATGAAATCGGTAGCCTGTAAAACCAGGGTCTTTTCTGTGCACATTTGCCGTGGACTTCCCCTTTGTATCAACTGAACCATGACCGCTTCCATCATGGAGCAGGAGTAGGGGAGCTGCAGGGAAAGTGGGGGCTGGGAGGCTCCAGGAGATGACTGTGGCCCTTGGAACCACTGACGGGTGAGAAGGAAGTCACTTCAATCCAGCAATTATGAGACCTACAGGCCAGTTTTTTGGTTTTTCCTCATTGGCTGTGACCTGGCCTCCTTAAGCCTCTGTGCCTTCATTGATAAAATAGACATAATTAGATATTAATAAAATGGGAAAAAACAGATATGATTAGTAGTAGCTATCTTACAGAGCTAATGACAGAATTAGTAGTGTTAAAGTCCTATAAATGACACCTGGCATAGTGTGTAGTTGGTTCCTGTTGTTTCACTAGTTGAAGTAGATTCTGGTACTTTACCGCCCAGGCTCAAATCACATCAGGATCTTGGTTCTTCCATCTGTAAAATGGAAATACTGTTACTACCTACTTCAGATGATCATGGTGAAGATTAAGAGAGAGAGAGAGAGAGAGAGAGAGAGAGAGAGAGAGTGTGTGTGTGTGTGTGTGTGTGTGTGTGTGTGTTAAAAGCAATTCAAATAGTGCTTGGCACAGAGTAATGCTCAATAAAACCTCACCGTAATGGGAGGGTCTTTAGCCAGGAATGCCCTGTGACTAAGCCAGGTATTTGTGGCTGGCACCTGCCAGTTCACCTGATTGTCCCAGGAGTCCCCTCTGATTGGCTAATGCCTATCACCTGTTAAACAAGCCAGGTGTTGGTTGAGGTGGTCCTGCTTCAGTTTTCCTAAGTAAGGTGCTGGAAAGTGGGGCTGTAGGCAGGTGTGGGTTTGGGTGAAGCATTTGTCAGACGTTTTAGTTGGAATCTAAATGGCTAGAGACAAAGATACTGCTCTCGTCCCCCTGCTCTTTGCCCTGTTGAAAAGTCAAAGCCAAGAGAAAAAAAAACTTTAATAAGTACATAAAGTAGATAATGGGCGAGGAAGTACGGCCTCTGTGGAGTAGAAGATCGGAACACTTTGTGCCCCGGAAGGAGCGATGTGCGAGCAAGAGCTGTTAAACTGGGGTTTCTGCCGAGTGAGCTTGATTTCGGGGAGATGGTGGCGATTAGCCGTGCGAGGCAGGGATAGTGTCCCGGGTCGCAGAGGGGAAGTGATGGGGAAGCAGCAGACCCGGAGCGGTAGTCCGAGCGTGTGAAGGTCCAGCCCTTGGGCCTGGCCACTGTGACTGTCTGTGGTTTCTCAAAGCGTCCAGTGCACCAGTTGAGGAGATACACCCTCCAACCCTCTCTCGAGGCATATTTCCTGTGGACTTGGTGAGGTAATCCTGGCAACCCAGAGAAGAGGGGACCGGAGTGTGTTTGCTGATCAGGGGAGTGCCGACCTCTGGGGCTCAAGGCTGCGCTCCAGTCAGTACTGCCTGGTGGCTTTCTTGCAGACCATCTACTGACTTAAATTCTTGTCTCTTTTGATTACTGACCCATTTCCTCACCTCTGCAGTAGGAGGCTGAGGCAGGAGGAACAAGAAGAACTAGGGAAAGAATCAGGAAGCCTTTCCTGAGCCCCAGGGGACCACAGGATGCTGTCTGGAGATGCCCCTGTTGGAAGTGTGAGGCCTTTGAGCTGGGTTGGGGTGTATATAGCTCAGTGGTAGATCACATGCCCGGCAGGCACAAGTCCTGGTGTTCTGCACCCAGCACCACAAGAACAACCCTTGTGGGGCACACACTGCTTTGGGGCTCAGTGCTCTAGCTGCCAGAGGGGCCCGGGAAACATGTTCTTTCTTTTTCAACAACCACAGCATCCTCAGTGCCAATCCATGTTGGGCTAGGCATTGGGTAACGCATTTTAGATACAGTGACTTAGTTCTCCAGCCACTTGAGAGGCAAGTACTGTTGACTCCGGATCAGTGACCAGTGTGAATTGGGTGGCTCCCTGCTTCCCGCATTTCCACTCCTCTTCTAGATTACGAAGATAGTGACCACCAGGGTTGTCCCCTTGTGTGCCAGCTTCTGGGCGTTGCTTGTATTATCTCATTTACTTCTTGAAACCATGCTGGAGAGTGCGTATTGCTTGTTCCTTCTATCGATAAAGGAAGTCACAGGCCGGGAGAGTTAGATGAGTTGGCTGATAGGAACCGTGCTGGGGTTTCAGCCCACTTTGCGTGACTTCATTTCACCACATTCCATGAGATATGTGGCTGCGTGGCTTCTGCTTGGTGATGGGCCTGGTGACAGTGCTGGCCAGCCCACCCAGTGCCGGTAGGGGGAATGTCTAGCAAAGAGGAGAGTCTGTCCTGCCTGGAGGGTGAACACAGCTCTTTCCGATGGCTCTCACTTGCTCTCTTCCCTGTCTGTGGTCACCTTGCCGTCCTCCCCTTCTCTGCTGCTAGGATTGGCAGGGCCCTGCAGGGTTAATGGAATGGCACTTCACCCCTGGCTCCAGAGGACACAGGGGAGCCCTGAGGGTGCTGGTGAGCCCTGCAGAGTTGTTGTGTCACCAGTGAAGGGATGGCTCAGTGGCTGAGCCAGATGAGCAGTGGTGCTGACCGTGTGGGGTTTCCCTGGCAAACTGGTGTCCTTCCAGACTGTCTGCACTGTGGGGCCTGGGGTCTGTGTGGGCACTTGCCAGGGACATGCCGCATCCCTGGGGACACTGAAAGACTACTTGGACACCAGATATCCTGAGTTCCAGTGTGAGATTGTACAAGGAGAGAAAATCTACATGGAACAGATGAAGAAGAGGATCACATAGTGGCCTCAGGGAGCAAACACGGTTCTTTTTTACAAACATGCTGACATTCAGTTGCTTTGATAGCCCTATGAGGTATATTTGTTTCATTTTTATTAATAAACATATATATTATTTGTTGTCGTCATTAGGAGTAATATTGGGGACTGAGGCCAGGGTCTTTACACTGAGTTGTATCTTCAGCCCATTTTTTGTTTTTGATATTGAGACAAGTTGCTAAGTTTCCCATACTGGACCCGAACTTGTGATCCTCCTACCTCAGCCTCTCAGAGTGCTGGGATTGAAAGCCTGCGCCACTGGCTCTGCCTGGGTATTTTTTAAGGTGCTGGGGATGGAGCTCAGGGCCTCATGTGTGCTACGCAAACACTTTACCACTGAGCTACAAACCTTGCCCTAATTGTTTCATTTTAGAGATGAGGAAACCAGAACTCGCCCGTGGTTGCACAGCTGCAAGTAGATGGTAGAGCCCTCTACTTGTGTGAAGCAAAGTCCATGTAGCAACAAAGCTTAGCTTCTCTTAGGTGCCAGGGTGCCTCTCAGCTGTGAATGGGTGATCACACCCACCTCCAGCAAACAGATATTGGATCCTCCCTCCCTCTCTCCCTCTCTCTCTCTCTCTTCCTCTCTCCCTCTTCGCCCCCATTCCCACCCTCCCCCCTCTGTCCCTCCCCCTGTTTCTTTGCTTCTTCAGTGCAAGGGATTGAACCCAAGGGCTTTCCAATGAGCTACATCTCTAGCACCTTTTTCATTTTGACAGGGTCTTGCCAAGTCACTTAGTTGCCCAGGCTAGGCTTGAACTTGCAGTTCTTCTGCCTCAGCCTCCCAGAGTGCTAGAATTACAAGCATGCACTGCCACACCTGGTTTGTAATCTTCACTTTATGATCAAGAAAGTAAGATTTTGGGTGGTAGAGTCTTTTCCCCGTGTTCCCAAAGCTTTTGACTCATTTTTCCTTGGCTGTGGCTCAAGTCCGAACCCCCTGGCTTCTTGTAAGGGATGGAGACAGCCCATCCCTGCTGGGCTAGAGCCTATTCGCTGCAGTACAGGGAGGCTGGCCGGCCAGCAGCCAGGAGATGGAAGACATGGGGTTGGGCGTTAGTGCAGCCTGGGTTCAGATGCCACTTCTGCGGGGCCTTGGGGAGGGCATTCAGCTCCCTGAGCCCTTCTAGGGCCAAGTGGGAAGATGAATGAAGAGCCTCTCGCTTAGTAGTTTAGCCAAGTGAGTACTGTACCATCGCCTGCTCGCCTTTGGCTTCCTGCTCAAGCAGTTCTGCACTGGCCTGGGGCAGAGCATTGCCCCTGTAGGAAGCCAGACACAACCCTGTCCGGCACACAGGTGTGGCCTGAGCCCTGGGTGACTGAGTTTGGGCTTTGCAGTTGCCTCTTGCATGGTCGGGATGCCAGGAGCATGTAGAGAATCAGGTCATGAAGACCTGAGGCTCCAGAGCAAGGCTCCCGGAGGCACCTGTCCGCTGGGCCCCAAACGGCATCTTCAGGCTGTTCCCTCTCTTTCTTGATTGTCCTGGGTTGGGACAAGACGAAGCTGTCTCAGAGGCCTCAATACCAGATTGAGGGGTGATGGAGGGACATCATAAGTACAACTCTCTCCTAGGCTACTTCTTTTCTTCGTGCCCTTGGGCCCACGTCCTCGAATGTGCCAGGCATGGAAGCTCAGTGCAGAGCCGGCCTTGTGCACCTGAGGCACTGCTAAGGAGGCTACCTCATCTCCCAAGTGGGAACCCAGGAACTCAGGAGGTCACCAAACCTGTCTAGCCGGGTGAAGCCTGCTCTTTTCAACTTGGAAAAATCCAGGGACTGGGAGTATTGGCTGTGCCCACCCTGAGCTTCATCACCTAGACCAGGCCACACCTGGATCCCATCCCATAGTCTAAAGGCCCACAGTGGCTGGAAAGGGTGAAGGGACTCTCAGGAAAGCTTTGTCCTAACTCTGCAGCCAGCCCAGCTCCCAGCTCTTGAGTAAACACACAGATAGGATCGGGCGTAGCCAGGAAGGGTGGCAGGGTGCGGCCTGAGAGAAGAATGGCAGGATGTGGCACAGGGGCACCATTCTGGGCACCCACGCCTCGGACTATTGTTTAGGGCAGCCTGAGGCTCTCAAATCTCTGGGGCTTTGAGAGGAAATGACATTCCCCTGGGACCGAGCCCTGCCCCACCAGTGTTACAGGGACCTCTTTTCCTTGGTGATGTGGATGGGCCCTACCCAACGGGACAGTGTGGGAGTGGGGACCAGCAGAAGGCCTGCCGTGTGCCCAGCCGTGTGCCCAGAGGCCCGCTGGGAGGGTCTGCCTGTCAAGCAGGGTGTGTTCTTGTACCCCTGGGGTCTGAGTCACAGTCATGCTGTGATGACTGGAATTTATCTCTCTCTGCTTCGAGATATTCTGGGTGAAGGGGGCTGTGGTTAGGAGGGAGGAAGAACTGAGAGTGAAGACTCCTTTGATTCCCATCAAGCAGGGTCTGTCGTTGACTGATTAGAGGGGGAAGTGGCTGATGATTGGTTTGTTTGGGGAAGAACGGGGGTGGGGGACTCCATGAACCCACCTGTGAGTGGGTGGGGGGGCGGTGAGAAGGCCCAGGAGGGAAGGTTGGTTATGGAGAGAATCCACAACATTTGGACCTTGCTGTGGCTGCACTGAGAGCTGCTGGCCCTCCTTGGAGAGGACTCTCTGCCTTGGCCTAGGTATTGGATTTGGGGGCCCAAGGGCCTGACAGACAGCAGACCACAGACTTAGGGCCCTACACCCTAAAAGCAAAGCTGGCTGGAGCTCTCTCCTTAAGAGACTTCACCTCTTTTTCTTTTTGAGGTAGGGTCTCCCTCTGCAGTCCAGGCTGGCCTTGAACTCACAGTAATCCTCTTGCCTGAGCCTCCAAGGTGCTGGCATTACAGGTGTGTGTCACCACGCCCAGCTTTTTGTGGTGCTGGGGAATCAGACTCGGGGCCTTGAGCTTCCTAGGCAAGCGCTTTAATCGCTCATCTATTCCTCCAGTCCGCAACTTCACTTCTCAGGATGCTTGGGAGAGATAAGGCTGAGGAGGGAGAAGAATGACACCAGGACACTTGGGAGGTTGGTTCCAGGAGGGAAAGGAGGGCAGAGCAGAAGTGCCAGTCAGTGTCCCAGCTGTTGGAAGGCCCTCCAACCCGACAGTCCCGAGGCAGTGCTGGCCCAACCAGCTGCACAAACCTGGCATCTCTGGACTCAGCTTCCCCATTTATATGAGTGACACCGGCAAAGGAGGATGGATCATCCAGGCAGGGAGCTGGTGGTGCGTCCTGTGGGCTTCTACCTCTGAGCAGGACTTGGGGGATCAGATTCAGAAAGGGGCACCTCATAACTCCTGTGTCCTGTGCTTCTGGGCATCTGGGGAAAGAGAGGATGGTGAAGCCTCCCGAGAAGGCCCGTGTATAAACTGAACCGCAGTGCATGATGTGGAAGGGAGGATGACAGGAAATGAAGGGTTTTGTTTTTTAGACCACGGAGAAGAAGAGAATTAGGAGAGAACTTCAGCAAAAATTTTAAATCCAGAATACAGGAAATAGTATTTTTTTTTCACCACAATCAAGGTAAAAACAAAAGGAAGAGGACTTGCTTTGCTGCCCACCAAGGGGGATTTAGGTCATGCATGGGAGAAAGGGAGCCAAGAAGGTGGCAGCTGGGGATAATCAGGTACAGGGAGCAGGGAGCAGCTATCCACTATGGACAGTAGTGCCATCTGTCAGCTGTTACTCTGGTCTCTACCACCATCTTTCTTCCTCTTGTTACATTTACTGAGCGTCTCCTGCGCTCCAGGCACAGTGCTAGACTCCCGGGCTGGCTGCACTGATGAGCACAAGCTGGGTCTCTTTGGTGCTAATCTTAGTGGGGTTCGCTGGCTTCTCAAGGCTGTGGGGCAAGTCAGAAATCCAAACAGTGCATGTGAAAGTATCATTCCCAGCCGTGGAAAATGTCACGAGAATGGGAGACAGGTGCATCTGATCTTTTTTTTTTTAACCCTCATTTTATTGGAGGAGGAAAGAGGGTCAGAGAGGTTAATTAACTTGCCTCAGCTCACTCAAACCTGCCTGGGTGAGGCGGAATTAAAACCCAGGTTGTTGGACCCAAAAGCCTGTAAGGTTTTCAAACTACATCCTGCCCACCACCCACTGCCCTAGTTTTACAAAAGATGGCGAAGGTGAAGCAACTGTGACAGCTGGGATGTGTCAGGGTCCCCCTCTTCCCCTGGCTCCCCTTCTTGGCTTGTCACCAAGACTTGCTTCTCTCTCTGGGAGGTCAGTGGTCAGCACCTGCGCCTGATGTTCTTTTTTGGCCATGCCAGTCTGAGGCTTCATTTCCCAGCTGTGACCGGGCAGGAAGAAGCGCTCTTCTCTTAGGGCTTGGGGTGTAGCTCAGAGGTTAGAACGCTTGCCTAGCTTGTGCAAGCCTCAGGGGTTAATTCCCCAGCACAACATGAAAGTTAGCTGGATGTGGTGGCACATGCCTGTAATCCCAGCACTCAGGAGACTGAGGCAGGAGGATTGACATGAGTTCAGAGCCAGCCTGGAGTACAGCGTGAGATACTATTTTTTTCAGCAGGCCTGTGCTCTGGAAGGGGGTGAGGGAATCAACCTGGTGCTCAAGAACTCTGCCCCCAAAGATAGGATCCAGAAGGTGCTGTCCAGCAGGAAGGGACCTGCTGTATGGACCTGGGCCATGCCACTTCCTGCACAAACAGGTCCAGAGGAGACAACTTAGGTCTGGTACCCAGCACTTTTAGGTACATCAGAAGCCACTGAGCCGGGAAAAGTCCAGGTGGACACCAGGCCCCGTGAATAGGCGACACCTCCAAGCCAGTTTGGACGGCCCCTGGGAGGCACGGCCTTTGTTAGAAAGGCTGTGCTGGAAACCAGGCTGAGGCGGTGGGGGCCCCAGGCAGCTCCCTGGTAGCAAATCCCCAGTGCCCACAGTGCCGCTGCATGTGCTATTGGGGGGCAAAGTATGGGTGATTAGCGAAGAAGCCATTGGAGCTCATGGGCAGGAAATGCTTCGTGCCCTGCTGCCCAGCACAAACCCAGCAGGATCCAGATGCGTAATTTTGTATCTTCTAGCTACCATCTGGATTAAAAAGTAAAAAGAAGGCTGGGGGTGTAGCGCTGTGGGATAGCGCTTGCCTGGCGTTACAGGAAAAAGAAAAAAGTATAGAAAGAAACAGCTGAAATGAAGTTTAAGAATTTATTTTATCTCAACTAGGAGTGGTGACCCCAGACTGTAATCTTGGCACCCTGGGAGCCTGAGTCAGGAGGATCCTAAAGTTCAACTCTAGCCTTGTCTTAAAATAAAAAGTTTTCAAAGGGCCGGTGATGTGGCTTAGCGTGAATGCCCTAGGTTCAAGCCCCAGGACCGTGGGGGGAAGTATTTTACTTAACCCAGTACATCTAAAATTTAATTTGTGACCAGTAACGGGTTATGAATGAGCTCGTGTGTGCTCGGTCCTGTGTGCCTTGCCTCTGAAATCTGGGGAGCGGGTGACGTTCCCAGCACACTTCCTCTGGGACTGGCCGCATTTCAAGTGCTCTGCAGCGCCTGTGGCCAGCAGCGCCGGCCCTGGCCGCGCGGTCCTAGAGTTAATCAGGACTGGTGCCCGGCGCCTCGGCCGGGGCCACCTCAGCCCGCGTGGCTGGGCGCTGGCCGTGTCTGGCCAGGGCGGCCTCCGCCTTTGTGCCCGCCCAGCCGGGCTGCTGGCTGCGGCTGCACTGGGGAGAAAGGCGTTGAGGTAGGAGCTGGCAGGCCAGGAAGTTGGGGCAGAAGGGAGGAGAGAAATCCTTAAGACCCGCGCCTGGATGGAGGTGGCGACCCGGCGGCCCGCCCGCGGCCACGGTGGGTGTGGGACGAGGTGCCGCTGAGCCGCCGGGATCAGAAGCCCACAGGCCCGCATTGTGCGCCTGTCACACTTCCTTTGGCTTTATTGCCTTTGTCCAACACCCCATTGTCTGGTTTCCTTTTGTCCCCCTTTCAGCACGGCTGCCTTTTATTTTCCAGCCAGCCTGGTTGTTTTCGTTTCTTTTGTCTGAAGTTCCTGAGAGGAAGGTTTTATTTTCAGCGGTTTGATTAATTCACAGCTTGAGCCCGGGGGTTTGTTTGTTATGTAATTGCTGCCCTCAGCTTCAGGATAATACCCCTCCCCCTGCCCTCCCCACCCCCACCCCTGCCTCCCCCTCCCCGGGGCCTGGCTCCCAGCTCCTCCTGGTGCCCGCTTCCTGCAGGCTGTCCGGGGCCCCGGGGCGGTAGGAGGAGACCCCGGGCAGGCCGGGCTGGGGTCTTGCCTCCGTCTAGGTGAGACAGGATGACATTCTGAGAGTCAGGTAGAGCCCTCTCCTTACCCTGCAGCACCTACCAGCAACCCCAGCCTTCAGGGAGACTGGCAAGAGGATCACAAATTTGAGCCCAGCTTGGGTTGCTGTGAGTCCAAGGCTAGTCTGGGCTCCATAGTGAGTTCAGGACCAGCCTGGGCTACAGAGCAGGACCCTGTCTCAAAATGAATAAACAAACAATTATATAAAATAAAAATGAGGCCGAGATTTCTGCCCCCAGTACTACAGGGTGGAAAAAGTGGATGGGCAGGAGAATCTGGTGTGGTCTCACCTGTAGGGTGTAATACTGTCAGACAGGTATATATGTATCTGAGTCCATTATAATGCCCTTTTCATTACTTCCCTTAAAATACCATACATGTGACTCCATCGGGGATGCTCTGTAACATTGCGCGATTTGGTCTACACCATAGGAAACCTTTTACAGAGTTAATGCGAGCTGTACCAAGTTGCTACGGTATACAGAGACAGCAGCTCCCGGCCCTGTTAGTGTCACTTTCTGTGTTTTTACTTATCTGTGGTCCCGCATGAGCCAGAAGTATTGGGAAAGTTCTGTAAATCAGCAATTTGTAGGTTTTTAATTGTGCTCTGTTTTAAGTGGTGATGAAATCGGGGCCCAGGATGTGAGTTGTCCTTCTGTCCAAGTGCGTCCCCGCTGTCTACACTACCTGCTCATTAGTCGCTGAGTAGCCATCTCAGGGTGGTAGCTGGGAGACTATTGTGCTAATTTCTGCGCTTGTGTTTAATCGGCCCTACTTTTACTGAATAATGGCCCCAAAGTGCCAGGGTAATGATGCTGGGGTTGGGATGGCCACGGAGTAAGCCCTGAAGCGCTTCCTTTCCTTGAAAAAGTGAAAATTCGCAATGGAGAAAGGAAGACGGTGTGCTAAAGTTACTAACCTCTGAAGCAGGACCTAATAATACCTGCACTCTGGGAGGCCCAGGCAGGAGGATCACAAGTTCGAGCCCACCCTGTGCAACTTAGTGACTTAGGGAAACCCTGTCTCAAAATTAAAACTACAAAAATGGCTTTGAGATGTAGCTCAGTGTAAAGGCCTGGGTTTGGATCCCCAGTACCACCAAAATAAATAAGGAAAGAGAGTTACTAAGGCCTACACTGAGAATGAATCTCTGTGAAATTGTGAAGAAAATTTTGTGCTAGCTTTGCTGTTGCAGTTCCAATTGCAAATTACAGACATACTTAAGGTGGAAAGGGTACTAAATTTGTGTATCTGCATGCACGAGCCCCCAGTCTATATAGAAGGTTCAGTACTTCGCACAACTCAGGCGTCCACCACCAGGAGTCTTGGGGACACATCCCCGATGCTGAGGGCTCTGCCTTGTCACACTGTGCCTGCCATTTAAAGGATATTTTCCCTTTACCTCTCCTGAGTCCGTTTGTCCAGCCAACTGTATAGTACAGATAGGGTAATTTATAATCAGTAATGTATTGCCCATAGTTAGAGAAGCTGGGAAGTCCAGGGTTGGCATCTGTCAAGGGACTTTGCTGTGTCCTCCTCGGCAGAAGGGCAGGAAAGCGGGAGGAGTCAGACTCACTTTCCTGGCAAAATCCCCAGTCCCTCCATCAGATCCTGATTGTCCCTCATCTGTGCTTGAGGCTCTGGAACCTTCCTGCACCGCCAGCCTGTCATCAGGCCCCACCTCCAACAACTGTTTCCCCAAGCTGAGTTTCCAACACATCAGCTTTGGGGTGGGCAGACTCAAACCATCGCACCATGGAAAAATGACTCGGGGAATTTTAATTTGAAAGGGCTTCTCAGATCACCTGGAGGGTTGTTCCAAGTCCTAATCCCATCCCCAGAGATTCTGATCTGTCAGCAGGACTCATGACTTGGTCTAACAAGCCCCCCCATGCCATGCCGGTCATTACACATTTGGCCCTTGGTAACTGGGCTCCACATCCCTGCCCTCAAAAAATCCCTCCTCCTAGATAATTGTCATCTATAGTGAAGATTTTACACACATGCACACTTTTTTATTTTCTTTTTCTTGTCTTTTCTTATTTGGTACTGGCTATCAAGTCCACAGTCTTCATGCTAAGCTTCCTCCCAGGCCATTTTTTATCTTTGATTTTGAGACAGGATCTCACTAAGTTGCTAAATCACCCAGACTGAGCTCAAACTTGCAGTCCTCCTCAGCCCCAGCCTCTTTGAGTGTTTGGATTATAGGTCTGTGCTGCTGGGCTTGTCCTAGACTTTTTTCTGTCATTATTCTTTAAGTGATATAGTCTGACAGTTGTTTATATAACATTTACATTGTAATAGTTATTGTAAGTGGTCCAGAGATAGTTTTGAGCAGAGGCAGGGAACATCCAGTTCACGATCACATGGTCCCAGGAAAGGCAATGGTAGCATTAACAGTGAGTTAATTAAATGTTTTACCAAATATAGGAGGCTTTCTTTCTTTTTTTTTTTCTTTTTCTTCTTCTTTTCTTTTTGTTTGTTTGCTTGTTTCTGAGACAGGCTCTTCAATCCCTGCTGGCCCACAGCAATCCTATCTTAATCTTTTGAGCAATGGGATTACAGGTGTGTACCTCATGGCTATTAGGTGGTACTGGGGGAAGAAAACTGGGGCCTCCACCTGCCTAGTTATGTGCCCTAACCACTGAGTTACACCCCCAGTCCCTAGACTAATTTTTAAGCAGATACTTTTATGCAGAGCTCAGATGATGTCCTAAATATCCAAATGGCCCTTGCAGGAAAATGGTCCCTCAATCCCTGGTTTAAAGTACACAGAAGGCTGAACCTGGTGGCACTGTGGGAGGCTGAAGCAGGAGGATCACAAGTTCTAGTCCAGCCTTGGCAGTATAGTAATTTATTGAGACCCCGTCTCAAATCAAAATGAAATAGAGCTGAGGAGGCAGCTCAGTGAGAAGGCCCTGTGCTCAATCCCCAGAGGAAAGGAATGAACGCCTTGGGTTGAGTAGTTGAACCTGGTTTCCTTTTGGTGGAAGGGCTATTTCTATTTTAAAAACAAACAAATCATAGCATTTTGAGAGGCTGAGACAGGAGAATTGCAAGTTCGAGTCTCACTTCATCCACTTAGCAACTCAGCAAGACTCTCTCAGATAAATAATAAAAAGGAGCTTGGGATTTAGCACAGAGCAAAGGCCCTGTGTTCAATCTTCAGTACTGCAAATATAAAACAGTAAACAAACAAAATGTAAAAAGCACATGGGACGGAAGAGCCTTTTCTAACTTTTCTGTGGGCTCTTAAAGAAAGCATGCATTTTGTATGCGTGCCTGTTTGAGAAGCTGGGGCCGAAGAAGCCGGGGTGCCATCACTGTCTCTGCGGCGCCAGGGCAGGCTTACAGCAGACCCAGGCTCACCTCTGATCTCTCTGCCCTCCTCCCACAGGATGTCCATGAGGAGCCCTGTCTCTGCCCAGCTGGCCCTGGATGGTGCTGGCACCATGGTGAACTGTACCATCAAGTCGGAAGAGAAGAAAGAGCCTTGCCATGGGGCCCCACAGGGCTCGGCCACTGCAGCTGAACCCCAGCCTGGAGACCCAGCCCGGGCCCCCCCAGATGCTGCTGATCCCCAAGCTCCAGCTCAGGTGCCCAGCACTAATCCTAGGGCTCCTGGAACAGTGTCCCCTCCTGCCTCTGTAGGCCATGCCTGTGTGCCACACTGGTCTCTCTCTTAGGTGGGGCAGGTGCATTGCCATACCTGGGCAGCAGATGTGGGCAGCAATGGTCCTCAGGGGCCAAGGCACAGCTAGGTGAGCAGGGCATGTTGTCAGGTTCCAGCAGAGCCCAAACCAGGTCACCTGCCAGAGTGGGATGTGGCTCACTCCAGACTTGCTGCCAGACAGTGACTGCTCATGCAGATGTGACCCGATCCTTGCTCCTGAGGATTAGCTGGGAGCACAGGATGTGATGTACACCCTGTAAGTTGGCTTACCAGAAATCTACTCACCTTTTCATATGATGTGAGCAATCTGACTAATTACCCAAGTAAGAGCTCCATTACTGGTAAAAAGCCACAGAACTCCTCACCCTTGCAGCTAGAACATTAATCCTAATCAGTAAGAATTCCCACAACTTAAAAAAATTCTGTGATTCTACATAGAAGAGGTAAAAAGGGATACACGTAATTAATTAGAAGCCAAATGAATGAGTGTGAGAGTTTGGAGCCCCAAGGAAGAGTCCAGCCTGAAAGAACATAGAGTGGGGAGAGATGATCAGGGAGCCCTTCCTGGAAGAGCAGGGCCTCAAGGAAGGGGGAGGACTTTGGTAGCACAGGTAGCACAGGGCAGTTCTAAGAGAACCAGGAACCCCAGGTCACCTGCATTGGTCCACATTGGTGCGGGGTGCAGCTTAGGGAAAGATAGGTGGAGCTTGGGTAAGCAGCCGTTGGGATGGTGTGTCCAGCAGTAATAATTAATAGCGAACCTGGGCTTTGAATGCAATGACAAACCTCATTCCTGCTCTTAAACACCCTTATCCCAGCAGTAGCCCTGCGACGGGGGAGGTGTTGGCATTTTTATTTTGACACGAGGAACTTCGGTTCAGAGAAGTTCAGGGCCTCGGTTGGGATGGAGTCCCTGTGCATCTGGGAGCCTGGGCTGTGATCCAGGTCTTCAGTCCTCAAACTCTTCACTGTATCGGGTGAAGCACCAGCAGGAGTTGAGGTGGGGGGACAAAAGGCCCTCGTGGCTGCAGCGGTAGGGCAGGGTGGCGTCTGCGATTCCCTAGTGATGAACATCCCTGGGGTGCAGTGACAATTCGTCATGTCTTGTAGGACTGTAGCTCCCCAGAGAGTCATGGGTCCCCAGAGCCCAAGAGACTAGGAGCCTCTGAGGCGGCATCTGGAAGCCAGGAGAAGCTGGACTTCAATCGCAATCTACAGGAAGGTAAGAGGGGTGTTCAGTTAGAGGTGGGTCTGGACGGGGCAGGAGGTGACAGCAAGGTTCCTGTCATCCCGTGGTGTCTTCCAGTCGTGCCAGCCATCGAGAAGCTGCTGTCCAGTGACTGGAAGGAGAGATTTCTGGGAAGGAGCTCTGTGGAAACCAAAGATGTCAAAGGTGAGGGGCTGTGGCACAGTGGGGAGGGACATTCAAAGACACTGCGCATTTCAAAGTACAGCCTGGCACTTAGGAATGGACCATTGCACCCGGAGTTCACTAAATTGGAGGACAGGGAAGTGAAATGAGCTGGCATCCACTGATGGAGATCCACATGCCAGATCCTAAACTAAGTTCTACTTTAGCACCTTCCAGCCTCACAGCAATCTCATGAAGCTACTTCCATATCCATGGGTAGATGTAAAAATATGTATATCCCAGTTAGGTTAGGAGGCTGAGGCAGGAGGATTCCAAATTCAAGACCAACCAGGATAACTTAATGAGACCCTGTCTCGAAGTTAAATATTCAAGTGGGTGGTTCTGGAAGTGTGGCTCAGTGCTGGATGCTTACCTACTGGATTTAGTCCCCAGTATTGCCAACAAAACACCTCCTCCACCGATCTCTGCTGGGAAAAAGGGCCCTAAAATGCAGAGAAGCTGGTGACCTGTTCAGACAGGGTCTTGAGATGACATGGCAGTTGATCACTAAGTGTCAGCTGGATGGCTGGATGGTTGGATGGACAGACGGACAGACTAACAGAAACTCTCCCTGGTGGCTGTCGTACTGTGGAGCAGGAACGCAAGAGAGCCTGGCAGAGAAGGAGCTTCAGCTTCTGGTCATGATCCACCAACTGTCCACCCTGCGGGACCAGCTCCTGACGGCCCACTCAGAGCAGAAGAACATGGCCGCCATGCTGTTCGAGAAGCAGCAGCAGCAGATGGAGCTGGCCCGGCAGCAGCAGGAGCAGGTGTGGGCTGGGGCCTGGTGGGTTTCCCAGCCCTCCGTGGCAGTCTGTATGGAGGGCAGGGTCCAGCCCTGACAGGCTCTGGGCAGGGGAGTTCCCGGGCTGGTCCCCATGAACCATCCATGTTTTCTTTCTTGCCTTCTCAGATTGCCAAGCAGCAGCAGCAGCTGATTCAGCAGCAACATAAGATCAACCTGCTTCAGCAGCAGATCCAGGTAAGGAGAGAACCGTCTGGAGCTCGGGGCAGAGGGTGCGGGGACACCAGCCTGACCCTCAGGGGGTCCCCAGGATATCCTCGCAGCTGACACTCAGGGCAGAGAGATAGGGGCTCACAGAGGTGGCATGGGGTCAGGTGGGATGAACTTGGAGACTGAGGAGTTGAAAATCAGGGAGAGAGAAGGATCCTGGCCCTGGGGGGTCTGGGAGGCTTCCTAGGGTGCAGGTGTTTGGGTGGGTCCCTGGAAGGTGTGGGGGGGGGGGAGGTTGAAGGGGAGGCTCAGGCAACCTGTTTATCTCCCAGGCCAGATGGGTCCACCCCTGTGTCCTGGGCTGGCCACAACTGGTAGCTCTTTGGGTCTCCAGGGACTCAAACAAGGTCTGTTTGCCTTCAGCAGGTCAACATGCCTTACGTCATGATCCCAGCCTTCCCCCCTAGTCACCAGCCTCTGCCTGTCACCCCTGACCCCCAGCTGGCTTTGCCCATTCAACCCATCCCCTGCAAGCCAGGTGAGTGTGGAAGGGGAGGGCCTGCCACAGAGGCCGGCTTGTCCCGAGGTCAGGGGAGGAGCCCAGATCACTGTCATCTGTGGCTTGCTGTGTGGCCTTTCTGGACCCCTGCTTTTGGATCTGTTCTGTGGAAGAATCAGTCTTTCTTCCTGAACTTATGGAGAGAATGGAAGTGGCACATTGCAAACTGTAGAGTCCTTTTCAGATATCACATAATGTAATAACCTAGATGCTATCCCCAAGGCTGGTACACTCACTGTGCCAGGTTACTGTGTTGTGTCTTTTCTATTTCCATTTTTTTATTTTTGAGATAAGGTCTCATTCTGTAGTCCAGGCTGGTTCTGAACTCACTCTGTACATGGTGGCCATGAATTCATAACAGTCCTCCTGCCTCAGCCTCCTGAGTGTTGGGATTGCAGGCATGGGCCACCACACCCAGCTAATTTTTATGTGGTGTGGGAAATGAACACCTAGAGCTTTATGCACTCTCGGTAAGAGCTTAAACCACCATGCTATGCCCCCAGGCCAGTATTTTGCCTACTAACTGAGGTTTACAGATCTCCCCAGTTCCAGCAGCTGCCCTTCCTGTCTTCACACCCTCCTGCCTTTCCCCTGACCATGTCCCTCCTGTGTGTTTGCTGATGCTGAAATCTAGCAGAGTGACTTATGTGTCCGATACTGCCGTTGATGAGCCATGGGGGTGATGAAGTGTGAACTCAGAGCCTGAGAAGTTGAAAGTCAGAGAGAGAGAGGGAGGGAGAGAGAGAGAAGGATCTCAGTCCTTAGGGGTCTGGGAGGCTTCCTAGGGCTCAGGGTGTTTGGGCGGGTCCCAGGGAGGTGTGGGGAAGGTTGAAGGGGAGGCTCAGATCTGGCAGTAGAGGGCTCAGAAGGAAGGTCTGGGTGGAGGCCCAGGATTCTGGGGCCGAAGCTGCAAGGCGTTATTAGAGCCCAGGGGACGGTGACAGGGTTTAGGAAATGGCTGGGGGAGGGCAACTGGGATGGAGCTTGGGGTCTGGAATTTACTTTGTTAGGACATGGGGTTCACGTGAATACCTGAGTAGCCAATGCAACCGTTGTCTCTGGCTGTGGGAGACAGGGAATGCAGGGGACGCTGGCCAGAGGCAGGGTCTACTCGAGGACTATTGGGACCCTGCAAGCCTTAGTGGGGAGCGAAAGCCTGCAGCATGGAGTCCGTGCCTCACATTGGAGCCCACCTCGCCCAGTGCCCACTTTCACTCTTACACCTTGTCCCCCCATCGCTGTCTGCATCCTGCCCTTCCCACGGTCCTTAGCTCGCAGGAACACTCCCTTGGAAACCTGTTTTAGTCACACCATCTGGACCAAAGTTCCCGGACACATCACCTGTGTCCCTTATCGCAGCCTGCCATGTGCTCAATGATCTGTACACAGGGCTTATCTCCCCCACCTGAACTGTCCCACCTCCTTGGCATGGGGCCTGCTGGGGAGAGTGCAGAGGATAGGTAGACGAGAGAGGGTACAGGCAGAGGAAGAGGATGGATGTAGAGCCCGGAGGACCTGGGTTCAAATCTAGTACTGCCTTTAGTAGCTCTTTGGCGACCTGTTTATCTCCTGAAATTTTCTTTATCCATAACAACATATCGGGTACTGTATGCTACATGCTGTGTTATTAGGACTAATGCACACGGGACACGCCTTCCAGTAGGTAGCCGTACTTTGCACCTGACACAGAAGAGATCACAGGTGTCCTTTAGATGAGTACATGGTGTCCTCTACCACTCTACACCCCTGGAAACTCCTCGGAGTGGCTCGGAAAGGGCAGGCCTGGGGTGAACGTGCTGACCAGTGTGTGGGGCTCCTGGGGAGGAGGTCTGCAGCGGGTCTTTAGGGCCAGGGAGGGAACCAGGCTGAGCGCGCCTCACATGCCCACCCACCTGCAGTGCTGGGCCCTGTCAAGCAGGGTGTCTGCTGTTCTGTGCTCATCCAGGACTTTTCTCCTTGCCGCTTTCCCATAGTGGAGTACCCCCTGCAGCTGCTGCACAGCCCCCCTGCGCCCGTGGTGAAGAGGCCCGGGACCCTGGCCGCCCACCACCCACTGCAGGTACTGCCTCTCCCCACCCGGGGCTGCTCCGCAGGGGCTGGCTGGCTGTTCTCTGGGGGCTCACTGGTTCCTCTGTCTGCTTTATCTGTCTCTGCCACTCTGCCCGGGGTGTAACCGTTCCATATCTGCTCTTCATCCTCCCTGGGCCTCGGTTGGGGGGCTACTCTGCCGACTCCCGCCCTCTGAACTGGATCTCCCTCAGGAGCCCTCCCAGCCCCTGAACCTCACAGCCAAGCCCAAGGCTCCGGAGCTGCCCAACTCCTCCAAATCCCCCAGCCTGAAGATGGGTGCCTGTGGACCCCGACCCCCCAGCCATGGGGCCACCACGCGGGACCTGCAGTCCAGCCCCCCCAGTCTGCCTCTGGGTGAGCATCAGCCTTGTCCATCGACCCTGCTCCTGGGGAGCCACCCTGGATGTTTCCCTCGCCCTCTGGGGTCTCTAGTATAACATCAGGCCACTGTGCTGACCAGTTCTGGGTGCTAGTGTCATTTCCAATCTGTTCACATTTGCAGTAGCCAGTGTGGGTGGTGTCCCTATGGGCTGTACGTGCCCGTGGAGGGCAGGAAGGGTGCTAACCCAGGTGGCTCCCAGGAGTGGGGTGCTGTGAAGCTGGAGTTTGGACTGAGATGGGAACGAGCCTCTCAGCTCCCCACCCTCCTTTTCCTCTTTCTTCTCCCACAGGCTTCCTTGGGGAGGGGGACGCTGTCACCAAAGCCATCCAGGATGCTCGGCAGCTGCTGCACAGCCACGGCGGGGCCTTGGAAAGCTCCCCTAGCACCCCTTTCCGCAAGGTGTGGCCCACTCCCTGTCCTGAGGGTGGGAGCTGGTGGTACTAGGTGGAACACACAGAGTCTGGGGCCACCAGAGAGATGGGCGGGCAGTGAGGGGTGGGGGTGACAGAGAGGGCTGATGTACAAGCTGTCCCTGTCAACCCCAGGACCTCATCAGCCTGGACTCATCCCCAGCCAAGGAGCGGCTGGAGGAGAGCTGTGTGCATCCCTTGGAAGAAGCCATGCTGAGCTGTGATGTGGATGGTGAGGGCTCAGACATGCGGGCAGCAGGGCCTACTGCTGCGTCCCCCAGGGCTGTGTCTCTGTGGTCCTTTGGGTGTGTGTGCCTCCATCGTCACTGGGCTCCATCTCTGAGCCTGCGTTCTTATACCCTGGGACTGCTGGGCCTCCGCTCACTCTCCCAGGGCCCTATGGCTGTCTCCTGTGTTTGTCCTTTTCTGTCTCTGCCCTCTGTTGACCACTTGTTGCTGGCCTTGGGTTTCCTGTTCACCCTGCTCCTGCCTCGCTTCTCTGGCTGAAGGCTCTGGTTGGGCATACAGAGGATAGCCCTCTAGCCAGCTCAAGATCGTCTGCCAGGATGATTCTGTTCCTGTTCCCCAGGCTCCCGACACTTCCCTGAGTCCCGGAACAACAGTCACATCAAGAGACCCATGAATGCCTTCATGGTATGGGCCAAGGATGAGCGGAGGAAGATCCTCCAAGCCTTCCCAGATATGCACAACTCTAGCATCAGCAAGATCCTTGGTGAGGACCAGAGGGTGGGCCCTCAGGATGCTGGGAGCTGCAGGGTCAGAGGCCTGGGACCTGGTTGCAAGAGCCCGTTGGGTCTACTTGGGACTTACTTAGTATAATCATACCATGTTGAAATCTGGAACCTGAGGGGGTATGAACGTTGAGGAAGGGGGGTCAGCTGCGTCCTGGGGTCTCATACCATTTGGGAGGCTCTTCTGGTAGCACCTCTCTTAAGAACCTGTGTATGTGTGTGCGTGCATGTACACACGCATATATGTTCTTTAGTGTTCCTACTTGGCCTCTTCCCTCTCCCTTCTCTGTCTCCTCCCTTTGTCATTCCTCCTTCTTCCCTTCCTTCTCTTCTCCCTTCTCTCCCTAAGTTTCCTTCACCAGTTCTCCTGAAGCCACCTGTGGCGGGAAACAGGAGAGGCTAATGTTCTTAAGACAATCAGCAGAAAGATGTTTTAATCCTGTGTCTTTTTTGGAGACCACGGAGAGTTACAGGGCAGAGTAGGGTGGCATTAGAAGACAGTGGTTTTCAAGATTGAGGCCCCTCCAATGTCAGTGCAGGCCTCTTATCTAAGACATCAAGGTTTTGTTTTTATGGTGCCAGGGATCAGGCTCAGGGCCTCACACATGCTAGGCAAGTGGTGTATCGCTGAGCTCTACTCCTAGCCAGACTTGACGTATTTTGTCCTGAACTGGGCGCCTGTCTTGATGGTTTGGTGGCCTGGGGTGGCTGCCCTTTTGTTAATGCCAATGAGACAGAGGCCTTCTAGAAGCTGCTGGGTGGTTAGGTATGTGGGTGGCGCTGAATCTTCAGCTGACAGTTGGATACCAAGCAACACCCACATTAGGCCTGGTCCTTGCTGAGTACTAATACACACTGACCCCCTGGGGCCCAGAGGCTTCTCCTGGCTCTGGGGTCCAGCAGGGCCAGCCCTGACTGCTGGCCCCGGGGTCTGGCCAGGCTCGCGCTGGAAGTCCATGACCAACCAGGAGAAGCAACCGTACTATGAGGAGCAGGCGCGGCTGAGCCGGCAGCACCTGGAGAAGTACCCTGACTACAAGTACAAGCCGCGGCCCAAGCGCACCTGCATCGTGGAGGGCAAGCGGCTGCGAGTGGGCGAGTATAAGGCCCTGATGAGGACCCGGCGCCAGGATGCCCGCCAGAGCTACGTCATCCCGTGAGCAGGCCCACCCCAGGACAGCCTCAGGGGGGCGTGGCTGGCCTTTGTGCCCGTGACGGGGCACTGTGGATGTCTGCTGGCCATGAGCATATGCACGTGCACGCAGTCTGGGTGTGGCTGGCCTGGGTGCAGGACGCCAGGGGCAGTTGAGCATGACTGTGAGACTGGTGAGCACTTGGCGGAGGACATAGGTATGACTGAGTGACTGAGGACTGGCCACATGTGCCCAGGAAAGGTGTGTGGAGATCCCAAGGCGGGTCAGTCAGTACATAGTCATAGGTTCTAAAAGTATTCATCGTACGGGAAGATTCCTGCCCAAAGCAAGACCCTAGTGAACGCCTTTAAACAAGAAATCCCCAGGCATTTAAAATACAGCTTCCTGAAATCAGATTCACGTGTGATCGTCCAATGCCGTGTTACCTGCTGAACACACTTGTGACCCTGGATCTGGGGTAGCTGACAGTGAATTTGGCAGCTGGGGAGCACACCAGGGTCCAGTGTGTGTGTGTCGTGGAGCCCAGGGGACTAGGCTGGCGGTGGCGGCAGGGGAGCTGGGTTTGGGATGGCGGTGCCCGGTCACCTGTAACCACACCTTCTCTGCTTCTCAGCCCACAGGCTGGTCAGGTACAGATGAGCTCCTCAGAGGTCCTGTACCCTCGGGCAGCGGGTGTACCCATGGTGGAGCACTATGTCCCCCAGAGCCTGGACCCCAACATGCCTGTCATTGTCAACACGTGCAGCCTCAGGGACGAGGGCGAGGGCACTGACGACAGGCACTCGGTGGCTGATGGCGAGCTGTACCGGTACAGTGAGGATGAGGACTCGGAGGGTGAAGAGAAGAGTGACGGGGAGCTGGTGGTGCTCACAGACTGACCCCAGCCGGCTGGGCCTCACACCCCCCCCCCCCACCTCCGAGGGGCACAGCCAGCTAGCCTGGACTGCATTGGTACTTGGACTTGGGCATGCCCAGGAGCTGGGCAAGCTGTGCACTTGTAGATACATTGGTGAGGGGAGAGTCTTTTCACCTGCACACACCTTTGAGCACACCCGGGAGCTGTGGCCTAGGTGGGCAGGGTTTGCAGGGCTGTGATGAGTTGAGCTGGCCGAGCTCCTTGGCCCTTGGGGTTCATGGCCACGGGACACTGGATGACCCTCTCTCTTTGGCAGGTCTCCCTTCCCGGGGGCGTGGCAGCTATATACCTGTCCCCCTGGCATCATACACTTTCTTTGTGTTCTTGTCCTCGCTGGACCAGCCACTGTGGGGCCTGTACCCCCTCCCACACGTGTACCCCACATCCCTCCCATCACAAGGACCGCCCTGTACCCTGGCAGAAGGGCATGGCTGTCCCTTGCTATCTGCTGTCTGTCTCTGCCGAGCCCGCCGTGCCTGTGGGTGCCTGTGGCTGCTGCGCGCATGCGCGCCTGTGTGTGCGCATTTCCATCATCTGTTGCACAAGGTATTTATTGACTGCCCACTGTGTGCAGGGCACTGTTGCTGAGTTCTTGCAGGTGTGTCTGCTGACGCCTCTGTTGCTTCTCGGGGGGCCTCGTCTGTGCTTCTTTGTCCCCACATTGCTACCTCTTTGTCAGTCTGGGTGTCTCAGGTTCTGAGTCCTCGTGTGCATTTCTCTCTGTCCTCATTTCTCTGCAAGGTCCTGTCTCCTTCCCTTTCTCCACATCTGTTCCTGACCCCCAGTGCCCTGATGCTTTGGGTCTCTAGGCGCCTGGCTGCCTCTGGGCCCATCCGCCTCCTGGCCTCTTCCTGCCCGCCTGACCTCCCTCCCCAACCCTGCCAGTCAGTTCCCACGGAGCCATTTTTAGCTCGGAGCAGTATGAGAATGTGCCTCTGCCTCCTCGGGGCCCAAGCTGAGTCCTGGGAGTTGGGCAGAAGGACTGATAATGTCCCCTTTTCTGTCCATGACAGAGGCCCCGAGCAGGCCCCATGGCAGCTGGCCTCCACCCCTCCTTCGTGAGCATGGGGTGGGTGGCTCCCATTCTTTGAAGGGCCTGGTAGGAAGACTCCGCTCCCCCCACCCCCCTGCAAGGGAGCTCTCAGTTCCCCTCCGCTTCACAAGTGATTTCCCTAAGAACATCAAATCTTAGCGGACACCTGACTGCCAAGGTCTGGAAGAGCACTCAAATCAGGGAGCAAACCCCAAATCCTACAGGGCCAGATGGAGAGGCAGTGCCTACCAGCCCCCACCCAGCTTCTCCCCCTTCCCACAGCCCCCAGTTCTCTCCAGGCTGTTTGTTTTTTATGACTGTAAACATAGATAGTGCTTTATTTTGTTAATAAGATAATGATGAGTAACTTAACCAGCACATTTGTTTTCTGATGGCATAATAAAGACAGACCATTTAAGAATCCGGCCTTGTGGGGGGCGGGGGAGGCTGGCCCCAATACGGAATTCCTTCTGTGCCACCGGCCCCGGGCACCACTGCCCCCTGGTGGGGATTTCTGGGAGTGGCAGTCACAGGACCAGGGAGGAAATGGCTCAGGCCAAACCTGTGTGTGAGTGACAGGCGCAGTAAAAGGAGGCAGGCCCTGCCGTGCATGGGAGACCTGGGTTGCCCAGGTCCTGAGGACGATGGCCAGAACTGCCACACATCCAGCGGCGTTCCAGCCCTCCCCTTGGGTTCTACCATCACCTCACCTGAAAACAAGGGGACTGAAACTCTCCTGCAGAATGTAAAGAAGCCATGGCCTCCCTTGGCAGGAAAGGGCCAGGATCCCGACACGGGGCCCATGGGGAGCCCCGAATACTGAGGGCAGAAGCAGTCTCCAGGCCTGTGCTTCAGGGCCCTGTGGCCGTGTGCTCCGAGGGTTTCCAAGGCCTAGTTATCACAGCAGGAGAAGTAAGAGGCCCGAGAGGGCTGCACGAAAGACTGAAATTCCTCACAGTGCGCGCTAATAAGGGTCTATAAAAAGGCAACTCTTGTGGCTTAAAAGGAAATCCCATTCGTACAGTATGAAGCTGCAAAACTAAATGGCAGCTCCTGTGAAAGACTTGGGCTGGATTTATAGAGGCTTATGTTCACAGCGAGGGAGGGGAAGGGCACCACCCAGGCCTTGTCCTGGTTTGTCGTAGGGAGACCTTTGAGAGGCCTGGAAGCAGGGACTGCCGGCGAGGAAGCAGCCTGGAGAGAGCCTGTCCTTGTGGATGTGTCTTCAGAGAAAAGTTCCAAAGACCAGGTTTTTTCCTTTTTCCTTTTTTCTTCTCTTCTCTTTTCTTTTCTTTTCTTTTTCTTTTTCTTTCTTTTTTTTTTTTTTTTGAGACAGGATCTTGCTCCAGAAAAGGTAAGACTGGGATAGGATGGGAAGGATGACGGGGGCGAGTGCGCGGGCGGCCGTGCAGAGGCCTGGCTCAGGTGAGACCCAAGCGTCACTCACCCTTGTGGTTCGAGGTAAGAGCAGCGCGGACTTCAGGGCCCAGAATGCATCTGCGGAGAGACCCGAGGACTTAGAACTTTGGTCTTCCTGTCTGGGGAGGGCCGGTGCTGGGGACTGAACTTGGGGTCTTCTCACCGACCTCTGTACTCAGCCTGATTGTAATTTCAGACAGGGTCTCAAATCGCTGAACTGACAAGGGCTGGAGCCTAGGGTCCTGCTCCCGCCTCCTGGAGTGCCAGGATCGCAGGGGTGCCCCACCCCACTGCCTGGCAGAGGGGTCTCTGTATTCAGAGGGGCACATTCCAGGGCCGCAGACCTGGGCGGCTGTGGGAGTGAAGACGCCTGTAGTTGGGGTCCTGCCGTTAGGCAGCGGGTCTTTCCTAGCCCAGCCCCACAGGGTTCGAGCTTTCCGCCCGCTTAGTGGGAACCCGCGCCGCGTGCTGCCCTCTAGTGGTCACCGAGGAGAATTGCTCATGTCAACTCCCTGGCCCAACATCTGCTGCTGAGTAGTCCCGGGGAACTCGCTCACAGTCCGGAGTTCCTCCTCTCCCTGTACGGTTCCCAGGGCCGCTGTGGCCTGGTGGAGGAGCACTGCCAAAGGATCTCCAGGTACCTTTGTCCTTCTGGCCTCGTTCCAGCTGCCTAGTCGGTCACGTGTCCTCTTAGGCTGGCTGGAGCCCCGCCCTGTCCCGTGAGAGGCAAGACCAGCTCAGGTGGGTGGCAAAGGTCAGGAACAGTGTGTCCTGTTCATTACCAGGAAAACTGGCCGACGGGTTTGTCCTGCCGGGCGCTCACGTGGGAGGGTCTAGAAGGTGCCGGGTATGGTCCCTGGTCACAGCTAGGCCTGGCACTGAGCCAGGAGATATGGGGCCACGTTAGCCTGGGAGCGGTGTCAGGAGAGAAGGTGGGGCGCAGATTTTGAAAGGGAGGAGTGCCTTCCTCCCTACACTTTCCCACTGCCCCTGAAAGACTTAAAAACAGTGATGTCTGTCAAGGAAGGCAGTAGGAGGGTGCCTTGGGTTAACTTCCCCGGGGCACAGTGGTCAGGGACTCAGGGGTTTAGGAAGCTACCCAGGGGGCTCTGTCTCAGCCACTCCCCGCTCTCCTGCAGTGTTTGTCTCCAGAGCTGTGACTTCAAGGCCCCAGGAGGCTACACGTGAAGCTAACTTCACAGTTGTTATTTCTGCCTTCAGCTCCAGAAGTGGCTCTGAGGGGAGCGAGGAGGCTGGGTGCTGATTTCTTAGTGCACAGGCAGGCCAGGTCGACGACCCCTAGGGCCACCTACTGGCACCCTCCCTCTGCCTGGGTACATCTTTGCCCGTGTCCTCTGTGAGCAGCCCTCTGGCTGGCAGTGCCAGCTACACGGGATCACTGTGACCGTGAAGGCCCCGGCTGCTGATGCCCCCAGTCCACTGGTTGCCATGGCATCCTGGCACATTTGCAAGCAAAAGCCAAACAACCAGAGTCCACCTGGCAGGTGGCTGTTGCTGTTGCCACCGCTGCTCTTGGGACTGGGAATTTTCTCATGTTTGAGTTGCTGTGTTTCCCTCCTCCTGGCCTTCTAAGGAGGTGACAGGCCCGCCCCAGAGGTCCCTCCTGCCTGCTGTCACGCAGAGCAGCCCCTTTCCTGCCCCCACAACTGAGAGGACCAGAGAGGGAGTCAGGAGCATTTCCTTGCAGGGTTCCACCAGCTCACCTTGCTTGTCCAAATTTTAGCCTAGTTCTCTCCACCAGATGGGTTGATTCTAGAGCGAGAGTTGCAGGCAGAGGCACTGTGAACCCCCCTGTCCAGAGCAGCGAGGAGCCTGGGACCCGTGGGAGCCAGGGAGTGACAAGCTCACAGGTTCTTGCTACCCCTGATTTCACCAGCCCAAGAGGAGGGCTGGAGAGCACCTCAGCTCCTCACTGCAGAGACCACTAATCGTCCCCTCACCAGCAACCCTCTGACACCAAAGTCCAGAAATGATCATTTTAATGCATAAAACCATGAAAATTTACAAGTGAGCCACTTTATGAGCCAGAGCCAGGAGGTCCCCCCAGGAGCTTTGAGAACAGAACAGGGGTGGAGGCTGCAGAATTTCAGTCAGCACCTTCGTGATCTGGTCCCGCCCAGGCACATGGGTGCAGGCCCCTGGACGTCCACCAGCCAGCCCCACAGGGAAGACCTTAAGTCCACTCCAAGATGGAAGGTGGAGATGCAGAGACGGATATCGGGAGGGCAGGCAGGAGGCTGTTGGCTCTGAAACCAGCCACCCCACCCTTGGCAGTATCTCCTGGCCAAGCCCCTGTATGAAGCCCAGCCAGGCTTTGGAGGCCCAGGGCTGGTCACTCGTTTCTGCACCCAGGAGCCTACAGAGGAACAGAGCAGAAACGAGCAAGGACCCTAGAAGGGAATGTGGCTCCCCCTGGCCGCTGGGGCAGGGGTGATCCAGCTGGGAGAACGGAAGGAGTTTCCAATGAGGCAGCTGCTGGCAGTCACCGTGCTCAATCTCAGCCCTCCCCACCACCACCCCCCCCAACACACACTATGTACACCGGGAGGTCACAGTTGGCATGATGACGGTTTGGGGCTCAGCGCTGCTCACAGGGGGCATGCGGGGGGATGGGCCAGAGGCTGGGATGCTGGAGGTAGAAAGGAGCCCTCCTCCACCTCCTCCAGGAAGGGTTGAAGACACATTTAAGGCAGCCCAATACCAGCAGGCCCAGGGCTGGGAATGGTGGGCTTCCCAGGCAGTGATGGTCCAGGTCCTGGCTGGCTGCAGGCACTTCCTGCCCACCCTGGCAAGGGGAAGAGAGCCCGGAGCTGGGTCCTGTCAGCCCCTCCAAACAAGGGAGCGAGGTCTGCAGTGGCATCCGCCGGGGCCTTCTTCCTGGCCTCCCACCTCGTCCAAGGGTGCAGACCCCCTCCCAGATCAAAACTGTGCCCCGAAGAACAGGTAGACGGGTAGGGAAGGATTTAGGGGGCTGGTCACTTTGGCATCTCCAAGGCCGACACTTGAGGCTTCACCTTGAAGTACTGATTGAATCGGATCACTGCGTACCTGCTTGCGGAGGGAAGGAAGCCGGCTGTGAGAAGGGAAGCCCGGGGCCCTGCGGTGGCCACATCGGCCCCATCTTCAGGTCTGCCTAGGGCTGAGAAGGGCACCCCAGCCCTCTATTTTTTGTGGTTCTGGGGATCGAGCCCAAAGCCTTCACACGGGGAATAGGTTTTGTTCTGAGACGGTCTCCCTGAGTCGCTATCGCTTCATCTGACGTCAGCGAACCCACCTGGAGCGTGTTCTCATGCCCCCGTAGTGTTGCCTTGGTGCCACTGCACAGTGGATCTCCAGGACGTTCTCATCTTGCAAAGCTGGAACTCTACATCCAATAGACAACACTCCACACCCCTCCACCCTGCCAACCAGCATCGATTATCTTAATTTATCCATTTGTCTTTTTGTGACTGGCTTATTCCACTTAGAATCAAGGTTCATCCATGCTGTAGCATATGCTATGACTCCCCTTTTCACAACTGCACAGTATTCTGCTATATGCCATCTACCTGTCAGTGGGTGGACAGCTGGAGTTGCTTCCACCTCCTGGCGACAAGGGGTAGTATTGAACATGGGTACACAGATAGTTGAGACTACTTTCCATTCTTCTAGATACATCCCCAGAGCAGAATCGTTAGATCACATGGTAGTGATCTAAGTGTGTGAAGAACTCCCATACGCACTCTCTTCTATGGTGGCTGTATTATTCAGTCACACACACAGTGCTCACGGGTTCCAATTTTAACACATCCTAGCCAACACTTTCATAAGTTTTGCTCATCTGTTTGATAGTAAATATCCTGTCTGGTGTGTGTTTCTCCAATGGTTTGTGAACACCTCAGGGCCAGAGGAGTAACAGCTGAGGACAAGCAGATGGGACCAGAATGGAGGGAAAACAACTCCAGGCCTGGAGGGCTGCACACATATTCCAAGGACAGGCCCCGTAAAAGTTGTCAGTTGCCAAATCTAGGCTAAGCATGGTCCCCAGCTGTCACTAGGAGCCCCTGAGGGAGTGGTGGGTGTGAGGTCTCAGGGAGATGTACACAGTTGCCAAGTGGGTGGGGAGAGGACAGGACACTGGCAGGGAGTTTGGAATCGCCCAGGGGAAGTGCGGCAAGCATCTAGGTTCAGGGGACTGCTTCCCCCAATGTCCCTGGAGCAACAGCCCCATGGGAAAAGGGCTGACCTGGGCGCAGGGGAGGGGACGAGGCATTCTACGTGGACTGTCCTTTGCTCCCACACACGGGCTCCCAGCTGTTCTCTCTACCCCTGCCCCACCCCCTTCTCCCACAATGCCCCATGGTCACTCACCTGAGGAAGTCAAAGTTGATGGTGGAGTACTGGTTCTGGATGAGTGCCCAGAGAGCCCAAAAGAAGTGAGACGCCTGGAAACAGACCACAGAGCATCAGCCTGGCCATACCCATGCCCGGTATGGCCCCTACGGAGCCAGGACACAGGCAGCAGCAGCAGCACAATTCTATCAAGACGGGGAGGCTGCTGAGGCCTGGAGAGTGTCTAGGGCCTTTACTGTCCTACTAGAAAAAGATAAGCAGAGACTGTATGTAGCACACAGGTCTAGCACTTGGCCACCAAGGACGGGTCAACAGCATGCCTCCAGGAGGTTTCGGGGACACTCAACCTGACTGGACAGGTGTGCATTCTATCCTGAGTCTTCTCTTACCCAGGGGAATGGCCTGGGTATCTTCAAGGCCAGCGAGGTGCCCACGCAGGGGTGAATCCCTAAGCCACAGCTGGGGCAGGGTGGGGACTGGCACTCCTAGGCAGGACATGGAGAGACCCGAGGAGTATGGGCAGCAGCAGCCCAGACACGTGGACACCAGGGCTCTGCATTGCTGGAAGACCCGCTAACCTGACCACTCTCTGCCATGGGGAGGCTGTTTGGGTTGGAAAGTGAGTGTGGACCTGGAACAGGAAGTCTCAAGTTTGAGCCCTTATTGAACATTAAACTCTGCTTTCCTTGGTGCCAGAGTTTCCTGTGGGGCCCAGGCTGCAGAAGCTAGAGAGGACAGCTCCAGCTGCCCTTGAGCAAACAGCTGTGACACCACTGATCGCCCGGTTGGGGACCACACCCTGTGTCGTTCCCACCCCATCCCAAAGTCCTGTTCCCTCGGGACTCGCTCTGCTTTCCTCCCTCTGAAGCTTGAAGTAGGCATAAACTAACCTAGCATGTGTAAAAGTGGTTTGGCTGAAACCTTAAAAATAAGATGTGGGGACCGTGCTTAGCCTAGACTTGGCAACTGACTTCTGGCCTTGGATTGCAATGCTAAAGAGGAAGAGCTAGTGCAGGGTCTGTTTTTGTGCCACCAAGAAGAGGATAAGCCATCTGAAGTCAAAAATATAGATTTTACGAAGCTGCATTACAGATTGTGAAATCTGGGGCAGCTGGCTTGTCATCCTGTATATGCATGGCAGACATTAATAAGCCTGGGTAGCAATCCCCTGGGCCCACACCCGCGGAGACTGTGTGAACCATGCTCCTGGAGAAGCAGGACTAGAACTGAGAGCTGGTGACTCAGCGGGGGCCAGGAATAGACTGTGGTAGAGCTTGGAGCCTGCGTGCACAGGGGGCTACAGAGAGGATTGGGGCTGACGTGCTCTATCTCGCCCCCACCAAAAATAAGTAAAAAATAAAGGAAGGTTGGGTTTAAATACAGCATGAAAGGCGAAGGTTATAGGGTGGAAAAAAACTACTTATCCAGACAAGAACTGCTAACAAAGGAAGCCGAGATCTTTCTTGGGAGTATTTTTCTAGAGCAGGGAGCAGAGCATCTTGGCATTAGGGGACTCTAAGGTGGCTCTTAGGTGGGGTTCAGATCTTTTTGTCTAACCCTGGGCACTAAGAGTGTGAGTGTGCCTCCTGTCCCTTCACCCCACACTCACCAGGGCAAACTTGTTGACTTGCACATAGAGTCTCTCCACCTCCCTGGGGGTCACTGCAGTCTCCTTCTGTGCCTGCAGGTAGTAGCGCAGCCATTGCAGCTGGGTCTCCCGTGCAGGGTACAGGCAGTAGTCGACCTCGTTCACACCTGGTGGGGAGGCAGGCCAGACAGAATTTGCTGGAGTGGGGCCACCGCTGCTCCAGGTATCTCCTGGATCCTGGAGCTCAGGGCCTGGAAGATGTGCCTTTCTTGTATGTGGGGGCCACCCTGGGAATGCAGATGCCTTGAAAGCCCTACTATTTTTGTGGGGATGAGAAGCAGGTAAACCAGCTGAGGGGCAAGGAACCATCCCGAATGGGAGCCAGGACCCCACAGGACAGTGCCACTGCTAGGTGTGGTGGCACACACCTGTAATCCCAGCAACTTGGGAGGCTGAAGCAGAAGGATTGCAGGTTCAAGCCCAATCTGGGCAATTTAGTGAGACTTTGTCTCAAAACTTTAAAAAATACAGAGCGCTGGGGATGTAGCTCTGTGGTACAGTGCTCCTGGCCTAGATCTTTGGTTTCCCTCAATAAAGGGGGGGGGGGGGACCACTGTATTTCCTGAGCCTTGCCCAAAATGATGAAGATACACAGAAGAGGCTGGGTGACACTGGACACATCCTCTCTTCTCATTGGCCTAAATTTCACAACTTAATCAGACTTGGTGGTAAATGTCAAAATTGTTTCTTGGGGCAGTTCAGCCAGCGGGCCAGAAACCTCCCTATAGGAGCGCCCACCCTGGCAGAGCCTGGATGACCCTGATGCACAGCCAGCTCTGACTCCTTCCAGCCTTGCTTTCACAGGAGTCCTCAAGCTGCCAGCCAGTGCCACAAGCCACGGTGTGGGCATGGCAGAGAGGCTGGCTTCAGGGTTGGGACAAGGACCAAGCCCCCTTTCCCAGTGGCTCTTCCTCTGTCTCCTTCCCTTATATTCCTCAAGAGTGTGTTAGTCCCTGAGCCCCGGGAGCTGGAGCCTAAGAAGCTCCTCGTACTGAAATTATGAGAAATGTGCCTAGGTCTCATGCCAGGTGGAGGTGGCGTCAGAGCTGGAATCTGTTTCCTAGTGTCCAAACCTGCTTCTGAGAACCCAAGAGGCTCCCTTCTCCCTTTTCCATGCCTTGTTTTTCCTCTCTCATCCTCAGAGAAATTCCACCTAGACTTTGCTCTGTGCGGTGGGTAAGAAGGACTTAAAGTGCTTGGGAATTATCTCTTCTGGAAAAGCCAGTGTGCCAAGCAGCCAAGTATACACAGGCCTGGTGCCCACCTCTGCTCTAGGCCATCTCATACCCGTTACTGTGCCCAGCTGAGGCCCAGCATCCCTCAGACACTTAGGTGAGGCTAGGTGCTGCCCTGGGGAGTTACACCCCCAGGCACAGTTAGTGCTTGACAGGTGTGTCATCTGGAGATCCTGAGGGGACGGTTGGCTTGGAATGGACTAGGAGTGGCCGAGGCTAGACCAAGGGGTGGGTGTTCCTACAGGTGGCCTGGACATTCTCCACCTATCAAAGCCACAGGGCCTGGCAAAGACAGATGTCCAGGTGCTAGCCTAAGGCCACCCTTCCAGGCCCAGGCTCCAGCTCCATCTATGAGGTGCTTTCTTGGTCCTGTTTTTTACAAGCTGTGAAGCTGGAAAAACCTGCCCTGCTTCCTTTGCATAAACGGCTCTACTGTACATGTGGTGCACTTACAGAACAATTAGCCACTCCAGGTTCACACCCCTCACCCAGCCTCTTCCCTGGCTGCTACGGGAAGCTCCCTGGCCTAATTGCAGCAGCTAACACTAACCTGACACTCAGATGTGCCATGTGTGGGTCTCAAGTTAGTACTCGGAAGTACCGCACTCTCCATTTTGGAAAGTCCCAGGGAAAGTCACTAACTTGCCCAGGGGTCACATAGCAGTGAAGCCAGGATAAGGATTTGGGAAGTACAGTTGCACGGTCTGTACTTTTAACTAGGCATCCATGCAAACAGCTACAACTTGTCCAGCCCTTTATCGACATGCAGGGCCTTCATGTTTGACTGCACAGGGTGACAAGGAGCTGGGACATGACAGCTGACATCCACACTGCCAGGGGGAGCAGTACAGGTCAGCTCTGTGTGGGGCCCTAATCCTGCTTTCCATCCTTGAGCTGTGAAATGTGGGGCAGAGGTGCTCTATCCTCTACCTGTCAAGTCCAGACCCACTTCTGGGCCACCCCGTGGACCTGGCTCCTGTCATAAGGATGGGGGTCTTGCACAAAGTTCCAACAGTCACGCCCTCCTTACCTGCAAACTCATTGAAGTGGTTACCGATGTCAAATGCTTGGTAGTTGTAGCCAGCATATTCATAGTCAATGAACCGCATGTGACCTAAGGGGAACAGGACAGGCCACATGAGGGCTGATCCCAGATCTGGAAACAGGGACTGGGCAAGCTTCCGCAGCCCCCTGGGATGCACCCACTGACCCTCTGATCTCACAGCAGTCTTCCAAGTTGCTTCCTCCTGTCCTCTCGTCCATCTGCCCTCCCCCAGCTCCTGCCTTCTCTTTCGTATAGCCAAACCCCCAGGGTTCCCCATCTACAAGACATCTGGTGTTAACAAGGCTAAGGATCAGAACCAGGCTAAGTACAGCCAGCCTCTGGAACCACAGGCTCCAATATCTACAGATCCAACTGGCTGAGACTAACAATATTTGGGAAAAGAACTGAGTCTGTTTCAAACATATACAGATTATTTTTTACCCTTGTTGTTCCCTAAATAATACATCAACTACTTATATAATGTTTACACTGCGTTAAGTAGTATAAGGGACCGAGAGACAACTTAAATAATATGAGATGGCTGAGTATGGTGGTACACGTTGGTGATTCCAGCATTTGGGAGGTTGAGGCAGGAGGAAAGACTGTTGTGAGTTTGAGGGCTACACAGGGAGTTCAGGTCCAGCCTGCACTATAAGGCAAGACCCTGTCTCGAAGTAAATTAATGAAGTACACATGAGGAGGTACATAAGTTATATGCAAATACTATGCCATTTCACACCTGGCCATCCTCAAATGATGTTATCTCGGGGGGTCCTGGAACAAGCCCCCCATGGATGCTGAGGGGCAACTGGATTCCCTGGGGAATGAAGCTCTCATCAGGACCACCAGGTGGCTTGCTCTGGAGGCTTAGCACAGCCACGTGTCAGTGGAAGCAGTGGGCCCTCCTGTTGAGGACCACTCCCACATCCATGGTTTGGAATTTTTTTTTTGTGAGTTTTCTAAACGGGATGTGTTTCCCTTACCCTGTCTCTCTTAAAATAAGTTAACATCAAATCCCAGCGCTCCTGTTGGTTATCCAGGTGCCAACATGAGGAGCAGCTGGTCCATGGGGTCAAACGACCCTCCAGCCCACGCCTGCCACCACTCTGGCCAGCGCCAGGGGCCATACCTTTGGCACTGTCGTAGATGATGTTCTTGCAAAGCAGGTCGTTGTGGCAGAACACTACAGGGGAGTCCAGTTTGGACAGATGCTCCTTCAGCCAGGCCATTTCCTGCTCCAGTACCTCCACCTTGGGGACATCTGCAGAAAGGCTAGACAGTGGCACAAATGCGGCTGGTTTGGGGAGGGCTGGTACAGACAGGACGGTGCTGGGCCTGGAGAGTCCTGAGCTCTAGCCTCACCAATCTTACCACAGAGGCCTTGAACAAACAGCCAGCCTTTCACTTTAGCTATCTATATGGTGGCACTAAGGTTTCCTATTCTTAGAAGTTCTGGTTATGCTAAGACACTGATTAAAACCTGACCACGAAAGTGGCTGGCCGAGTATGAAAGTCACTGGCCAAAGGGCATCCCAGCTTCTCTGTGAAAGGACAAAAAGGCAAAGAGGCACAGAGCACACGCGGGGAGGTGAGAGCAACGCCCAGTGCCAATGACCCTAGACCAAGAGGAGGAGACCCACAGAACAGACCTGAGCCCAGGGTGCTAGGACAAAGCCCTGTGTGAAGCTGCACTGAAGATAAGACTCCCCTCAGGGCTCGAGAAAGCTGTATCCTTTCATCCAGAGAACCAGAGGGGCTAGAGAGACAGAGTTTTCTTAAGGAGACGGGTACATCCTGGTGTGTCCCCCTCACAGTCCAGCAGCTAGCAAAGTCATACAGGCGGAAGGACTGAGAGACCATCTGCTCTAGCCTCTCGCCTCACAGGCAGGCCGCCCAGGCTCAGGAGGAAGGCCGCATGCTACCAGGGCCCGCTCCCACAAGGCCAAAGGGACAGGCTCTGGGGAAAGAGCACGCCGTTCCCCCAACAACGCATCCCTTCCACCTTGAACCATCACTGTCTCCGTGTCCCAGGCCCCTCCCAGACTCTGCTGGGCAGCCCAGGGGTAGGGCAAGGATGCAGCAGGCCACTTCAGCCACACCCCAGCCATTTCTACCCAAAGAAACAGCAGCTGAACAAACCAGCCCGTTGATGAGGTCCTGAAGGCCATGTGGACGTCTGGCCAGGGCACACTGTACCTGGGTGCTCTGAACTTTGGTCTCTCAGATGCACACAGGTCTGTGTACACTGAGAAAGTCAAATAACCCATTCTTTAAAACCTAGAGCCACTCCTGGGCAGGAGAGGTGGCGTTTCACCTCCACTCACATCTCTCTGCTTCTCTGCCTGGCAGCCAAGGCGCATGAAGGAGGCAGAGGGTAAGACAAGCACCTGAAGACCAGGAAGAATACTGACTGAGCAGCGTCCCAAGTGCCCTCTGGAAAAGGAAGAGCCGGCAGGCTCCTCCCAGGCTTTGACAAGCCCAAAGCTCAATGCGATATTAGGTCCTGCAGTCCCAGCCCACAGGGAATCTGAGGCCCCAGGAAGGAGAGAGGCTTCCTCCTCGTCTCCACAGCTCTGGTGCCGCAGGACCCTGTACTTCCTCGTTTGAGGGAAAGATCCAAAACTGGCCATGTCTCCTCAGAGCGAGGCTGTGCAACAACCGCTCCCCACCCCACCCTCCCCACCCCAGACGGCAGGGCCCTTAGGCTCTGGGAAGGGCTCTCCAGCCCAGAAGTCCAAGGAGGGGAGAGGAGGCGGCCTACCCAGACCCGCACTGGACTTGATCTCCCTCCACGGGTCTGCGTATGATGGGGTTTGATCTTGGCTCTCCATTAGGGGCAGCCCTCTTTTAAGATTCCTTTTCTCTTGGACTGAGACCATCCGAAGATAAGGTTGAGGAGGCTTCCTCTGCAGGTCCCAGACTGAAAAACACGCTTTGACATCCAGATGCTGCCGAGCAGTCCCTGACCTTGGTCTAACTCTCACCCTGCCCACTCCAAGGCCGCGGAGATGGTTACTGTGGGAACCATCCAGGCCTCCCATCTCCCTTGGCTGCAAGGCGTCCCTCCCCTGAGCCCTGGACACCTGCCAGCCTGGCTCCTTCCAGTCCTACCACCACCAGACTCTTGCAAGGCTGAGGGGTGGGTCTTAACCACAGCTGCACTTCTCCCCCAGCTCCGAGACAGCAGGAGGAGATGAGGGGCAGGGGCTGTTGCCCATGAGGGAGTGCCTGTCCAGTCTCACTCAGCTCTGACCCAGCAAGGCAAAAATGACTCCCCTGGGGCGAAAAGTGTTCCAGCCTCCTGGCTTTCCAACTTTGCCCTCCCTTCAACCTACCACCCATCCGCATCTCCTCTTGATATCCAGCAGCAGTCACCAGCTCCACAGTCCCCCAGCCACCCTGGATACCTCCAGGCCTAAGCAAACACCAAGGCTGTCAGACCCATTTCCACGGGTCTCTGACATGCATATGTCCCTTCTCCTCTCCCATCTCCTACCAAGCTGCCCCAGAATCGTGTCCTTTACCAGGTCATTTCTGCCCCGGGAGCCCATCGAAATCCAGATTCCTGGGGCCGAACGCCAGACCTCCTGATCAATGCCCAGGGTTGGATGAGGACTCAGCATGCAGCAAGCACTCCAAGGGGCCTTATGCTTCACGTTCAGGACCCGGAGTCCTAGATCTTCCCCCATTTAACAACAAGGCTCCCTCAGATGATCTCCCTACATCAGTCAAGCTCAGACTTCACCCCAACCCTGACCTAAATTTGTCCCTTATGGTGCTCGGTGGCCTCCTCCCCAAGCCTCACTCCGGGTTCAAACACCGTCATGATTTTCTCTCACCTGCTCCCTTCGATCGCGGCATTTCAGCCTCCCGCCCTCTAGTTACAATTTACTGCACCACTCCATCTCCCACGCCCCCTCCTGGGTCCTCCTGAAGTCCCGCTCCTGCCTACCGTAAGCAGATGCCACTTGGAGCCATCGTACCCTGGTGCCACCATTTCTACCAAGACGACCCCCTGCATCTCCCTCCATCCGCCATGCACGGCACACCCTGCCTTCTTAGCCAAGCATGCGCATGTCCTGTTTTCCCACATGGCTCCTAAGCTCCTTGAGGGCAGGGCCAAGGTCACCATCGGCACCTTTTTTCCTTTCGCTTTAAATCCCAGTCACTCTGTGTCTGAGATGAAGGACTGAGTAAATCGTGGTTCTGAGGCAATGACCAGAGCTCAGGGTGCTTCACCTAGTTTAAGTGATTGCTCAAAGATGTTGCTTTTGGGGGCAGATGAGACACTTTAGCTAAGGCAGGGGTCATCCCCAAGAGAGGCCCAAGATCAAAGCCACAATAAGAGCAAAAGAGAGTAGCCAGCTCCCCTCTAGAGACCACTCTTCTCCTACCAAGGACCCCCCACCCCATCAAGGTTACTCAGGGATGGCGGTCAAAGGAGACTGTGGGACCCAGAACCATGCCTGTATACAGAAAGGCCAACACTGGTCCCTGAGCTGCCACTCGCTGGGCCTCAGTTTTCACTTTCCCAGAGACAACTGAAGGTCTGAACATGGTCAGACAGAGGGCAGGCTTGGGCCATCCTGGACGGACAATCCCCAAGCAGTGTGTGATCCTCTTTAAGTGCTAAGATCCCATCAAGCCATGCAAGACACACATCATGGGGATGGAGCTAACAGCTGTTGAGAAGGGAAGGAGATGTCCTTCTCCCAGACCTTATCTGCACCCTACTCCCATGAATATTTGGAACAAAAGTGACGTCCACATTGTGTACTTCAAAATAATAGAGGACTCTGAATGTGCCCAACACAAAGAAATGGTCAATGTTTGAGCTCATGAATATGGCAGCTACCATAATTGGATCATTATGCATCGTGTACATGTACCGTGGTATATATTGTATACCATAAACATGCACAATTGTGTCTCAATTTTTTCAAATTATGTTTAAAAAGGTGATGTTTAATCCCAGCAGGGAGCATGGTGGGATTCAAGACTCATTACCGACTCTTGGAGGGAGAGAACGGTCCTCTTTCCTCCACGCCAGCCCTCCAAGCTATGCCAGCAAGGAAGCACCTGCAGGGTGGAAGGACTCAGGGTTGCTGGTTTCAGAGCTGAAGGAAAGTTCAGGGACCCCAGCTTGTCTGGGGAAAGGCATGGGTGCCATACCTCTGACTCTGATAAGTGTACTACAGGCAGCAGCAAGTGTCTTTATGCGGTAAGGGGATGGGCGCCCCAGAGCCACAGGGGCACAAGAGCGTTGAAGCAAGCGGCAGGAAGCAGATAGCAAAGGCTCTGCTGGCTACTGAACTATGCTGAGTGCAGTGCCTCCCTTTCTCAGAGCCCTTCCCACCTACTGTCCAGAGGCAGCTCCAGCAGCATGAGTGTGGGCCAGGAAACAGACGCACTGCCTGAAAACCTGACATGGGCACAGCTTAGTCTCTAGGCCTCGGTTCCCTATAAGTAAAACAGAAACTCAAGGAAAAAGAAATACAGAAGCACTGGTCTGTGTCCCTGAGATGTAGCCCACCGGCCCAATTCTGCTCAAGACTCTGGCTCAATATCCAGGACTGCAAGGGTTGTGGGAGACTCTCAGCCCCACCCCGAGCCTGTGCCCGGGACGAGCTGCACATGGGAGAGGATATCAAGGCACCTCCGACTCTTCCCGGGTCTTTGTACCTGGGGTTGATCTCATTCTTCACCAGCATGAAGTAATTGTGCATCTTGTGCCAGAGCACGGGCTTGGGCAGGCTGCCGTTGGCGTGGATGGTATGGATCTTGGCCATTTCTAAGGCGATTAACCTGCGGCAGAAGGAGCAGAGGGCATCGATATGGAGTACCCCTCCTTGATCAGCAACTCCTGATCACAGCAGGCCTGGAAGGCCCACTGGAATGTGGCTAGAGGGTCATTCATGGAATCACTTCTCATCTCCCAAGGTCCCTAGTCCCCAGGAGGGTCTCAGCGTGACAATGCAGTAAGACCTCCAGCCCAGCAGCATCCTCTCCAGCTGCAGAGCAGGCTGGTCCCAGGTCAATGGCTCATGCCACCCCAGTGTTCCCACAGCAGCCCCTGAGAGCAGAGAGGCACCTGGAGGTGGGGGGGGGGGGTGCCCTCCCTTCCCCCCTGGACTTTGCTCCATCCTCTCAGGGGAGTGGAGAGCAGGTCCCTTTCCACCAAGAGATCAGTGGATGGTGATGCCAGCCAGGGGAGAAACACCAGCATCTTATCAGCCAGGGAGGGAAACGGGCTGGCCCCTGGGCAGCCCCTTCCTCTGCCATGGGGAGTTGAAGCAGGCGGCTGGGTGCCAAGGACGCAAAACAAACCGGCGCTCTATTTTCAAGTCCTCCTGTGGACATTATCCAAGGTCCCAGGGGAGGAGGAGAGGGCAGCAAGGAAGACTGGGAGGAGAGGGTGAGGGAGGACTGCTGGGCCTGAGGAGGACCCTGATAAGGACCCCCTGGTGGAGGCCGGGTCCCTGCTGGGCTCTCCAGCCCTCTGCAGCCCCGCCCCCAACTGTCTGCCCAGCCTCTCACAGCCAAGCTTCCAAGCTTCCTTTCCTTTGCCTGTTGCTCGAATAATAATCACTGGAAAGACAACAAAGGCTCTGGCTGTTTGCAACCTTGTTATGGAACCACGCTAGGGACATCCCTGCCACTTGCCAGGCCCAGGGAAGGGCAGGTCTGACCCCATCAGGATCACCAGGCAGTCTCCGGGTCCTTTGGAAGGCTCGGGGCTACCCCCTCCGAAAGCCTGGCGGGGGCAGGGGGCGTAGCTGAGAAAGGAAGGCTGTGCATGGCAGGCAGAGGCTGCCGGGCAGAAGGGAGCCTGCCAGGCTTCCGTCGAGGCAGGGAATCAGACCTGAGACCCAGGCCTTCTTTCTCCAAGGAAGATTCGGAAGAGCAGGAGCAGAGCAATTCCTTGAATATCAATAGGGCTGTTGTCTGAATGGCAATGAAAGTAACCTCAAAACTCAGCATTTTCCCACTGCAGAGCCTCAGCCGGCAAGGCTGGGGTGGGCTCAACGGAACCCAGGAGGGTGAGGCCTTTCTTCCGCTCAGACACCTTCCCTCAGAGGGAACCTGGTCTATCGTGGAAAAAAAATAAAAAAATAAAAAGAAGGAAGGGCCTGTCTTCTCAATCCATCCCAGTTTCTGGCTCTCCCCTAAATGCCAAGTTCTTACTATGGGACCCAAATCCCTCTTCAATCTTCCTGACAGGGGTAACTGTTTCCACAGAAGGGATGAGTGATGGCATGAGGTTCGGAGGCACAAGGCGATAGGAATGGTGGGGACCAGCCAGCATTTGAGCTTATTTGCACAGGACAGACGGAGAGCTGGGAGGAGCGCCGTGGGAGAAGCAGGACAGAGGCCCTGCTCCCTGCTCTGACCTCACATTTCCAGGCGAGGCACACCTGGAACAGATCAGCTGGAGCCCGGGAAGACCCCCCCCCCCCAGCACAGATGGGCTCACTTCTTGTGTCCTGCAGACACCCAGCAACCCAGAAGCAGAGTACAGCTCAAAGTGCATAGTTAGGGCTCCCAGCAGCCTTGGACATAGCATGCCGAGTGTGGAAGTGGGGAGCTCAGCTGTGGGTGGGAGGGGTACAGAGGCCAGGTGTGTTTCATTGACTGGCAACAGGTGAGGAAATAAAGAAGCGCTCAGTCCCCACCCACCACCCTTCCCTCCCCCCACCAACCCCCAGGTGAGCTCTGTTGTTCGCCTTGGTGAGAAGTCTCCTCCCCCTGGGGTTGGCCAGGGCAGATGCATCCCGTGCTGCCCCCCACCCCGCCCTGTGTTGTATGGCATCTCAGCCTGCTTTGGATCTCACTACAGTTTGACGCCTTCCACGTGGCTCTTAGCATTGTGGTGAGGAAAGATATTGCCTGGCACCCCTGCCCTGGCACAGAGGACAAAAAAGATACCAGGAACTCTTCCTTGCTTCTTGGTTCTCCCCTATCCAGGCCCCAAAGTGGCAAACACCGTGCTTAAGGGTTGAGAACAGTTCCTGGGCCCCTAAATATCCAGATATTGACTGGCAAGAGCTCCCTGGAGACCATTAGGTATGTGTGAACCTCTACAAGGAGGCCTCAGCAGCTCCCCAAACCTGGGTTCTCACCTTATCAGGATACCCCAGGTGTGTCTCAGCAGTGCTAAAACCATGCCCGACCCTGGACAGGACTCATTTTCCTTGGGCAACTGAGCTCTTGGCAGAGGTGGGGAGAGGCAGGAAACACCGAGTGTCTTGGGGCTTTGCCTCAAATTTCATTTCTGAGACATTTCCAGGTCAGATCTGGGGTTTGAGGCATCAGGTGAGGAAGCAGATCTCTGCTGCCTTTGGGGAGGCAGCCTCTTTGGCCTTGTGTTTACCAGAATTCTCAGTTTCTCCTCTGGGACTCACCCTCCTGGCAGACCCCACAGAAAGCAAAAGCCTCCCCGTAGAGCAATGCACGCCGCCACACACACGTTGGTCATGCAATTTTGGGGAGCTCACAGGTCTCATGACTCCTCCACGGACCCCAGCCCACACCAAAGAAGCTGGCCAACTATTTCACAGTCCAAATTCTGAAGCATGGAGATGAAGAATAACTCATGTCCTCCTTACCTGAAGAGCCGGGGCTCCCGGATGTGCTCAGGCCCCAGGGCCATGCCTTGCATGTACTCATAGCACAAGCCATTCTGAAAGGTGCAGTAGAGTTTGGGAGCGCAGCCGTGTGCTCGCAGCAGCTGGAAGTTTATGACCTCGTTCTCCCGGTCCACCAGCAGCTCCGTCCGCTCCCCATACACTCGGACTAGCACGCAGTCCCGCATGTCCTCCTCCACGTAGCAGGCCACCAGCTTGTTGGTGATGCCATCAGTGAAACGCTAGCAGGGGAAGAGGGCAGCGGTGGGTGGGTGGGGCAGGATTTCTCTGGCTTCTCCCCTGGGCCTTGGCAGGAGGTACAGATTCCAATGCTATCCCCACCTTAGGGTAGACCAGCGAACTCAGGGAAAAAAAATAAAGGTCGGCAGCTTGGGCTCCGCTCAGGCACACTGGCTTTTGCCAGCCTCTAGTGGGTGGGATTTGGCAGCAGAGGAATGTGCACCCGCCTCGGCGAGTAGAAGCCCCCTCTCTCCTTCCTCCTCCATCCTGGCCCCGGAAGAAAACCCCGTGGACGGGACTGAGGAAGGAGAGAGACGGGAGCTGCCACAGTGGAGCATCTGGAGCAGTCACTTTTCACTGCTGACAGACCAGGACTCTCTGCTGCACCGCTCGACCCATACAGTAACAGAGGGACAAGGAGGGTACAGCAGTTGGCACCTATCCCAGAACTTTGGTGGCCAGAGATCCTCTGTATTCCACACCAGGACAGACAGGATACAGCCGGACTGGGAGCACAGGCTTATCTGCACAGGGGGACACGCAGGAAGGACAACTGGACTTTTAAAGGGGCAATGTAGCAGAGATGGGTGGGACCTTACAGGCCATGTGAATCATTTCTAGACGGGGAAACTGAGAGTGGAGAGACTAGGAGCCAACGTGCTGGCCCGTGGTGGAGTTAATCCCAGAACTGCTTGACGCTTTAACCCTCTGACACAAAGCTACAAAGCTGGGTCTTTGGAAAATGCTACTACCGCCTCCTTTAGAAGGATCCTACACCTCTCCAGAACTTTGCACCCCCCCTCCCACAAGATCTCCTAGAACACCTTCCTCTACAGGCAGGAGTAAGGGCGGGTGGGCAGGTGAAGGCCTTTTCAGAGAATGCAGGACAGCTGGGGAGTCAGCCGAGGGGGTCAGCTGGGGCGGAGAGAATGGGCCCAGCTGGCGTGGAGAGGCACCTGTGTCTGGGATGGGTGTTGCTGAGGCCGGGCTGCTGCGATTGCGTGCGGCTGGCGCTACGCGCAATTTCTCAGGGTAGTTCCTGGGGCCCCGTGGGGGCTGCTCAGAGCCTGGAAGCCTTGCTCCCACCATGGGCTGGAGAAGGGTCTGGCTTCCTTTTTAAAAGTTCTCGCCTCTTCGGGTTCCCAGGCTGGCTGGGCACGCGCTTCTGGGCAGCTAGGGGCACCAGCACGCAACGACAGGGGGTGGGGCCCGCACGCGCAGCACGCCGCGAGCGGGCAGGTGGACCTCCGGCGTGGCCGAGCGCCCCGGGAGGAGGCGCGCGTGCCAGGTTCCTGGAGGGGGTGCGCCTAGCTTCGCCCAGGGCTCGAAACAGATACACACGCTTCCAAACCACGTTCCCAATCTCCCGGGCGCAGCAGCCGCGCACCCCTGGGACCGGCACCCGGAAGGATGCACGGACAGGCGCCCATGCAGCCCCGCGGCCACCCCGGCAGGGCCCCGGCCCCGCGCCCGCTCGGCTACCTTGGTCCGAACTTGCTCGGATTTCCAGTGCGGCCGCAGCTCCCGGATGAGGCGCAGGGCGCCAGGGAGGATGTCGTCCTGGTCCACCGATATGCCGAAGCACGGGACGGCGGCGGCCCTCGCAGGGAGCGGAGGCTCCCGGCAGCTCGCGCTGGCCACCGCCTTCTCCTCCATGCCCCATGAGCACTGCGGGCAAGGCGCCTGCCTCCGCAGGTAAAAGGGCGAGCACGGCAGGGAAGCCGAAGGGGGCACAGCCATTCCCCGCAGCCCCGCCCCCTCGGAGCCGCCGCGCCAGCGCTAGCCCCGGCGGGGGGGCCCGGCGACGGAGAGCGGGCGCGGGTGCGAGAGGAGGGGCCGGGGCCAGTCCATGACTCAGGAGCGCGCGGCCCGCTTCGATCGGCGACTCGAGGCCCGGCGCCCGAAGCCGACCCGGGAACGCTGGGGCCCGCCGCGATTGTGACATCACGGGCGGCGGGCCGCGGGAACGCCCCCTCTCCGCCCCGGCCCCGGGGGGCGGCCCCGAGGAGCGCCGCCCGCCAGCCGGGCGGCAGCAGCGGGAGCCGCTACCTGGAGAGCGGGGTGGGGGCGACGCCCGGTGGGGGCGTGGCGCCGGGGCGTGGCCTCCTCAGGCCCCACCCCCGGGTCCCAGCTGGGGCCGCGGAGGGCTCGCCCCCGCCCTCCCCCGTCGCTGGCTTGCCAAGCTGCTGTTCCGGGTTGTTCTTTCCTGGTAGTTTGGGCCAGAGTTGGGGAGGGCGTTTCTGCGCCCCGACCCGATCTTGCAATACAGAGATTCTAGGGCGTCTACGGTATCAGCTTGGGCTTTCTTTCCTGGGTTCTGATTCTTACCTTCTGTCCCTAGACCCCTGGGAAAGACTGCAGGAGCAGTCCTTCTTGCTCATCAGAGCTTACTTCACACCCCCCCCCCCACACACACACACACACATTCAACAGAGAGGGGGCATTGGGTGATGGTTTCAGAAGTGTGCCTGGCTGACCACATTGGACGATTCTCTGAGTCACCGGGAATCCCAGGGCATTGGAGTATGTGGGTACATTCTACAACAGTTGGAGCAAGACTGCATTTTTGGTCACTCATTATGAAAAGAGTCCAACTGGGGACTAGGTAGTAGACCACAGGTGTCTGTGACCCTGCACTTTGTTGAGGTGGGCGGACCCTGGAGTCATGGTACAGGTACAGCGCCAAAGCAGGAAATAAGACAGCTGGAAAACAGGATGAAAGGTGACAGGGTGGCCAGGGCAGATTTGCTGTGGAAAGGAGACGTGGGAGGAGACCACACTAGCCTGATAGAAAGCATTTCTTCTAGCTGTTGTTGGTCATTGTCACCTCCTGAGCAGGACCCTGCTGCCAGTCCTCTGCCATAGTGAAGCCTGGGCCACTCCTTGTCTGGCCTTGGAAACATTACTTGTTGCCAATGCTCACTTTCCTATTTGAAAAGTGCCTGCAGAAAAGGTAGTTACTTCTGTATCCCCAAGTTGTCATTTTGGCCTATCCGTGAATCTCTCAGCCAATTGCAAGGCCCTCTGATTGCTGCTCAGAACCCAGTTTTGCCTGGCAAAACTTCTGTAATGGTCTCTGCCACCTAATGCAATGGCCAGTAGCCACATGGGACTGCCCAGCACTTGCAAGGTGGCTAATGTGACATTATATTTAACTTTGTGTGTGTGTGTGTGTGTGGTACTGGGCATCCAGTCTATGGCCTTAGCTCTGGGCTACATCCCCAGCCCATTTTTATTTTTTGATTTTGAGACAAGTTCTTGCTAAGTCACCCAGGCTGTCTTAGTTACTTTTTCATTGCTGTGACTCAATACCCGACACCCACAAACTTAGGAAAGGAAAGGTTCATTTTAGCTCACAGTCTCAAAGGTCACAGTCTATTCAGGGGTGGCCAGCAACCATCAAAGTACATGGCAGAGAGAGAGGTGGAGGCAGCTTCCCCGGACAAACAGGAAGACAAGCTGAGGCTAGTTGAGACTAGTCCCCATCCTCCAGGAAGACAGGTGCAGCTTATGTATCCTTTCAGGTCTCCACCCAGTAACCACTCCCTCCTGCATCCAGGTGTGGCCACTACACACCGTTAATCCTAACTTAACTGCGATCCACCCCTCGAGACCAGACCCCAATCCACCAATATCACATGGTTCCATTAAAATACATGAGACTTTTGGGGGACACTTCAGATCCTAACCATAACACAGGCTAAATTTGTGATTCTCCTGCCTCACCTTCCAGAGTACAAGGATTATAGGTCTACGCCATTGGGCCCAGCTGTATTTATTTATTTATTTAGAAGCTGGGTCACACGTTTTAGTTCAGGCTGGTCCTGAACTATGTAGCTCAGGCTGGCCTCAAACACATGGCATTCCTCCCGAGTGTTGGGTTTACAGGCATGCACCACCATGCCTGGCATATGTGGTACTGGGGAGTCAAACTGAGAGCTTTGCACTTGCTAGGCGAGTGTTTTAACCACTGGGATATGCCCCCAGCTGTATTTATCTTTAACTTAAATGTAGGTAGCCCCATGCAAGTACTGTACTGGGCAGTGCAGCTGGTGATGAGGGGAGTGGGGCGGGACACAACCTGACTGCCTGCTTAAGGTCACGGAAAGGACTGTCTCCAGATCTTCAAAAGAGAAATGAGCAGATGTGGTTACAGGGACAGTGTTAGTGGCCTCTGGCAGATGCCATTTCTGTTGCTGAGAATTGAACCCATGTCTCACACATGCTAAGCAAGTACTCTGCCACCAACCTTCATCCCAAGCCCTAGGATGCTTTTTCTTCTTTCCTGGGCTGTACACACCCTGCAGGCAGTCCCAGAGCAAGAGAGAGACTTCAGCCTGAGGAGTCCCAAGTCCCGGAGATGGAAGACAGCAGAGACCATGTGCCTTTGTTTCATTGCACATGGCTCCACAGCAGGCTCTGTGCCTGTGACAGTACTAGCTACACAGGGTGGGGTGGAAACCCAGGCAGCCTGGGTGCTAGGTTTGATTTTACTACCTTTCAGGATTGCAGAGGTAGCACTGGCTAGCTCAGTGCTTCAGACTCTGGGCTCAGATCTGGCTTCTGTGAGCTGGCAGCCTCTTTCTTTCAGTTCACTGTCATAGCTTGACTTTGGTCTCTGGGGGTCTAGAGGAAACATAGACTGTCTCCTGTGCAAACTTCCCAACCAAGGTCGTGTAAACAAACCCTACCAGAGCCCTGTTGACAGTGGACAGATGGCATCATACCTGCATGCAAGAACCTGTGCAAAGGAGTGACAGTGACAGTCTTTTGTCACATTCCTGCCCACATGATCACACAGCTGCCCTTCCCACTGTCTCAAACCTGAGGGAACACAGACATAAGGGGTAGTGGACATAAAGTCTTTATTCAGTTTGTCCTCAAAGCAGGACAGGCTGGTACAGGGGATAGGGCCAGGTGCAGCAGGGGTGCATGTCCAGTGACCTTCCCTACGTGGGGATGGGTGCCCAGGCAGAAGGGACGCCCAAAGCGTGCTCCAGCTCTGCATTTAGGCCAAAGGGATGGCACATGCATGCAGCTGAGTGATCAGCGGGCCAAGGCAAAGCCAATGCGATTGTTATGCCGATCAAATTCTGTGTAGAACTTGCGGATGAAGACAGCACCCAGGACCCAGACAGGCCCAGTAGGTGGCGGGATGTCCATGTCATGCAAGGCCAGTATACACAGGTTTTTATCATCATAGTGTTCCTAGCAGAGAACAGGAAGGTCGTGTTACTGTGTGGTATGTGCCCGTCCTCCCTTCACCCTGGCAGCTGTCTTCAGCAAGCCCCCTACCCACTCTCCTCCTTCAGCCCTGGGCCTCTGTCACATCTTGGCCATCTTAGCTCAGCTTGGATCGCCCTTCCTAGGTGCAGGTCCTGTGCCACACACTGGGCACACTGCTGCGCTGTGCTGCTTGCAAGAGCTTCCAGTCTGGCTTTATCATCTCACCCTAGGAACTTACTCAGCTTCTCCAAGCCCACTGAGCTTGACCAGAGGATGGGAGTATAGAGGCACAGGATGACGGGAAAATGGAGGTAGAGAGACCGGCACTGTGGCCAGCAAACATGGCTGCATACTGGAGGCCCCTGGGAAGACTGAGAACCACTAGTGCACAGGTGCCACTCCTAGAGATTGCCAGGACCTTTAAACAGGCTCCAGGTGACAGCTGCGGCCATGGCCACCTTTGCAAAGCACTGACTGGGGTGGCAGGGAATCTGCATTATGTTAGGTCCCCTGTTGAGGGCCCCGAACCCCTTTCTTCCTGCATCTCACCTGTAGCACGTAGTCCTTGCTGGTCAGTGTGTAGGCTCTGCCTCCCAGGTGGAAGGAGAGGTCAGGGAGTGTGGACGTCTGGTTACAGTTCACCACATACTGGAGAGGGAGGGGTGAACAAGGGGCCTGATGAGTGAGGCAGGATCTCAGCAGACAAAGCCCTGTGCTTGTGGCCCGGTCCCTTTTCTGGAAAGGGCTGGGTATCATTCCTGTTCTCCTCTACAGGGACCAGCCATACGCACAGGGAATGTTAGAGGAAGCAGAAGAAGGCTTGGAAGAGCCTTGTTTGGAGTCTTGGGGTGATTTGGGGCCTCATTTCACAGGGTGCTCCACCCACCCCACCCCAACTGTTAGCATCTTACTTCATATTGCTCATACAGCTGGGCCCCCAGGGCATCCATGACCAGCTTCAGGCTGCTGCTGGGTCCCGAGATGTAAGACGAGCCAGTGTCCACCACCGCCTTACAGCCCTCCTCACACACCAAAGTGGTAGACCCCACAGATACCCTGAGGGAGACAGACAGGCAAGAGGAGGCTGACGGAGGCTCCCAGGCTGCACATCTCAAGTAAGGGTGGTGACAGGAGTTATGCTAGTGGCCAGTGATGTATGAGAGGACGGACAAGACAGTGAACAGGTAGTGGATGAGGTAGGGGGCTCCTCGTGCCCACCCCAGCATACAGCCCAACGACTTCACTGCCGCTGGGTACCCTCCTCCCCCGCCCCCCAACTCTGGGTATTCCCTACCCTTCGTAGTGCAGGCAGAGAACAGTTGGCAGATGTGCCTGAAGCTGCATTTGGAGAGGGCAGGACAGTAACCTGCCCCACGCCCGCCTCCCTCCACCCAGCCCCAGGGGCAGCAGCATTTTGGAGAGTGGGGGAGGCCAAGGATTCCTGACCCTTTCATCAAGATCTCCCAGGAGCCGATCTTGTTGACGCTCACGTAGTGGAAATTGCCTTGGTAGTACTTGGGGTCACTGCCCCCCAGCAGGATCTCTCCCCCCAGCTGGCCAGAATCCCTAAAGGAAAGATTAGCAGCTCTTAGAGACTCCAGCTTCTGAGACCAGGAGACCAGTGGCATGAGAGCGTTGGGCAAGGTGCCCAGTGTTGCAGAGGAAGAGGGGGTGGCTAGGCTGGCAACTGTCATGAGGAAGCTATAAACATTGCCCCTCCTTAAGCCCATCCAGAAGTTTGTCCAGGGTCATCCAGCTGTATCCGAAAAGTCTTTCCCAGAGATGTCATAGAAAAGGAGTAGGCACGAGGATGGGGACTAGATGCGGAGAAGATGGGTTGAAGAGGCACACGGAAGGGACCAGGGAGCCTGCTGAGGGAAGGAATGGAGGGAGCAGGAAGAGTGGGACTCTGGGTAGAGAGCAGGCATTTAGGGAGCCTGGGCTGACTGAGGTGAGTTTTCAGTTGGTGGCCTGTACGACGCTGGGTCAGGTGTTTAGGGAGTCCTGAAGAGCCAAGACCACGTGGAGATTTTGTCTCCTTCATCAGAGTATCTGTAGAGAAAAAGGGGGAGAGACGGCAGGGAGGAAACTTCCACCTGGAGAAGAGTCCCAGCCTTCCGTCTGGCAAGGTAGGCATTAGGCACATTCTTTTTCTCTTCAGGGAAGGGAGTCACCTCCAGGTGAAGTCACTGGCTTGAAGTCACCCAGGCCTGAGTGGACAGGTAGGGCTGGCTACCACTCAGCGGAAGGCCGATTCCCCAGCCAACCTCTCCCCGAGTTGCACAGCGCCACCCGGCTCAGCCTCCCCGAAGCGTGTGTGATGTGCTTTTCTGGAATCCGTAGAGGGTGTGTAGGTGTGCACATGTTCTTTTGTGCAGGTGTCACTTGTGTTTTTACACATTCAGTGTATGTATGCGGCATCACAAGTCCTCGGCCACCCTCCACCTGTTGGGATCTCCCCGATGTCCCCTATGTCTCAGCCCAGGGTGAAGGAGAAGCCCTCTGCTCCCCAAAGCCTCCTCCTTCCTGCTTGCTGGCTCCCTGTCTCTGCCGCAGCCCGGCTCCCACGCCCCATGTATCTGTCTCCTCTCCCCGTCTTCTGTCTCCTGCTTTCCATTGGCTTCTCCCTGCACCCATGAGCCCTGCTCTGGCATCCTTTAGCGCTCAAGACCACCCACCTTCCTTCCCCTCTCTGGATCTCACCCCACACTCTGCCCACATCCCTTTCCCTGCGGAGTTTCCCAGGGCAGCCTATATTTTGTGACCTCCCCTTCTTGACACCTACCACACCACCTCTTAACTCCTTCCCATCTGGCCTCGCCCCTATGTCCTGCCAGGGCTCTTCCCAAGGCCCCTGGATTGCAGAGTCACCCATTTGTGACCTGTTCTCAGAGCCTTCCTCCCTGTCACCAACCAGAGACTCCTCTTACCTCTAGGGTTGCCCTAGACGCATCCTCTTTACTCCTTTCTCACGGTCACTGGCCTCTTTGTGCCCAGTGACCTCTTATCTCTAGCTTAGACCATCTTCTTGAGCCCAGCAGTGTGGAGCAGCCCAGAGCCCTGCTTGGGAATGGACCAAACTCCCCCAAGGCCGGCTGAGCTCAGCTTGGAACTGAAAGCCTCTGTGGTTTCCACCACGGCACTCACTCCCAGCACACCTGTGACACTCCTCGTGGCATCGTATTCCTTGTCTTCCCTACTAGGCTGTGATCTCTATGGGGACTGAAGGTCAGGATGGCCTTGCTCGCTGCTGTATTGCCCATGTCTACTACAATGTGCTGTCCCTAGCATCGGCTGGATCAAAGAGCGAGCAGGTTAATGATGAAATAAAGATGGCTGTCCATGGTGGGAGGAGCAGTGACGCTCCAGGGAGGTCTCCAGCTCACAGCAATGCCTCGCTTCCACACTGTATTCTCCTTTTGGTCCAGAGCAGCACTGTCCGTTAGAAGGTCCTGCTCCAGTGGAACAGGTCTATGCGTCCTATCCAGTGTGGTGGGCACTATCCCCTGTGACTGCTGAGCGCTTGAATGGGGCTAGTGCCACTGAGTCGCTGTACACTCAACTGTAATTAACTGTCAATCGTGGCTTCCATGCTGGCTAGTGCAGCACTCGACGCTGACTGACTACCACATAATCAGGAACTAAAATCCTGTCCCAGACTCTTCTTCCGCTGGTCCCACCCTCCCATTCCACCCAAGGCCCTGGAGTCACAGGCCCACCTGCTATAGTAGACGGAGAAGACATCCTCTGTCAGGACCTTCTGGGAGAGGATGTTGTCAAAGACTGGGGTGGCCCCGCCAACGGCCTGTTCAGGGAAGCCCATGCCCAGAACTCCATCGAAGTCGGCCAGCATGAAGGGTATCAGGGGCAGTCCCGTGATCTCTCCAAACGCCTGTGTCACCGTGATTCCACCCACCTGTGGAAGAAGATCCAGTGGAGACCGAGCCCACTGCTCACCCCCGGCCCACCTGCTCCTGTGTACAGCAGCCCTTCACGCATACTCCCTCCTTCAACGTATATCTGTGCTGAGCTGGCCAGAGAGAAGGGGTTGGCCATCAGTAGAAAGGACACGTGCTGCTGAGGAGGTGGCCCCTCAAGGCAGTGATAGAAAAGGTGCAAGAGTTCTACACCTCCACCTTAATGGCCCTTGCAGGCTGAGGATTTCTCCAGCACAACCACGTCCCCCCTCACCTTCCATTCCAGCTCCTCTCTTCGTGTACCCCCTCCTCTAACTCCAGTACAGCAGAGGCTGAGCTAGAACTAAGCCTGACCACAGTGCCAACAGTGACCCTGGACCCAGGGCCTGGTGAAGAGCCCAGTCAATGCTGGTGACATTGGGTGTGGACACAGGACAGGCCTGCCTGCACAGTGGCTCTAAAAGCTCCCACCCATTGTGCAGCAGTATCTGGGAGCCCAAGGTGGCTTTGCCATGGCTCCTTAATTTCTGCAGCTCCAGCCAGAAACAACAGAGCAAGTGTTCCTTACTTCCCAGGCTCTTAAGGAGGGTGTCATGTTCCTGCCTCACTTCAGGCCCTCAGGGGCAGCAGGGCTCTGGGGACAAAGGATAGGGGGTCTGATAACCAGGGGCAGTACCACTTACAGTCACCACATCCTGGCTTAGGAAGCCAGTGACATCCCCGGATCCGTAGTGCAAGATGATTCGTGTCCCATTCTTTATGTAGCTGGAGGATTCCGTGGAATCATAGCGCTTGTGGCTTGCTGGCAGAGGACAGAAACTCAGGTTTGGACAGGCGGCATGGGAGCTGGGCAAGTCGTGGGCATGGCTGGTGTGGCAGAGGACTTAGCTCAGTGCAGGCATGGGGTGGCCCCAAGGTCAGTGCTTAGAAACTGCTTTGTCCATCAAGGACTGTTTTTTGGGCCCCTCAAAGGTGCTCAAACCTTTGAAACATTTGTCTCAAACAAAGCATTTGAAAGTAATTGACAAGCCAGGTCTGGTGTCACAAGTCTGTCATCCCAGCACTCTGGAAGGCTGAGGCAGGAGGATCCAGGTTTAAGCCTGGCGTGGACCACTTAACTTAGCAAGACTCTGTCTCAAAAACCAAAACTGAAAATTGGCTGGGGATGGAGCTCAGTGTGAAGGCCTTGAGCTCAACCCTTCAAGCCACAGAAATAAAGTAATTGCCAGTTTTGATGATGGCAGAGAAGATTCTGGGCAGAGCAAGTGGCTCAGTAAGAGGCAGTTAGGTGAGGCTAGAGATGGACGAGTCTAAGGGCCTGGGATGCATTTGGGAATTTAAAGACCAGCCTGGTCCTGGGACCGGTTCTTTAGCCCCCTTAGTTGTATCAGGGAAGTGGGTCCTCTCTCCTCCTGGGTTTGTGGGCTGGAGGCAGAGGCAGCAGCTCACAGGTAGCAGCAGGGGTTCCGCTGGGGTGGGGCGGGACTGCCCAAATGGCAGGGCAGGGGCTTGACTCTCACCACAGGCAACGTCATAAAGATAGCACTTGGTAGAGGGCACCCAGAGGTTGGCTGAGCCCGTGTCGAAGACGACTTTGAAGATCTGGGGTGGGGTGCCGATGCCAATCTCACCAAAGTACTGGGTCTACAGCGATAAAAAGGAAGAGGTAGGGGGAACGGCTCAGGGGGGCTGTGGGTCTGGATCTTGGGGTCTTCTGGCTCTCTGGGGGTAGGGGAGGAGATGAGGCAGATCCTGTAGCCTTGCCATCGTCCTGTGGGATGGCTAGGGGTGAGGACAGGGACTTGCCACTCTCCCTTGCCCTCCCAGGATGAAGCGACAATGGAAACAGTAGAAAATGGAGTGGGAAGGTGCTGACCCTTGAGGGCCACTGGGTGGCAGGGGCTGTCAGGCTGTGCTGAGCAGGCCGCAGGAGCGCACCCGCTCCCTGGGGGCCGCCCACCGAGGATCTCTGGTTTGAGTCCTGAGCTGACTTCCATCCTAAGCCTGCCTCTGACTATTCACTCACCTTTCCCTTTCCTCCAAACCTCGTGCTTTCCTGCTATAAAATATGAGTTTTGTAAATGCTCCGGTGTTCCTTGGCTCTCCGATAAATAGGGCATGGACAGAGAAGGCCTTGCAGACCAAGTCCCCAAGAAGGTCCAGGGGGGAAAGCAGACAGACACTCACGTTCAGGTAGTTGGTGAGGAGCACGGGGGAGGGGCTCTTGACAAAGGAGAACTTCTTGGAGAGCTGGTCCCAGTCACTGCTGAGCCTGGCCATGTCCACTCCCCGCTCCTTCAGGCTGTCCTGGACCGAGGGCATTTTCTTGAGGACGATCCTGACCCAGGGAAAGAAGTGGGAAAATACGGTATTCCCCACAATAATAATAGATCCCTAGGCTCCTCCTTTTAGTATATCTGTCCCTAACTTTTTTTTTAATATCTAAATTTTTGTCCTGGGGGAGGAAGTGACAAAGAAAGCAGCCCCTATACTGGGCCCCTTTCAATGGCAGCTGCTTGTCCCATAAGGTAAGGGAAGACTTTAAGGAAATAAAGCTTGTTTGGAAAACTCCAGGTGTAGTTGCTTTGTGTGTTGTGATGGGTGGAAGGGGTGAGGTGAAGGGTGAAGCCACTTCCACCCTCCACCTTGCCTCAGAGTGTGTCCCGGAACCCTGGCGGTGAGGTAGGGAGAAGGAGCCACGTTCATTCCTGGTGCTGGGGATTGTTGACAGCCCCACCATGACAGAGAACAGCGGGCAGGAAGAGCGGGGCGGCCAGCATGTTGCCAACCAAGATGGCGGCCACGAGTCTATGGCGTCCTGACCAGGCTGAGCTCTACCACACCCCTGGCTCAGGCGCCTAAGGAGAATGTGCAAACCTCTGAGTCACTTGCGTTGTTATTAAATAAACCTCAGCTACCCTCTTGTCTCATTTTTATTGGACAAAGCTATTTGTCCCTCCCTCCCTCCTTCCTTCCCTTCCCTCCATCTGTTCATCTGTGCCTGCCTCCTTCCCCATCTATCTATCCACGTATCTGTTCTTCCCTCCCTCTCTCCCTCGCCTTCCTCTATCCATTCCATTTACTTCTCCCTCCCTCTCCCTCCCTCCACCCATCCTGTGTTTAGCACCCACTCTGTGCTGCAGTGCACTGGACAGGGAGCGGGAAGACAGACAGGAAGAATGCAAAGATACCCACCCCCCAGGATGCCAAGGCTGGGAGTGGACCCTCAGTGCCAGAGGAGAGAAGGCAGTGCCGTGAAGGGCCTGTAGGTGGCAGCAGATGCCTACAGCAGCTTACGGGGGCTCCAGGACCCCTGGGGCAGGCCAGGAGCCGGGGCTGAGGTTTGTCTGGAGTGCCAGTCCCCTCCCCCTCTGAAAGATGACCTGCAGGGGGTCGGGGGTAAGTCCCAGCCCCTTTTCATCTGGTCCACATGAATTGCTGTTGCCATTGTCAGGTAGAATTCCAAAGAGACCTTGACTTTGCAGCCTTACTGATGGGGGGGGGGGGGGGGGGGGGGGGGGGGGGGGGGGGGGGGGGGGGGGGGGGGGGGGGGGGAACGCCACCTGCACACACGCCCTCCCATGCAGACTTCACAAGCGCCCTGCAGACTAACTCTCCTGTTTTATAGACGAAGAAATGATGGCACCCAGTAGCGAAGGTGACTCAGATCTAAGACAGCAGGGACTCAAAGCCTGCACCTGGTCCTCATTCAAAAAAAGGGTCCCTGGGCTCACATGGGGAGGTTGCTTGCCACAGCCGGGAGACAGGGTCTTGTGGTGTCAGCCGGGGGTCCCGGGGGCGAGGCCAACCAAATTTTGCAGTGATATTCTCAGCTGTGCAGAGATCCCCTCCTGACTCGCCCTGTCCTTCCCTGCCCACGCCCTGTTCTCTCTACTGACCCACCTGTCCTTTTGCTCGTGAACTTGAATGCAATTTGAATGCCAGACGGCGTATTACTGCGGGAGAAACGAGTTCTCTTTCTATCACAGGGCATTGTTCACAAAATATTTCCACGATGACTGTTTTATTGGATCCTTGGCCATGCCCAAGGTGGGTATTTGTGCTTCTCCCAGTTTGCAGTGGGGAAATGGAAGCTCAGAGAAGCTGCTACCCAAAGGAGGTGCGTGGCCCACCGTTGGCAGTGACAACCTCTGCTTTGGGCCTTCACTTTGCTACCATTCCCCTTAGAAAAACCATCCTGGCCTTCCTTTCTACTCCACCTCCATTCTTTAATCCTTCAAGGCCCGCATGCCTGCTCTGCTCACCTTGGGCCGCCCCAGGGTCTCCAACCCATACTGGCCTTGCTTTTCCTTGGGCTCCTGCTCCATCCCCCCTGGGTGCTCCTAGCCACCACTGCGCAGCCTGGTTGTGGTGGACATGCTTGGGTCTCCCTGTTTGCTGTGTTATTTTGAGCATGACCTAACCTCTCTGGGCCTCTTGGAAGTCCCCATTGGCTGCTCTATAGAAATGGGCCTACTGGCAATATCTGTGTCAGAGCTGCTGTGTAGACGGCTCTCAGCTCAGCGCATGCATGCCATGTGTGCACGAGGTAACAACAGCATCCTGGGAAGGGAGCTCAACCATCTGGATCTCCCATCATGCCCTGCACAGAGCCCATTGAAACACTCTTAAGTCAGTTTCAGAAGCGCCCCCGCGCCTTGTCCAATTCCATTCTCCTCTTTTGGAAAAGAAGAGGGGAGGGTGGTCTTACTCCCCTCTCCCTTCATCGTGGGTTAGGCCTGCTGGGAAGCCCCTGTTTCCTGCCCAGCACTCCCACCCCAGCAACTGCTCGGTGAGAGCCTTGGACCGGGAAGAGAGGCTTTGGAAACAACGGTCAAGTGGGCGTGGGGCCTCAGAAAGTTGTTGCACGATTTGGGTTGAGGCATGTGGTAGGACCCTGTGAGATCCTAAGTATTTTACAAGCTGAGCAACTGCTATTAAAACCTGCCCTTACTTTCAAGGCTTCTGCAGGTCCCACCTGCCGTCCCCAAATCGAGTGCCCCTTCTCCGTGAGGCCCTGCCACCCCCCACCTCCAGTCCTGTCCCTTGTTCCACAGAACCTGGCACCAGTGGACGTTGGGGCTTTCTCCCGCTGCTTGGGGCGCCTTTGCCTTAACGCTGGTGCTAATCCATGCTGGAAGCTGACAACTCTGGGCAGCGCCTGCCAGGATGCTCACGGCATTATCTCATTAAATCTTCAAAGCAGCCCCAGGAAGTAGGCTCTATTCTGATCCCTGCTTTGGAAACCATAAACTGAGCCTTGGAGAGGTTACCTTGCCTGCGGTTCCAGCGCTAAGCTCTTCTGCTAACTGGGCCAGCGTTGAGACCAAGGCAATTCTAGAAAATTTAGTCCCTGAGGGGGCTCCCTGATAGAGTTAATTGCTTCCCTGCCCTTCTTAATGACCAGACTGTGGGCTCCATGGGAATGGGGGAGTGTGTCTTACCCTGAGTTCCCCACAGTGTAGCATGGTGCTGTGGGCAGGAATCAAAAGTTCTGGGCCAGGAGCAAAAGATGTGGCTTCCAGGCCTGACTGGCACCATTTATGGGCTGGCTGTATGATATTAGGCAAGTCACTCACCCTCTCTGAACAAGGTAGTACCTTCCTGACTGAGCTGGACAAAAAGGCTGGCTGCACGTGCCTAAAAGCTGAGAGGTATTAGAAAGGGGGGACCCCTGCACCCTGCCACCCCTCCTTAGCCCGAGTTACCGTCTGAAGGCTGCTTTGTCCGTGGGGAGACTGAAGGCACAGGAGCCCCAGAGCACCAGCAGGAGCCCCCAGCAAGGCATTCGGCTCCGACTGTCCATGCTTCTGCTCAGCCTCTGGCTCTCTCAGGTCCACGGAGGCCTTGATCCCGACGCTCCTGAGCCCCGCTCTTATACACCGGCACAGCAGTGGTCACCGCACAGCTCTGCCCTGATTTATTACCCTGGGGCAGACAACAGGGTAGGCGTCGATAAATCTCGCCATGGGACCGGGCTGGGCAGGTGAAGGTCTCCAGGGCACAACCGAGCGGCTGGAAGAGGGGGGCTGTTGGAAATCACTGCTGGGCCCAGTGACGCCAGCAGCCCCTGCCTGCCTGGCCCTGTGACCCCTAGCTTAGACAGAGGCCACTGAGGAGGGGCACTGCTCGGGGCCAGGTCATGCTGGGACGGCAGAGAACCTGAGCTGCCCACCCGCGAGGCCCACGAGCTGCATCGTCCGCCTTAACCGTGCCTGGGTCTGCGCTGGCTCCTCTAGCCACTGACGCTTGTTCCCATCTGGAACTTCCCTGGCTAGTTCCTTGGTGGAAGAAGCGGTGCCTGGCCCAACCCTGTGGCTACAGGAGCCAGGGTGGGTAGGATGTCCAGGCCCTGGTGATGGTGGGGGGGCGAGGGGGCTGGAGAGGCTTCTGCAGAGAGGATAGGCCCAGAGTCTCACAGTTCCTCCTCCTCCTGTGGGGCCTTCATCGCTTTTGCCCCACCACCTTACCACCTTCCTTTGACCCTGCAACTCAGGGAGCAGATGCCAACACCCCTGGCCCCGCAGCCCCAGGAGGGGTGCTAGTTATTCACGCTAAGGTGCTGTCTTCTGACTCCTCCCAGGGCCCCCTTCAAATATCACCATCTCCCCCCTGAAATGGATCCTGACTCTGGCTGGGGTGGGCTCAAAGGTAGGCTTGTCCCTGGGAGCGTCGCTTTCCCACTGCCCTGATGCCCAGGTGTTTGGTATGTATGTAGCACCAGCCTCCTGCCCACAGTGGGCTTTAAATAAATGAACTAGTGAATAGTAATGGGCAGTAAAGAGCCCTAAACTAGATGCCAGGTTCTAGTCTTCATTCTACCATGAACTTGCTGTGTGATGTTGGGCCCCCCTTTTTTCCTCTCTGGGCCTGATTCCAAAACTGTACCAAAAAGAGGATCATTATGGGTTCAGACACTGTGGCATCCTAAGTCTGTGCCTTCAGGGTGCTACTGTCTGTGCCAGTTGGTGCAGTCCAGACAGAAATGAAAGGAATTGGTCTCTCCTGCTACCGCTAGCGCTGCCTGTGGGCTGAGCAGTGGGTTTGGCCTCCCTACCGGTGAATCCTCAGGCACTGTGACTGGCAGTTGAAGGATTATTTAGGGGACATGGAATAACTTTTAAGCATCCCAAACAGAGGTACTTTGTCAGGTCACTTGAACATGGATTAAACATCCCTAGAGGGCTTCAGTGCACATTCAAAGAACTTTCATTCATTAGCCCAGATTCACCGAGCATTTGTACGAACAACGTCAGGCATTAGCTAGGTGGAGAAGTTGTCAAGGTAACAAAACAGTTTCCATACTTGCAGCTTCTACAGTCCTGCAAGAGCGACTGTTGTCATAATTCTTTAATATATAACAGTACATCCCGAGCCAAAAATAGACAAACACGCAACGGTCCTGGGGCTAGCATCAGGTAGGGAGCACCAGGAGGGTCTCCCCCAAGGGAATCGCACGTGAGTTGTGATCTGGGGGTCACATAGATCAGCTGAGAAAGGAAAACAGAGCCCGGATGGGGACATGAGCAAAAGCCCTGTGCAGAGAGGGAGCAGGTCAAGAATAGGCCCCAAAAGAAGCCAACACTTTCTATGGGGCTGGAGACAGGAGGTAAGAGCCCTGCCATGGACCAAGCGCCATTGTACAGGGTTAAGGTCCTTCATCCTCACGGTAACCATAGGAGGAAGTACCGTTATCCCTTCATCTTTCAGACAAGAGATACAAGAAGACTGAGATTCTCTAGGATAGCTGAGCAGCTGTGGAGGGGGTCTGATGTCGGGTAGAAGGGTTGCTGGATTAAGAGGAACAGACCTTCCCAGTTGAATGTGAAGGCTGAGGCTGGAAAATGGTATAGAAGAGCTAAATTCTACAGCACAATATTCCTACAACTACTCTTGCTCTGAGGTTACCTACCAGTACTCAACTCCCTCTTCTCCTCCTCGCTCTTCCTTCACCCCACCCCCACAAAATCCTATCTTCCCCTCACTGCCTACAAAATCTCTCCCATGGGAACTTTTAATCTCTCTCTCCTTGTAAACTTCAGCTCTTCCACACCACTTTCTTCCTCCATCCATAGGAGGATCTGTTTCCCTTAACCCAGCAACACTTCTACCCCACGTCTGATCTCCTCCACAGAAGCTCCTTCTCCAGTCCTGGCCAACATTATCCCACATCTCCTGCCCAATCCAGATATAACACTTTTTATAAATAGCAGCTCCACCCAAGGAAGCAACATTGAAAAAAAAAAAAAAAGGCAAAATATGCCACAGTCACAACCTCAGCCGTAGTCATATCCAGTCCACTCCCGGAGATAGACCACTTCACAATAACCTAAGTTCATTGTGCTCTAAGGGTACCCACAGTCTTATGGGCAAAAAGGGAAATATCTACACAGATATTATGTGTGCCAATCACAACCTCCATACACATGCCCTTTTGTGGCAAGAGAGATGTCTCACCACCAAAGCCTGCCCCCAGAACGGGCAGCCTTTCAATCCTACTCCGGTAACCTCTGCTCATTGTAGCTCTCCAAAAGGACCATAACATGACAATCACCCGTCTTGTGACTTGGATCTGGAATATCCCCCAGAAGTCTCAAGTATTTGAATGTTACGGATTGTCTACAGAGCCATACGCTGTTAGGAGACGGGGCCTCGTTTGTAGAGGTGGATTGTGGGTGTGTGGTGGAAGACAGGTGTGTGGATTGGTTTACAGGTTTGTGAACCTGGAAGGAGCAGGACAGTGAGGCTGGACCCAGAAGGGGAGGATCCTGGGATATCCAGAATCTGGAAGGATGTATGCTACTTCCTGCCTGCCTTCTAAAACTTGAATTGACTTGGCTTGGCTTCCTGTTTGCAATGTCCTGAGGAGTTGCCTTCTTCCCCACCTCTACCATGTGCTTCCATCATTTTTCAGCCACCCACCCATTATTGGACTTGTGGCCTTCTGAAGCTGTGAGCTAAAATAAACTTTTCCTCCTTAAGTTGTAGATGTTGGGTATTTAGTCACAGTGACAAAAAAGTAACTAAGACACCCACTTCTTACATTCCCTTGACCATGTCCTCCCACAATACTCTCTGGATAAAGCCCCAGACTGACAAGACTAGGAGACAACATTCTGGAGCCCCTGGCTAACTCTCAACAACTCAAAGAGCAAATCTTTCTTCCTCAACAATAGCACTACCAAATCTTACAGTCTGTACATGTTGCCTTCCACACCATTAGGGCACCTACCCAGACCCTTAAACTCTACCTCCTCCCTTGAGTCAAAACTCTAGACTATCACAGAGGCCTGCCCCCTTTGACACAAGGTCTTCCTGCCAAGAAGTCATCTGGTCACCTCCTTACCCCACACGTCAGGCCTTCCTACAAAAAATAAAGTTTCTCCTCAACTTGGTAGACTAGCAAGGACACAGATTCAGTCACACGGGTCCTGCTGACCAAAACAATTCCCCAGTTTGATCTCTCCTCCTCATACCTGTCCATAGTGCCAGTTCTGCCTCCAAAATAACTCAGTCAGTGGCCTGGAAAGTTGGTATTAAATGGACATTTCTTATACCCTATCACCCTCAGTCCTCTTAAAGGTTAAAAAAAAAACACCTAACCAACTCTTGAATTTTCTTGTTCATGGCCATCACTACCCATAAGCCCTCACAGGCACCCTTCTTTTTAAGTCCTTTTAAAGTGATATCTCATCATCTCTTCATACTCACAGGACTCCCTTATTCCTCTCCTCCTCTTAATCTCACCAGACACCTTCATGGACAGAACACTGTCTCCTGCACACACACACACACACACACACACACGCACGCCACTGGCCCGATCTGCCCCCAGACCCATGGGATTGGGTTCTCCTAAAGACCCAGCACAATCAACCTCTCAAATCTCACTTCACTAATCCATAGAGGTGGTCCTCACCAATTCTACAGCAGCTAAATTATCAGGAATAGCCACATGGACACCCAATTTCAGACCAGAAAAGGTCAAACCCCCTTTTGCTCATGATTCTCCTCCACCTCTCCCTCCAACAGAACAGTCTAACTGAAATATTGTCTCTACTCTGAGTGCTACCTATACCTGAAACTTGCCTGGATTCTGAAACAAGACTCAGAGCCCCCCGATCTCCCCCTTCTATTTTTTCAGGGGTTTCATTCATATCGTCTTCTCAGATCTTTCCTTGTGTCCCATTACCCATGCAGCCCTTCCAGGTCTTCTTCCGTAACTATGACGTTGGGGCTCCTTCAGGACAGCAGTCTCACTCTAATCCTCTTTCTGTGTCCATCTCTTATTTTTCGCGTCTTCTTTGACCCCTCAGGCCTGACCCTCCTGAAGTTTAATGGCTTATTTCATACCCTCAACCTTGCCCACTCTTAAATCAAAGCAATCCTCAATTACCCAATGTGTTTGTCTCCCTAACTGAGGTCGCCTACTAGACAGTCCCACTTTCAGTTCACTTAGGGCCCACTGAAGAGAACTCTATAATTCCTAAGCTCCACTTCAAACCAGATTTAAAAGCAGCCGTCCCACCTACCCAAATTTTTGCTAATACATTTGCTCTACAATGCCTCCACCTTAAGCCTACCACAGTCCTAAGGAAAAGGGCCTCTCCTCACCCACCTACATCCCTCTAGGATTTAAGGGGCTCTCAAATGTAGCCTCACTCTTTCCATCAAGAGACACAGACCACATGGCACTCTCCAGTAAACATTTTAATTCCCCTCCTTGGTTTAAAAAACACCATCACCAGCCCTCTCATTAAAGCCACACCTTGACAATACTTACATCCAGCACCCACTTCTTTTGGTTTACAACAGAACTACTCTCACTTCCCAATACACCTCTCTTTCTAAACATTCACACAAAAACACATCCACACAGCAACCACCACCCCAGACACTCAAACAGTTCTAAGTCGATACCCTTACTTACCTATCTCCTCCAACCCTGACTCCAACAGGTTCTGTCTGCACTGTACCCTTTCTCAGCAGAAAGCAGCTTTTTAAAGGACAACATCACCCCTACTTAGTTCGTTATCCTTAAGGAATCAAAAATATGAGGAAAAAGTACAATAACTCCAACTGAAGACACGTCAAAAACCTGCCTTAGGGGAATGTTCCTCAGCTCACACTTGTCTGACCAAAAATGCATGCTGGGTAAAGCTTAGTGACCTAACTCTTCCCCCAAACCCAATGGCTGCTGAGAAACAAAGAAGCTTCAGTGATTCATGAAGAGGTGGCTACTGCCCTACATATTTTTGTCCAATCACCTTTACCTATGCAGCTAAACCCTTAACCTGTGTTCCTGAGTTGTGATTGTATTACTTCTTTTATTCTGTCTTTGCCTCGTTAATCTCATTTCCAAGTTTACCTCTCAGTGTCTGCAAGCCACTCTCCAGGCCACAGCCCACAACCAGGTAAAATCTTCACCTGCAGCAAATCGGACATAGTCTGATTCCCCAAGGTCTTGCCCTCTTCAACAGGAAGCAGCCAGATGGACAAGCTCCAACCCATCAACCCAACCCCTCAATCCTAATCTGTCCTTTTCTTTTGTATAAACATAAATCCTAGAATGTAAGTCTAACAGCCTCCTCCCCTCCCTGGAGAAACTTCCTCCTCCCTTGGTTCCTGAGCCCTGGGCTGACTCCCGTTCAACAGCCTGTAACATGATGCTACTACGTGAATGTCTCCACGAAGACCTTGGCCTCAGAATAACAGGGACTCGAACCCCTTCCTTCTCCGTCAGTCTGCAATGTACCAAACTCCCTTGCCCCACCAATCAGGATCCACACCCCCCAACTGCAACCCACAGTGTGTATTAAACTTTGCTCCCCTGCAGTCCAGTGCTGCGGTCCCTGGTGCTGATCCCCAGCTCGTTACAACCACTTTTCTGCACGAGCTGATGTCCTGTCATTCTTCCCTGCAAACCTTACAGATAGGAATGATGCGAAATATTACGGTGTGTGGTAGGTGTTTATGCAACGTTATTTCTCCATCCCTTAAATTTATATCCTGAAGTCCTAGTGCCCCAATATGATAGATTAAGCAGCAAAGCCTTTGAAGGTAGTCAGGTCATGAGGTCAGAGCCCCCAGAAGTGAGATCGGTGCCCTTTATGAGACTGACTCAAGGGTGCGCTGTTGAACTTCCATCATATAGTAGAAGACAATAGATTAAAATGATCGAAGGGAAACCGGAGTATGTGAGGACATGATCGAGCCGCCCACGAGAAGCAGACCCTTCTCAGAGAGCTCTGCACGCATCTTGGTTCTTGGACTTCTTAGCCACCAGAACCAATAGAAAGGCGTCCTATTGGCTACACGTCACCCTGCTGTGGTATTTTCTTAACACAACCCTAAAAGACATGGACCAGTGAGAGCAGTGTAGTGATGGGCATGTACTTTGAGATACTGGCCTGTGAAGATAGGGAAGAAGATGACAGTCACACAAGCATGAGGACCAAAGGAGGGGTTTCCTCTCTCCTCTTTTCTCCTGGATTTTTCCTCCTCCTCTTCTTCTCTCCTCTTTCTCTTCCTCTCTTTCTCTCTCTTAGCTATATATATTGAAAGGCACAAAAAAGACTTAGTGAGGAGTAAGAGGTAATCCACACAGGAAGTGCTCTGAGGGTGAAGAGACACACAGAGGGGTGGGGGGGGTGGTGTGAAGCTGGGCTAGGCAGCTCCTGGCCAGGGCCAGGAGGAAGGAAGGAAGGCAGGGATTGTGTGGATAGTTTAATTGCTTTTGTATTGGAAGCTGAGGGACTTCCTACCTGGCGGCTGTTGCCTTCTTCGACAGACAGGAAAATTTCTTCCAAGGGCTGGGACGGGGAGTAGGTTTGGAGAAACAAGGAAAATGGAGACGATTTGGAATCATGACGCAAAGTAGGAAGAAAATAACCCCAGAAGTCAAGAGGATTTTGCAGAGGATGAAGACATTTAGTGGCTAGAGATCACGATTTTTGTAGGAAACTGTTCTAACTCCCATGCCATCACCATGGTACCCAGCTGCTTGGATCAGGGTATGGAGATGGTGCCTAACACACTTCACCCAGGGTGGAGGTGATCAGAGAGGAGGGACAAGGAATTTAGGATCTGAGCAAAAACACTACCGAATGATAGACTGTGAGTACAGGTGGGCATAGACGTCAAGATGGGGCAGGGTGGCTGAAATGGGAAATGGCAAAGGACTGTGGGTGGGTGAGAAGAGCGAGCAGGATGATGGGAAAGCTGAGCTGCAACGCTGGGAGAAGAGCTGAGGACGGCAGGCATTTGACCTAGTCTGGAAGGGGACAGCTTCCATGGACAAGGACAAAATCGGGGTAGGGTGGGGTGGCTGAAGTGCCACGGGGTGAGACTGTTGGAAGTAGAGAACCCAAGAAACCGACAGGCCAAGGGACAGCCAGGTCACCATCTGCGTAATTGGTGATGTCACCTGGGAGGAACACAGAGGGCATGGGAGGAGGGGGAAGAGATCTGTATATTTGGAGCCAAGGTCTTTGATAAATGTTGGGCCAGGACCTGCAAGTCCAGCAATGACACAGCAAGAGGGTAGAAAGGACCCAGGCCAACGGGGCCAACCCCCATGCCACACCAGTCTGAGAGATGAGGGGAGCAGTGCCCCATCGTACAGGAGGAAACAAGATCAAGGAGGGTGAGCAGCACGTCCTAGGTCACAGGCAGTGGCAGAGCGGGAACCACTTGCATCTCTCCTGCACCATGTCCTGTGTTACCGTGACAGGGGGTAGATGTCCTACCCTGAATCTCACATCTCCCCACTTTGAGTGAGGTACCTTATCCCTGATGAGTCGCAGGACAGTTGCTTGTGACTGGCCTCCCACCCTTCTCCCCACCTCAAAATCCTAGAGGAGAGAGAGAGCAAGAGAACGAGGAGGGAACAGTAGGGAGTGGCTGTGAGGAGATGTGGGCCACACTGGGGACTGTGTCAGCATCTGGGTCCCACTAGCCCCCTTCGCTGGACACATATCGTGTTCCCACAAGTCCTTGGTTTCCTGATGCCCTCAGTTCTTTTGCCAGCCCCATGAAGTGTGTGGAAGTCCCCACTGCTCAGGTGAGGAAACAGAGGCAGCCGAGAGCTTAGGGAGGACGAGCTAGGGCTCCACTTGTGACTCCCCCTCTGTGGCTGTGGGTGTCAGAGATAGTAGGAATTCAAAAGAGAGAGACGTTGAACTGGAGCCTGGCCAGAGACAGAGATACCGACTCTATGGAGTTTGGGATGCTTTTTGTAGGCGCCACCTAGCACGGTTTAGATGCTCAATACAGTGTGGAATGCCCTTCGTATACAGGAAGCTCGATCGAGGACTCTTCTAAGGCAAAGGCATGGCCAGGTGTCCAGAGCAAGCAGCAGATCCAGGCCTCCCCCAGCATGGACCCAGCACTGTTCATCTAAACACGACCTTGCTCCCCCCACTGGTCCCCTGCTTCTGCCTGCGTGTGCAGCACACCTACCACCACGTGGCTCCGAGGCCAGCGGTGCACATGCGTGCCAGTTGGCGTGTGCCAGAGAGAAGCGTGAACAACCTCACAGCGAGATGGCTGCCCGCCAGCATCTCTGCTCCCTCCCTCAGAGGCCAACAGTGAGCTGCACAGTTGCAGAAAGCAGGAGAGAAAAGGACCCAACTTCTGGGGGGCACGAGCCTTCTGACATGAGAAGGTCTCCTTTGCTGCTGTTGGCCTCTACCCCAGCGCAGCCCCGGGACAGGAGGGCCAGTGGCCAGACACTAGGCACTGCCGCCAGATGGCTCTGCCTGGGGCTGGAGGTAGAAGGAGCAAGTCCTGAAGGTTGTTCAGGGGACCTTGAGAAGCTTAGCAGGAAGACAGCAGAATGACCTAAAGCCTTGGAAGGACTCTCCAAGGAAAGAGAGCCAGACTGTCTTGTGTAGCTCTGGGGGAGCAGACCTGAGGCCTGAGGCATGGCCGAGAAGCATCTGACCTTGGTTCCTTTCTAAGGAGGCACAATCCAGATGCCCAGCGGTCCCAGTGTCCTGGGACCCTGGAGAGTCATGCTTCCCACACGGGAGAGGATAAGCTGAATCAGGGCATCCCAGCTCCGGTTTCGGAGGATCCTGTGTTCTGGCTCTACGGCGTAATCTACCCTCTTCCTCTGCCATGTCTGCGGCGTGGACAGGAATAGCCTGGGAAGCTCTCCTTCCCTTGGTGCCTTGGGACAGAAAGGCCAACATACGCGCACGCAGGAGCCTTATCAGGTCATCTCGCAGCTCCTCAGCCCTGGGGTCTGGTTTTTCTCACAGAGGCTCCCCAGGATACCATGCCTAGGCCCAGGCTGCGTCACCTCCAGGTCAAGGTCAGGGAAGCAGAGCGGGTGGGAACAGAGGAAACTGTTGCGTCGTCCCTGCCCTCTGCCACTGGGGCAGAGCAGGACGTGAGAAGTAGTCAGAGGAAACATAAATCCAGCCTGAACTGGGTAGAGTTGGGGCAGGAAATCTCTCGGGAGGCACGTGATGCTGAGGGTTGTGGGGCCCCGTCGCATCCCCTCTGTGATAAACCACCCCAAGGAGATTCAGATGTTGAGACTGATATGGGGCGGCCCCCGGAGGCCAAGGGTGGAGGGAGGGAAGGTGGGGTAGCAAGAAATGGGTGTGGATTTATTCCAGGTCATCAGGGCTACATGGGAAACTCTGACCATGGCCCCCAACCAGGGGATGAGAGCAAGAAGAAGGAATTGGCCTTGCAGGGCTGAGTGTTTGGGACATCTTCACTGCTTCTGTTCATCAGAAGAGAAAAACACCGGCGCCTTATTCCTGCCTGCCTGCCCTCTTCGCAACACGACTTGCTTCCCATCCCAGGAGGGCCCCAGCTGGCTCCTTGGAGGAATTTTCCAATCCGATGGGGGCACAGAGCTCAGCAGAGAGGAGCAGCTGGAGCCTTGAAAAGGAAAGAAAGGCCCAGAGAGGGGTTTAATAACCATCCAGGGCTGCCTTGTGTGGGTGGACGGGCGGAAGGAAGGAAGGAAGGATTACTCAGAGCTCCAAGAAAGCGTTGGGGCTGCAACAGGGGAACCTTGGAGTTGGGGGTGGGTGGGGGGTGACAGAACACCATATCCTACGTTTGTTTGTTGTGGGGACCTTGGAGGAATGGGAGTTCAGCCGTGGGGTCGAGGTGATCCCAACCTGATGCCTGATGCTGGGAAATTACAGGTCACACAGGTCTTGGGAGCTGCAGGGCCTGGGGGGATGGACGGGTGGGAGGTGGGAGGGAGCACAGGGTAGAAGGGTGTTCCTAAAACGAGGTGCACCCGGTATACTGGGCCCAGACACCATACTCTGAGGCATGAATACTAGAAACATAAGAAACCGCTCTTCCCTAGCTGGCTGTGGCCGTTCACTGTCCCTTTCTCCAGCAGAGGATATATGAGCAGGTAGGGACTTACTTGCTACTCAGAACGGTTTTTAACTGGAGATCCTCTTGCCTCTGACGCCTAAGTGCTGGGATCACAGGCAGGAGCCATCACATCCAGCTTCAGTTTCATACTTTTAAAATTAACCCTCTTTTGTGATAAAGATTTCTCTCTCACTCACATACACACCCCCCTTCAGATATGTACAAAACAGAACCCAGTGCTTATGATGAAATTATTGTTGACTGTGTGTTGTAATTTTATCTCCTCTATTGTGTGATTTTTGCTTTTTGTGAGATTTAACATTGACTCTTCCCTCCCCCGTTTTCAAATCCACGTCTTGGTTTTCCATGATCCTATGAACTCCACCCAGTGGATCCAAGCCCCTTCTGCTGGGTCCACATCCGAGTGGCCAGCAAGTAGCATCCATAAAAAAGCAGTGTGAGCAGCTGTGCAGCGCATCTTTTGACAACTGTCCTCTGTGGCTTGGAGAGCTCTTTCTAGGGTTACAGCTTTGCATAAGCAGAGCACAGGTCCCCGAAGCTTCCTGAGAAATGGGCAGTCCTGCCGAATCCAGCAGTGTCCCCATCCCCCCCTTACTCTGGGGAGTTTTGATCACAGATAGAATTCTAGGATGAAGCTTATTTTCTTGTTTTTTCAGTGCCTTCTGATTTAAATGAGTCTGGTGGAATTCTAATTCCTGATTCTTCCACAATTGGTTTTATCTCTTGGGACTTTTTCTGTCTTTTCTTAAGCCCAGCTTGAATCCTTTCCTGTTCATGACTTGATCGTTCCATGAGCTCCTTTGATTATGAAAATTCCTGCTCTTCTGTTCAGGTGGATTGTTATTTTTTGGGAAGAGGGTCTTTCTTTTTTCCTTCCTTCCTTCCTTCCTTCCTTCCTTTCTTTCCTTCTTTCTTTCCTTCCTTCCTTCCTTCTGCCTGTCCGTCTGTCTGTCTGTCTTTCTTTCTTTCTTTCTTTCTTTCTTTCTTTCTTTCTTTCTTTCTTTCTTTCTTTTGCAATGCTGAGGATTAAATCCAGGGCCTTGAGCATGCTAGGCAACCACTGTGCCCCTGGGCCCATCCCCCGCCCTATCCTAAATTAATTCTTTGGTCTTGTCCTTTTTTTTGTGGTTCCTTTTTTCTCTCTTCCTGGAACTCCTCTTGGTAAGATGTTGCAACTTCTATTTGTTTTTCTATGTTTTTAATATTTTTATCTCCTGGTTTCTTTTGTTCTACCTTCTAGATTTCCTTAACTGTGTGTTCCAACTCTTTTATTTCTTTTAAAAAATCTGCTCACATGCGTTTAACTTTCAAAGGTTCTTTCTGATCTGCTTATTCCTGTTTTTATTACATCCACTACTTTTTTATGGATGCAAAATTTTATCTTCCCTCAGAGGACATTAATTATAGACTATGTTTATAAATGTTACCTCTGAGATGAAAAATTTCTGGAGATCTGTTGCACAACAGTGAATACACGTAACATTACCGAGCTGTACACATAAAAATGGTTGCAAAGGCAAATTTTATGACAGAAAATTTTATGATTTTTTTCTAACCACATAAAAAATGTCCTCTCTGCTCCCTGCATGTTCTCTGCATGCTCGGCATTTGTTTGCTTTGGCCACTCTTTCCAAATGCAGGGTTTCCTGGTTTTCTACTTGTGGTTAAGAGAGAGGCAGATGGAGGCCTGGGAATTCAGTGAGCACAGGTGGGACTCGTAAGCAAAGCACCTCAACATAAGTGGGATATTAAGCTAGCTTTCACCTGGGGTGCACTTCGATATCAAAGTCTTTCCTTTGGCACCTGCCTTCTCATGTGTAGGGGTAGATACCTTGCTACCTACTTCCCTGAAGCAGAGACAGGGGACAGTTGAGGGCTGACGTGTGCCAACACTCACGGTCCCTCTCCTTGCAGCTGATATCTTCGTCTGCATCCTCACCGCGCTTGGTGTCCCCAGGTGAGGACTCTCCATTGCTCTCCTCAACACAGAAAGCCTCTGGGCTCCTCCCCAGGGAGGAGAGCCTGGCCGTGTTGGCCTGGGGAAGTCTAGCCTTCACATCGGATCAGCAGTCAGCCCCCCTGGCTTCTGTCTAGACGTCATCTCCGCTAGACATCTCCCCGTCCAGTGATGTGGTCCTGGGCACGTATCAGTCGTGTCCTCTCGGCAGCCTTGTGCTGGCTTTGCAGATGTAGCCTCCTTTGCTCTGTTCAAGCCCTCCAGATTCGAAATCCTGCTGCTTTGCTTCCTCCCCCTTCTCTCTGCCCTGGCAGGCTTATGTCCTCTTATTTCTTAGAGGACCTAGGGAGCAAGCAGGGCACAGGTGTGTCCAAGAGGAACTTTTTACCTTTTTGTGTTATAACGTATGAGGGTGAAAGTTTTAAAGACGATTGGACAAAAGCAGAGAAATGGCAGGAAAGCCCAACATAAGGGGAGGAGGAGGAGGAGGACACCAGCTGGTTTCCAAGACAAATCCTCAGAGGAGAAAGAGTCAGATTTGCCACCCAGCCATGCCTCAAAGGGTGGAGGCCGGAGGAGAGACTGCGGCCAGCAGCAAGAGCAGAGCACCTGTGGTCAGAGCGTGAGCATACGTCCGACTCTTGGCTCCAGAACTTCCCAGCAGCGAGGTCTGGGGCACACCACACAACGTGACAAGCCTGTTCTCTGAGCACTGGGACCACACTGCCACCTCATGCAGCTGTAGGAGTGAAATGAGGCAGCCTGCACTTGGCCACTGGGGGTACTCACACATAGTTTGGTAACTATAATACTAGAGGGACAAATCTCCCCGCATTCCTCCCAGCTCTGCCTCCCATAATTCTTTTCATGGGAGCAGGAAACTAGGCCGCTACTATTATAGAGTACTGATCAGAGGGTGCTAGAAAGAGACGCTCTGACTTGTCCCAACAAGGATGCCCTTATACTGACTTTTCACCCCTTGGGCACTGCCCTGAGGCTTCAGGGAGAAACAAGTCCAAGTGCCCCTATGCTCTTTTGCCTCTGAGTGATCGGTTTTGGTGCCCAAGCTTTCTGAGGCCACACAGAGAGCCTGCAGAGGGGGCTGGGCACCGCTGGGGTGAGTAATATGATAGCCCTTCCTGGCCTCCAATGTTCCCTCCAATCTGGAGAACAGGTTCAGAATTAGACTGTGAAACCCTTTGGTCAATGCAAACCTTCATCTTTCCCAAGAAACTGGCGCCAAGAACTAGAAAGGCTGGTGTCTGCAAGCAACAGTTCTGGGGCAAGAGGCACGGAACAAACCATGAGCTCCCTTGCAGCTGCCCACTAAAGCAGGGCCTTTGGATCAGCTATAGCAGAAGTCTTGGGGGCTCCTGGTTGCTGCAAGAGCTAGCAAGACCTGAAACACAGCTGGAGGGGCCCACGATACACACAACCTCACACGGGCCTGAGCACAGGGGCTTGCATGCAGTTTCTACTCCCTACCCCTCTTATACACTCTCACAGACAGGCAGGCCTGCATTTTGTTTGTTTCAGTATTGGGAGTTGGACACAGGATCTTTGCACTGAGTCCTTTTTCATTGTATTTATTTAGAGACAGGATTTTGCTACGTCACTAATTGCCCAAGCTGGCTCATACTTGGAATCCTCAGGCCACAACTTTACCAGCACTACAGGTGTGTGCCATCACTCCCAGCTTAGGCGTGCTTCTTATAGCAGAGAGCACAATTCCTTGTCCTGCTCTCAAAGCCGACCTCCTGCTCCCATCCGTCTAAACTGAAGGCTATCCAGACGGGGCAGAGGGGGTTCACACTGAGTTTTGCAAAAATTGGGCTGAGTAGATTTCAAAGATCCTATATCAGCCTCTGATTTGTCCACAGATTTCTTCAGATAAAGGCTTCATTCCAGAAGCTCAGAGAACAACGCACTAAACAGCATAGGTGCCGAGTTTAAGATTCCTCTCCACAGTCTACAAAGACACACCCCAGGCTGTAGAGGGATGAAATGTCCTTCTGCAGATCAACAGTGTCATGCCATCGTGACACGCTATGACATGAGCTCCCAGCAGGATGGATAATGAGAGATCCTGGAGGGCAGTTTCAAGGGTAAAGATGGGTGGGGGCAGCTTGTCAGTTCCCATGGCAGCCTATCTCGTTGCCGTAGCAACACAGCTCTGCCTCCATCCTCTGGAGTCCTGGTTTCTGTGTTGGGTAGAACACTGTGGGACTTCATAATACAGAGGTGGGCCCCACAATCCTTCTGAGAAAGAACATTTCCCGTCCAGACCAAGCAGGATAGAAAGAGTCCCTGAGGCTGTCACATGGGGGTGGGGGGTTGCTGAGTGGCAGGAGGGTGGATTTCCTGCGGTTTTCCTAATGAGCTCTACTCTTTACTGCTGAAATATCTCCTCCCCAGTTATCAGACTCCCAGGAACGTCCCCTTGTAGCTGATTGCTTTTCTTTCTTCTCTCTCTCTCTCTCTCTCTCTCTCTCTCTCTCTCTCTTTCCCTAATGCTGAGGGTTGAGGACTGAACACAGAGTCTTCACACTGAGCTGCAACCCTAGCCTTTTTTTTTTTCCTTTGATAAAATCTCACTAAATTGCTACGTTGCCTAGGCTGGGCTCAAACTCACAATCCTCTGCCCTCAGCCTCCTGGAGTGCTGACCTTACAGACACGCTCTTTGATCTGCACTGAGGCTGACTGCTGTAGAAATCCTGCCATCTTGGGGAGGTACAACAGCACAGTCAGGAAGCCAGATTCTGACGTCAGGAGAGCAGTCAGCCTTACCTTGCCACTCCTTGGCTGGGTGCTTGAGTTATTTACCTTTGTGGACTTCACGTTCAACTGTGGAGAAGGGGATAGTATACTCCCATCGCCTGGCGGATAAGTGATGAACAGAAACGATAGTATAAAGCCAGGGACCCCCGCAACAGGAGGCCACAGTCCACTGCGTTGAAAGAACCAGACTTGTGAGCAAAACCCCGCCTCCTGTCAGCATGCACCTATCAGGTTCGCACCTATCAGGTTTTCACGCTGCTGCTGATTGGCAGGAGGCACGCTCCCTCGCCCTTCCTGTGGCAGCCATTCAAACTTATCCTCCAACAACCTACTACAAAACGAGTGTCCCCCTCAATCCCATGCCCCAACTTTGGGAGAACAGTCTTCAAGTAAACCCGTCCTTGGTGTCAGAAAGGTTGGGGACTACTGGTGCCGCGGAGAAGACCCACCCTGAGCTTTCCTAGGGGAGGGTGAATGAGTGGCCCGACCACTGTTGATGCCCCTTGATTTGAAAGCTTGAGAGCCAAACTCTACATCAGAAGCCTGGCTGCAGGCCTTCGGGCTATGGTTAAGTCTCAGCGAGCAGGACACTAGTTGCCATCATCTTCCGGATCAAGCTGTCCAGCTGGCTAATCCCCACCCCGGAAGGGGGAAGGTACCCAGCTGGCCCGCCTCCCACCTGAGCCCCTACTTAAAGTGTATGCCCTTGGCCCGTGCCCTTATGAAAAATGTTACCCGTCCCCAGAGAGGTCAGTTTAGGAATTATGAGGAGGGCTTCAGAACATTTTATAGAAATCAGATGCTGCAGAGAAGTCACAGCATTATCCAATTCTCCTTGATTGTTTTGAAATATTTCAAGTTTTCAGCGATTCGTTTTAAGTTTTGGCCCAGGGAACAAGCAAACCAGTTCTTGAGTTTCTTTTGAGAGGCACTAGCCAGCTAATGATCCAGTTAAGAGCAGGGGGCAGCCCCAAATCACACACTTGTGGGTGTGGGCAGCGGTTCCTTTATTCCTCAAGCCCGGAGCTCCAGGCCCGCCCCCTGCTGCCCGCTGTCGTCGCCCCAGCCCCCGCGCTCAGCCCCCCCCCCCCCCCCCCCCGCCCATCCCAGACGTGAAGGTCAAGGCCTCCCCTGCACCCTCAGTCCCGGCGGGGTCTGCCGCTTGCCATAGCGCAGGCCAAAGGAGTTCCAGTTGTAGGCGGACAGGTCCTTCTCCCGCTGCACTAGCATGGCGCCCCGGGGCGCGGGGATCAGGCGGCTCCGCGGGACGCACAGGCCCACCCGCTGGGGCTCCGCGGATCTCTTGGAGGGAGGGCAGAGTGAGGCCCCCCGAGGGCGCGGCCCAGGCCGGGCAGGCTTCCTCTCCCCGCATCTCAGGCCCGGCTCCCAGAGGGGCAGGAGGGCGGAGGGTCGCAGCCCACGGCCTAGGACAGAGAGCACAGGGAACTAAGGCCGGGACATACAGAGGGACAGACAGTTCTAGAACACCCACCCCGCAGTCCCGCCTGGGCTACCCCTTGGGCCTTGGGCCTTGGACCTGCAGCAAGCTCAGCCTTACACTGCAGTGTAGAACAGGAGACCATCCCAGCTTGGGTGGGTTAAGTTCTTAGCTCTTCCTCCAACGTGGCTTTGGTTTCCAGTGTGTGCCAGAATTAATTCAACAACCCTTACACCAAATTTCTTCCTCTTAGCAAGCAAATAGTATAGAGTTCCCAAACCAAGGAGACCAGAGTGCATGGGGGACGCTTAGCCGTGCCCCTCCTCTGGGCTCCCTTCCTGGTAAGGCCGCTGCGTCCCTGCATCTGAATCCCCGTTAGCCTGGGAGCGCCTTAGGGTGAGGTGGGGCCGTGTTCCTCCGTCTCTCTCAATGCTTGCTTGAAATTATGCCTTGTACGCAGTAGGGCCTCGATACATGCTTGCTAGATTATAAAAGGTAATGAAAAAACTTGAAAGAATAGAAATCAAGAAAGAGGAGCCAAGGCCGTTGGGCCCCCACACACCTGGGCTCTGATAACAACTGTCATCCCCTAATAAGCTGCATCAGAGCTCAATGAAGACCAAATTATCTAGGTCACCCTAATTGGCTCACCTCCCCCAGCCCAGGCATAATGTCTCCCCTTCATTCTGAGGGTTAACAAGGCTAATTTGGAAGGCACCTCCCATGCAAGTCTCATTAAATTCACTACACTTGTTGGCAGTAAAAGAGGGCAACTGGCTCTGGGTAGACAATACGTCCAGCCAATTGCGGTAAGAGATTAGTGGAAGCAAGGCCTGGTGTGTGAGTGGGTGTGTGTTGCAAGCAGGGATTGGCTTTAAGCCTGGCTCCTCAATGCCCTGCCACACTTTGGAGGAGTGTGGACCCGTCCCAGAGTTAATAATCTGTCTAGGAGGCCCCTCCTACATTATCAGGAATGGGGCTGAGATGAACAGAACCACAGTTGACCCACTAAATCAGCAGCAGGACTCATCCGGGCTATGTAGGCTATGGCCTAAAGCCTTTGCCAGAAGCCCAGTGTCCCTAAGCCGTGGTGGGTTGTTTCCCGAAGCAGCCTTCCTCTCCCAGGAAAGGTGACAGTTGGCAGAGGACACCTGGGCTGTGTTCTCTTTGCTTTGAGCTGTTTTATGGGCATGCACAATGACACTGAATGTGTACAGCACATCGCCCTGAGTCCCATAGCGATGGGTTCTGGTTGGCCCAGAATGCTGGCCACCAAGAAGTTTTCAAGCCCACACTCCTGGCTTGGAGCCTAGCCCCAATGCAGCTCGTGTTGAACTCAGCAAATGCACCATTGGGGGAATCTAATACCTACTGGGCTTTTGCCATGTTTGGCTGAGTGATTCTAGAGAATTCTCCTTAACCTCTTTGAGCCTCAGTTTCCCCAATGAACTCATAAGCCTGGCAGATAGATAATAAGGGTCTGTTCTTTTGTGTAAATTCTTTACTGAAATATCCTTTAAAGGCTCTGAGGTCACTGATAAGAGACTGGCACATAAAGCTTCCCCCCATACCTGCCCAGAGAAGTGACGGGTGCGGAGCAGAGAACACAGCATAAGCGAGCCATGAAGGAACTCGGCTGACAAGCGCCTGAGCCAGGTGAGGCTCTTGAGGGTCCCTAACTTTCAGAGTTCATGGGAGTCCTTCATGGAAGGCACGTGCTCAGTCTCAGGTGTTCACCAAACCGAGCGTGCAGCCCCCACCAATACCCTGGCTAAGTGGGAAGAATACAGACTCGAATCACAACTCACTCCCCGATGCCTTTCCCTGACAATGCATACCTTCCGGTCTAGGATCCTCCGCAGATGCCACCTCTGCCAGTGGCTCTCCCAGGGAGGCGACACAGAGGATAAGCAATAGCTGCCAAGAAACCAGTGAATTCATCCTGGTGAGAAGAAGCAGGTCCTGGAAGTGCCCCGAGGCTGAGACAGAGAGAGGGAGGAGAATGAGGTGAGCACAGAGTGTCAGCCGGGTGCTAGGGGAGCCCTGGAGCAGAGGGCCTGACCCCCGGGAGCTCCCAATGGAGAGAGAAGCCCGGAAAAAATGCAACAGGAAAATGGCCTTGAGGACACTCCACAGTGCCATCAAGGCTGAATTCCTGCTTGGCGGGATCGTCCAGAGGGCTTCCTGGAAGGAGATTCGGGACGAGAAGACCCGAGTAGGTAGAAGGGGCAGGACTGCTCAGGGTGGAGGAAGGCCAGTATTCCGAATTTCAGTCGTGTATGAGAGGAGTGGAGACAAGATTAAGGCAGGGCGCAGGTGAGCAGGAGGGACCTGGGCCAGGACCTCAGCGCCCATGCTGAAAAGCTCAGGCATCCTCTTAGGGCCTGGGAGCATGCACTTCTTCCCTTCACTCTGGATCTGCACAAATCTATGAATTTTCTCTTGTGCTCTGCCCCTCAGCAACTGCCTCCCCAATCCGGCCCCCTTCCCCCACTACCACAGAAAGGCAACAATTTATCTTTTCAAAAAAAAGGGAAGAAAGAGACAATCATCTCGCTCTCTCTCACTGAGCCCTTCACAGCCTAGAAGACCATCATTAAATTCTCTTAGTGCCTGTAATTCAGGGAGGAGAAAGGCCCTTCCCTGATTTATCAGGTCAATCGTGTCCACAGTCTATTCTCTGTGGGCTCGAGGAAGTTATGAATCGAATTGGCCCCATTATTTTGGCTGCTGAGCTGGGAGCTGTGTGCCTGCCTTTATCTCCCCAGAAGGGGGTGAATCTTTGCCACCGTGTGCCCCCCCTCCGCTCCCACTCCCACCTCCCTTTCTCCAGCTCCCAAGTCCAATTTCTCTTTGAGAGTGTCATTAGGCACTTTGAGATGGTCCAAAAAACACAAGAAAAGCCAAAGTAGTCGAGGGCAGTACTGTAGGCTGAGCTACAAGGTGTCACGGCTGGACTGAAGAGCGTGTGTGCATGGGCAAACACGGGCAGCCTCATCTGTGACCATCCCCTCCTGAGCCCCGTGCACCCCTCTGCTCTGCTCCCGCTGCATATGTACCAAGTGTTGTGGTGGTGGTTATGCTGAGGATTGAGCTCAGGGCCTTCACACGGAGCTACATCTCCAGCCCGTTTGTTCTTTGTGATTTTGAGACAGGTTCTCACTAAGTCACCCAGGCTGGGGTTGAACTTGTGATCCTCCTACCTCAGCTTCCCAGAGTGCTGGGATCACAGGCCTGCACCACAGGTTCCAGAGATGGTGTGCAGAATGGAAATTCTGATGTGGCATCAGAACCCGAATCTGGGGCCCATCTCCCCGGCCCCCAGGAGACGTGAGCCAGCCACCCCCAGCCCCGTCCCCAGGCCTCGTTGGTCAATCTGTCTAATAAGAACACTGGATCAGACTGGCCACCAGCCGCCCACTCAGATTGTCACTGGTAGACTTTGTTTCCGTGACACCTTGAGGCTGCAGCTTTCTGCACTGCCTGAAGGCCTGGGCCGGGCGTGGAGCAGATGCAGGATTCACCCCCGAGGAAAACAACGTGAAGCATCACAGAGCTTGGGCAACAGGACGCAGGCTGGCTTGGAAGTCATTCCTAGGGTGGTGCCGGGGCCATGCCAGGTACTGGGACACACAGTGCTGACACAGGTTGCTGATCCCCCACCAGGACCTCAGTCTAGTATGAGAAACTGACTTGGAAGCAGATCATCTTAAGATAACCCTGTATATGGCACGCTGGACACAGGAGGACAGGGGCTACGGAGCTGGGAAAGCCCAACCTGATGTCCCGGCAGGTGCTGGCCGGGGTGGCATCTGAATGTTGACCAGATACAAGTCTTCCACCAGAAAGCATTCCCAGCAGGGCCGCTTCCTGGACCCTGGTGCCAGACAGGAGCTGGTATGGAGGAACTGCAGGCCCTCCCACGAGGCGAGGGGTAGAGCTTTGTGGGAGGCAAAGAGCTGCAGGCGCGACATCCTGGAGGGTCTGAGCCAGGCGGGAGTGTGTGTTGATGTGCATTGCGGAGGAAGGGACGGCTGCCCTGGGTACGGGTGGGACAGTGGGTGAGGATGGGGCAGGGGCAGCTCTGGGATGGAGAGTGCTGGTCCTGTTTTTGGCCCTCTGAGGTGCCTCTGCCCTACCACGGATACCACCACCACATGCACTGTGATGTTCTCTGCCTGCCTTTGACACATACACATGTACATACATACACTACACACATATATACATACACCACACACACCTCCCTCATACACACACCACAAACATGCCTCACACACTGCATACCACACACATGCATGTACACATGCTACACACACAGATACACCACACATACCTCTCATGCTACATATAATAAACACATACATATACACACATACACCATAAACACACACACACACACAGGTTCCCCAAATCTTGGTGGCCTGCCTAGCCCACCGAGGCATGTAATTCATGTTGTAAAATTGAATGGTTTAAGAAGGAACCGCCTGTTTCTCAGGGGCATTTAGGAGCCATTAGGAGCTGATCTGCCCTGGACAGTGGTTGCACCACGGGAAGTTTTGTTATCTAGTGAGAGAAATAGAAATTCTAGGCAGAGGGCTCATGAAATGGGGTAGTTTCCTTTCTGGGGTAGCCCCTGATGCTCGGCAAAGGGATAGCAGGGAGCGTATGTAATTAGGTTTGTATTTGGGGGAACTACTCAGAGAAGCCCCACTGAGGCCATGACCCCTGAGGGTTCCCTACATTCCTCCAAAAGCTTCTGGCCTCTGGGCTGGAGGAATGGTTCAGTGGTTAAAGCACTTGCCTAGCATGTGCTAAGTACCTGAGTTGATTCCCTAGCACCACATAAACCGAAAACAGAAAAGCCTCTGGCCTTAAATCCTGGGTGTATATAAATATATATACCATTTCTTCATTGTGTTTAATTCCCCTGTGGCAAGGGTGAGCCATGGGGACCCCGGATCCTGGCTTCACAAACAAAATACAATGCAGTGTACTCACCCAGCCACCCAGCACGATCTGGCCAAGCGGGCACTCAGGAGAGCCACGTTCCCACCCTTTCACCTACCTGGACTCAGCCATCGGTCTTGGGATAAATCCCCTGAGGAGGCAGCTGTGCACCTACCTTGGCCCAGGCAGGAGCTCTGTGGGGTCTTGGAGTTGAGGGGATGCCTGGGTGGGTGAACACCCGGAGGAAGGAGCTGGCCTCCTGGGCTCACTCGCGCCAGCTTCCTGGTTGCCTTCCCTTTTATAAAGCCCAGATGACGTTTCCACACATAAGCCCACTTCTGCCTCCCTCTCCTCCTCCTCAGACCCTCCTCAGAGAGCTCATCACCCTGCCTGCCGCCTCCTGAGGGCTCTCTGCCCACTCCAGGAGCCCTCCCCGGGCTGGCATCCGCTTCTCCTTGTCCTCTCCATCCTCCTCCACTCTCCTCCCACTCCGACCCACCCGGCTGGGATCCATTCTGCCCCAAACAGTGAAGAAAAGGCTGGAGGGCGAATGTCTGTGTGTGTGAAGTGTCTTGTTCCCTCTCCAGCAAGAGCCTCAGACACACCCTGTCTGCAGTGAAGGGGACAGGCAGGAGAGGGGAGGGCACAGTCTGACCTAGAGCTCTTTGCCACCTGCCCACTGCCAGCCCTGAGAAAGCCAGGTCAGCTGGGCCTGACCAGAGGACCACTCCTGGGCTCTGATCTGTGACTGTGTGGGTTGGAGGGAGGGCTGTTCTCTCCTTTGAAAATTTCTTCCTTCTTTCTTTAATTTTTGAGCATTTGCTCAGCACACAGTTCTGACATGAGATATGGCACGATCAGGTGGGCAAGCCAGTCAGGCGAGCAGCTTACGGGAGGGGACAGCTGGGTGTAGTGGTGCACACCTGTAATCCCAGCTACTCAGAGACAGAGACACAGGGTTGCAAGTTCTAGGCCATCCTTGACAACTTAGCAAGATCCTGTTCCAATCAATCAACAAGTAAATAAATTAATGCAGTAGGGGGAAAGACTGGCAGAGTGCCCTTGGTTTAACCTGCAGTACCACACACACACACACACACACAGAGCACACACAGAGCACACACACACACACACAGAGCACACACAGAGCACACACACACACAGAGCACACACACACACACACACACACACACACACACACACACACACACACATATATATATATATGCTAAATGGTAGCCCTGGCAGGTGGATGCACTTGGGATGTTGGGATGTGCTGGGGAATGCAGAGAAGTAACTTCTGGTGGCAGCATGTAAAGAAGCTCACACCCCTAGAAGTACCCACCATCACACCATCATGTTGTTGCTCCTGAGGGCGGAGACAGGGCTCCCCCTCATATCCTGGACACCCACTCCACTGCCAGGTCCATACAGAAAGGCCCTCGATAGGGGCTCATTATTAATATTGCTCTGTGGGAGACTCTGCTTCCTTCACCCTTGGGTGAGGGCCTCCGCCGAGGGGGCATTTCCTCCATCTGACTGCGCTCCCTGGAGGCAGGAGCGGTGTCTCCGCTCTCGGGCTGGGTGCTGCCCCAGCATGAACTGTGCCTGAGGGTGTGCGGCACAGAGCCACCAGCTCCTGGCTGATTCACACCTCCCGTTAGTAGTGCCCGTCACCTACCTGTCTAAAGCTTCTTGTTGACAGGAACTTACAACTAGTCACTCATTGGGATCGTTAAACACCAGGAGGAAAATGACAGTGAGGAGAGCCAGCAGATAGGGACGGGTGGGGACAGCGGCCTTAGCTCCTCCTAGAGCTGGGGTGGATTTCCTGGATGGGAGACGCTGATTTTGAGGTTCCAACACCTTCCCAGGTTGGGGGTTTAATTTTCACCGTCCTCTCATAAATACAGGGTGGAGGTGTGTGTCTCCAGTTCCGGCGGGGTCTCCCTGAGGCCTTAATCCCGGCTCCCAGCAGTTCTGGCAGCTTGTGGGGTGGCGTGGGGGGCTAGGGTCAGACATTCAGCTCCATCTTTCCTTCTGGACTTGAAGAGGTCCAAACATGGTGGAGCGTGAGTCAGGGCTGCGTGGGGGACCTGTGAGGTGGGTCTCATTTCCCTTCCAGCCCCTCAATCAAAGATCCAAGTTTAAGGAGCTTGTCTCCGTAGTTCAGACCATTGAGCTGGTGCCTTGAAGCCTCTGGAACAGCTGTGGAAGCCAAGAATCATTACTCCGGACAAAGAGCAGGAAGCAGACTCAAGATGCAGGTTATTACGGCGCTGGCCTTGAGAAGGGAGCAGGCCACGCTCAGATGTGAAGGGGGCTCAAGATGGGCCCCTCTGGGGGCCATATCCGTGTCCTGCTCCGGCCTCCCCGGGCACCTCAGTGAGCTCATGCTCTGGCCGATGCTTCAGAGACAGGGGAGAGAGTTCACAGGGGCTGGGAACCAGGATAGGCTCTGCCACGTGCTTTTCATGCTGTCATCGGCTGTCACACACTTTCTATATGCTCAGGGCCCCAGACTCAGCCAGCGCCTTGGACATCTCAGGCACTTTCAGGCTGGGCCACCTGTCTCCATCTCTTTAGCTCTAATTTTGGCTCTAATGGGGAGCTGTTAAAAAATACTTTCTAGGGCTGGAGGAATGGCACAGCGATTAAGGAGCTCGCCCTGCAAGCACAGGCCCTGAGTTCAATTCCCCTGTTCCAAATAAGCCGAGTGCTGGTGGCACAGGCCTGTAATCCTAGCACTTAGGACACTGAGGCAGGAGGATTGCCATGAGTCCAAGGCCAGCCTGGGCTACAGAGGAGACCCTGTCTCAAAAAAAGAGATGGCTTCCTCTATGCCCACACCTTAGGCTCTCCTGCTTGAGGGCCCCACCTCCTCTAGTGTCCTCAAATGGAGCAGGGAGGAGAAGAGGACCAAAGGTTGGTGATCCTGGGGCAGGGAAATGAGGGGAGATAGAGGAGGGTCTGCTGCACCTGGGGCAGCAGGTTTACCAACCAGGTCTGCCCCCACCCCTTGGCACCACTGCCAAGATCCATGCATAACCTACTTACCGCACTCAGGAAAGGGATGTTGGAGACATTGCCCAGGAAGCCAAAGGCCACAGGGAAGAAGCCCCTGGAAGCAGAGAGAGGTCAGCAATGGCCAGAGGAGGATGGTGAGCATCGGGGCCCAGGTCTACCCACTAGCGGGCTCAAGCTCTGGGCCCCAGGACAGCAGGGCCCTGGCTACCAGGGACAAGCTTGGCTATGCATGCCTTTATCTGGAGAGGCAGCAGGGGAAAGTGGGTTAGAATAATGGTCCTGGAATCAGACTCCTTCTGTTCAGATCTTGGCCTACCACTTTATGATTATTACTCCTGAGAGTCTTCTCCTCCACCTCCTTAGCTTGGGTGCAGTACTTCAGATTTGCTGGGCCCCAGACATGTCTAGTCAACACAGACCACACTTACGGTGGCACTGCCTCCTGACCTGGTGTTCCCCTGCAGGGAGCCGCCTCTGTCCTCAGCGTCCTGCTCATACCAAACACCTAGGTGAGGCTGACAGGAAACGTCTGTGTGACATGCCTGGCAGGAGAATGGAGCCCTGTGCATCCTGCCTGGGTGAAAAGATTAGAAATCTAAATTCTGAGCCAGGCTCTGTGACTCGTGCCTATAACCCCTGTCATTCAAAAGGCTAAGGCAGGAGGATTGCAAGTTCAAGGCCAGCCTGGGCAACTTAGCAAGCCCTATCTTGCTCCAGGTTAAAAGAAAACAAAAGGGACGGGTGGGGCAACGTGGTTCAGTGGTAGAGCACTTGCCCACCATGAATGAGGCCCTGGGTCTCCCCTCAGCACAACATATGCCTACACACAAAAGACATTTGAATTCTGGAGGAACCCCACCTCCTCGCCTGATTCAGAGCATTCTGAGGATCTGTACTCACTTGAAGAGGCGAAAGAATCCATAGGTTTCCACGAGCATGCCCAGGAGGGGCCAGCGCAGGAGCACGATGACCACACCCCCCAGGAAGAAGCTGGTCCCCTTGAGCTTGTGCCGCTGGAAGAAGAAGGAGAGGGTCCTCCTCGGGCCGATGATGAAGGACAGGCCGGTGAGGAAGAGCAGCTGCGGACGGGAAGGAGAATGAGCTCAAATGCATGGCCCCAGGGCCAGCGGCTCCTGGCGGGGCAGGACCACACAGGAGGGCGACCTCGCAGAGTGGCGGGAACCCAGAGTCCGGACTCATACCAGCTGGTTAGGGTCAGAACCAGCCCAAGGCAGGAGGACTTCACTGGAGGCCTCTCGCTCGCTACCCAAAGCCTTGGGTCCAAGTTCTTCATAGGATTTTCTCATCTTGCCCCTCTGGGGGTGGTGGGGTGCACAGAGGAATCCTCTGTGTTTACAGAGGTGAAGGCTGAGGCCTCGACACCTGGGAAGCCTGTCCAAGTTCTCACACAACCTGCAGGGGTTCCGCCCGCCCGTCCTCCCACTGTCTTTAGCACGGCTCCTAAGGACCCTTGCAGGTGCTCACCGTCCCAGCAACTCTAACTCGCAGCTGTCTTCTCATGTTTATCCTTTTTTTGCTTGCATTTTCGTGGTTTGTTTTGTCTTGTTCTGATTTTTGATACCCGGGGCCTTCACGCCGAGCTACATCTCCAGCCCCCACTGCCTTCCCTGCCACTTTTTTCTGAGACAAGGTGCAATCCTTCTGCCTCAGCCTCCCAGACTGCTAGGATTACAGCCATGAGCCACCACGCCTGGCTTGTGTTTATTTTACTGTGACCTCATCCTCATCACCCCGCTGTCATCCTCTCTAGCCGTGTAGGTACGTGTTAATCCTTACAGCACGGACAGAGTCTGATTCATTATGGAAACCCCAGGCCTCTTCCGGCAGAGGCTGGCATAAGAACAAGGCCCTCCAGAGCCCGTGACCCTGGCAGGCCCTGCTGCCCCTCCTGGTGATGTCTGGCCTCTGGATGGGCATTGTGTGAACTTGGGGACCAGTGACAGACATCTTGGGAACTTGGAGCAAGGGAAGTATATAGGGATGGCGGACTCACATTTCCAAAAGCCAGGAGCACCGAATCAAAGTACAGGAGTATCCCAAAGAGGAGGAAGAAGATGCCGAAGCCGGTGATGCCCACACCGATCTCTGCAACGGGCAAGGAGGTTAGGGCGGGATTGGCTTAGGGAAGGCTGTGACGCTGACACTAACCCCATTATCAGAGGACAGGTGCTGACTCCACGTCCGCCCGGTAAGCCCAGCGTCTGAGCTCTCGGGGAGCACGGATGAACGCTGGAAGGATCCCGTCCATGCACTGCGGACTTCTGCTCCCCCAGCAGCCCCAGAGCGAGTCAGTGCCCTCCCTCTGCTCTGTCCTATCAGTTTCCTGCTGTTGTCAAATGCCGCGTTATCCACATCACCGCCAGGGTGAGGCCCCCGGCCGAACACCACCGCCTGCCCCCTCTGTTCTTGTGCCCGTAAACCCGAGATCTTCTAGAGCCATCCACATGAGGCATAAGTATGTCACTGAGTGTTCATGGCCACCAGCTCCAAGAGCCTCAGAGATGTCCCACTGGCTGCTGTTTCTCCAGACACCGGCCCTCCTGGACCCTGCCCATGGTCTGCTTTGTCCTATGAACACCCCTAGGCACAGCTCTCAGGGCAGCTCTCCACGTGAGACACAGAAGGCAAATGTGCTCCCTGCCCAGCAGGGCCCCTTACCCCGCCTGCTTGTCTCTCTCTGTCCCCCCTGCAGCAGTGGCTGGGGTGCAGGCCACACGTCCCTCAGCACCTCTCGCTGCATCCCAAGGAAGCCAGGCAGTTCTAGCAAGGGGAACGCATGCTGATGGCACCCTCCCCAACTGGCAGTGTGTCTCAGGGCATCATGGACGCCACCAGAGTTGGCCAGAGCCAGTGAGCTGGCTCAGGAGTACGGGATGGAAAGGCCACACTTTAGACATAACTTAGATCATGCCTCATCTCCCAAAAGAGATACAGTGCTAACAAGATATGAGGGTCCTTTTGTCCCTGTCTCTCCTCTCTTTCTGCATTGGAGATGAAGTCCAGGGCCTTTGCACTAAGCCATATCCTCAGCCCATTTTTGATTTTGAGACAGGGAAGGTTTCACTAAGCCCTGTCAGACTTGAATTTGCAAGCCTCCTGCCTCAGCCTCCCAGAGTGCTGGGATTACAGGCCTGCACCAGAGAGTCTTTTTCTCTTAAACCCTCCCCATCATACAGAATTGAGTTTTAAACATCTTGGTCACTTTGACAGTCAACGAATGATTGGTTATTATGTTGCTCCATTTTAAATTAAAATCTTAAATACTGAGCAAAGGCATATAACCTAATCATGGTGGTTTGGATCTGGAACGTCCCCCAAAAACCTCCTGTATTTGGACGTTATGTATTGTCTATGGAATCACGTGCTGTTGGAAGATTGGGACCTGGTCGGTTTGTGGTATTGTGAGGAGCCGCCTCCACCTCTGCCTCTGCCATATACTTCCACAGCAGCCAGCTGCCCCAAGTGGACTGTGACCTTCTGAAACTGTGAGCTAGAATAAACCTTTCCTCTCTTAAATTTGTGGATGTCAGGTATTGAGTCACAGCAGCAACAAATAGCTAAGACACTTATCCTATCACCTTAGCCGTGTTTGAACGCACGGTTCTGTGGCATTAAGAACATATGTGGTGGCTCTACCACCGCCATCACCCCTCTCGGGGGCTGTTTTTATCATGCAAAACTGAAGCTCTACACCCACCAAACTGATTAGCTCGGAGTCCCCAGGCTATAGGCCTGCACCTGCGGGACCGGCCCAAATGCCACTCCACTGCTCATGCACCCACTGTATTGATCCCTTCATCTGCTGGCGGACATCCAAGCTGCTTCTGCTGTTTGGTTATTATGAATAATACTGCTATGTATATGAGAGTGGAAAATATCAAGACCCACTTTCAGATCCTCTGGGCACCTATCTATGCAGCAGCGGAGCTGGGAATTGTACAGTCATCTAGCTTTGATTTTTAAATAAAAGCAAAACTGCTGTACTGTTTTCCAAAGTAGCTGCATCATTTTACGACCCCGTTAGCAGTGTGCAAGAGCTCCAATTCCTCCACATCCTTGGAACACTCCCCCTCCCTTTTTTCATAGCGGCCATGTTGATGGACATACAATGGTATCATTGTAGTTTTGATTGGCATGTCCCTAATAATTAGTGATTCTGAACATCTTTTCATGTGCCTACTGGTCATTTGCATATCTTCTTTGGAGAGATAGCTATTCAAGCTTCGTGCCCATTTTTTAATTGGGTTACTTGTTTGGTTGTTTGGGGCTTAGGGGTTCTTTATACACCCTGGATATTAACCCTTTTTGGGTGTACGATTTACAAACATTTTCTCCCCTTCTGCAGGTTGACTTTTCACACTGTTGAATGCCTCCTTTGATGCACAGTTTTGAATTTTCATGCAGTTTGATTTATTTCTTCTTCTGTGGTCTGTGCTTTGAATACCATCTCCAAGAAGTTATCACCAAATCCAACCTCAGAGAGCTTGTCTCTATGTATTTTCCTAAGAATTTTATAGTTTTAGCTTCTATTTTTAGGTCTCTGATCCATGCGGAGTTAGTTTTTGGAAATGGTTTAGGTAAGGGTCCAACTTCATCTTTTTGCGTGTGAACATCCAGTTTTTCCAGCACCATTTCTTGGAAAAAAAATCCTATCTTTTCCTATTGAATGGTCTTGGCCCTCTTGATGAAAATACTATCGGGCTGAATAGCTAACAGCTTGGAATTAATCCCCACGACCTCTATGAAGTTGGTTATTACCATGCTTTTACAGATACTTTTTAAAAGTAAGGGAGAAAAATTATTCTGGTTGCTTAGAAGCAGAAACAAAACAGAAACAAAGAAAGACTAGACTTACTGGTTAAATTACATTTACAACTGGAAAAATGACCGCACAGATTGTCTTGATCCTTCTTAATCTATTACCATACAGATTTTAAGAGAATTAAGATTGTTTCCAGTATAGAAATAAGGTCAAAGGAATCATTAGTGATTTTGTAAAAGAATCATTACAAGGATAGAGCTGCAAGCTCTCATTCAAATTACAGGCTGAAATCTCACTCACTTCTCAGCCCAGTAAGATGGCAAATTTGTGGATCTCACATTTGGCAGGATCTGGGTTTTCTTAGGGCTGATATATCCATCACCAGATGAATAGGTAAAGAACACGTGACATATATACAAGTGGAGTACTACTCTGCCATAAAGAAGGACAAATTCAATTCATCTGTAGGAAAATGGCTGTACCTTGAATCGTCACACTTAGTGAAATGAATCAGATACAGAAATCTAAATATCGCATGGTTTCCCTCATACAAAAACTACAATGTATAAATAAACAAAAGAGCCAAGTAGGAGTGACGGGAGGAGGTGAGGAGACAGATTTGCGAGAGGGAAAGAGGGTGTGGGAGGAGCTGAGAGAGCGGGAAGGCGGGGTGCCACACGTGCATCAGTTCCTCAAGAGAACGCGACTATTGTGTATGGCAAATGCATCCTAACAAAAAGAACAACTTTTGGGAGAAAAAAAAAAGATATCTGTTGATAAAACTAAACATATACTTTACCCATCCTACCAATTAAAAAAACCTTTTTTTGTTTTTGAGTCAGGGTCTTGCTCTGAGCCCAGGCTGGTCCTGAACTCACTATGGCACCCAGGCTGGCCTTGGACTGAGGACAATCCTCCTGCCTCAACCTCCCAAGTACTGGGATTACAGGCATGCGCCACCACGCCTGGCTTATGTGGTGCTGGGGAATCGAACTCAGGTACTTTAACCACTGAGCCATTCCTCCAGGCCCAATTAAAACATCTCTAACAACGCAAAATAACCACCATGATCCCGATTTTCCTCTACACCCTCCTGGCTACTTCCCTTCGAAGATGTCTCCATGTGCCGACACCATGTGAAGATTTTTCCGAGTTTTCACTTTGTTTTCTTTAGATATCCCGAACACACTCAAGAACCACCGTTTGTAGACATAGCACGAGCTTCTCGACCCACACCTTACTGCGGTTTTGAGGAAGACGCGGTAACAGACGCTTGCTGCGGACCTTGGTCTGCCACTCCTGCTCTTAACCACGGTGTCTCACCAAAAACAAGTCGGCCAGCCAGCCACACTGCAGCCGTGCCTCTTAAAGACACGGGAGGAAGGAGAGAGGGTGACTCAACAAATGAGAATGACCCTCACCTGCCACGACGGGAAACCTCTGGCCAAGCCCCGGCCGCGCTGACTGCAGCAGAAGCAAAGAGGTCAACAATCTCCGAGCGAAAGGCCAGAGCCCCCCGAAGATCCTGAGAATCGCTGTGGGAAGTTCCCGGAGAAGGTTCCAAGTCCCAGGAGAAGCCAGGAAGAAACCTGCGCTGTCAGGGGACTCATACAGTCTGAGATTGTTAAGGAGTGCTCAGTCACAGTCGCCATAGCAAACACCTAACTCGACTAAAATTTTAATTTTATTTTGTTCTTAATTTTGGTGGTACTGGAGATGGAGCCCCGGGCCTCCCCACCGAGCCACATACGCAGCCTGTTTTCATTTGTCATTTTGAGGCAGAGTCTCGCTGAGTTGGCTAAAGTGCCTGGGCTGGGCTCGGATGGGTGATCCTCCTGCCTCAGCCTCCCAGAGCACTGGGAGTCTAGGCCTGGGTCACAAAGCCTGGGTTGACTATTTTCACAAACCATTTCCGTTCTTTAAGAAACGCACACTCTGTCTTCTCTTCCATATTGTCGCTTTTTCCTGCGGGGATTTGCGGGCTTCCAGCTTGTTTCACGTTCTTCCGGAACTTTCCGAAAAGTGCTTCCCCCCGCCCCCCAACGTTTCAGGCCTTCCCCCCGTTTTCACCTTCGGAGTAGCTTAGCGACTGCAGCAAAGTTCCCAAAGTGGGAAGAGGCCAGAGCGCAGGGCCGTCCCGGAGCCCGCGGTCCAGACAGAGATGGGAGCGCGCCCTCTGCTGGAGGCGGCCGGGATGTCACACGCTCCCCCTCCCCGGAGCAGCAAGCCAAAAGGCCGAGGTAATGCTTCAGGTGGGTCTGGCTTGCCAGGGTGCCGCATAGTAAGAGACTGGAGACCTCCCCAGACCTCAGACGCTGACCAGCACCAAGTGGCCCTGGAAAAGTTCCTTCTGGCTGCGCAGCACCCCAGCTTAGCCCCCTTATCCTGCAGCTCCCGATCCATCGTCTGTAAGAACCGGTGGTCTCTGCCCTAAGCGGACCAGCCAGGCTGCCCCACGCCCTGCTGGGCAGCTCGCAGGAGCAGAAGCAGGGGTTCGTGCCTTTCTTGCTCCAGAAAACAGCTACCGCTCAAAGGGAAGCAGTATCTGCCGGAGCAGCTGGGTGGGTCCCTCGCCAGGATCCCCAAGCCTGTACCATGAGCCCTTCACTTCCCCAGCTCTCCTGTTCTTAACAATCACAAATGTACATAACAGTTGTAGACACAGTACCAAGGAAGGTTTTCTTGGCCCATTTGAAGGCAGCCGTGCCAGATCCTCCACTCCTGAATATTGATATAGTTTTATTTCCCTAAAGGGCCAAGATACAGTCATCAGAATTGGGAAATTACCATTGATATATTTCTATCATCTGGCCTTTAGATCTCAGTTAAGTCACCCCAGTTGTCCCTAAAATATTATTTACAGGAAAAGAACAGAGTTCATCATGTGGCATTCAATTGTCATTTCCTGTAGCGCTCTCTCTCTCTCTCTCTCTCTCTCTCTCTCTCTCTCTTTCATCTGCCTGTCTTTGTTCAGCGCCTTACTCTGTGGTCCAGGCTGGTCCTGAGCTCATTATATAGCCCAGGCTGGCCTTGAACTCACAGCAATCCTCCTGCTTCAGCCTTCTTCAGTTCTGGGATTACAGGCTTGTAACACCACACCCAGCAAATCTTTTCTGTGGTGCTGGGGAATCAAACTCAGTGCCTCAGCATGCCAGGCAAGAGCTTTAACCACTGAGCTACGCCCTCAGCTCTTGTAGCTTATCACATCTGGAACAGTTCCTCAGTCTTTCCTTGACATGCTCCTGACCCTTTCGGGGATTCGGGCTGGTTAGTTTATAGCCATCATCCTTCCACTTGGGTTTTCCCTCTGTTTCTTCACAGCCAGGGTCTGGCTACACATCTTAGGCAGCAGTATTGACCAGATCTCTTCTTCCTGTGTCCTGGCAGGCGCTGTGCTTCCGTCTGACCCATGGCTTGATGTGTCTTCACTCCGCAGGCAGCATCTGGGGGCCCCCTCCCTTGGGAAGCTCCTCCCCCACCTGGGGGAGGCCCTCTTCCCCTGGCTTGGCTGTGACCTACACAGCGCTGTTCTCACCTGCTCTCTGGGAGCCAGGCCCCTGTGCCTCCCATCAAATGGCTTTCAGACAGAACGTTTCGGAAGCAGACTTCCCTCACATCATCCAACCGCGGTTGCTGAGTCTTTAAGCGACTTAATTCCTTGAGTTTTCAAAACAGGGGAGGGACTGCTATTTGCCCCTTTTCACGAGCAAAGCTGAAACAATGAGAGGTCTTGCCACCCGCCTGAGGAAACACAGCCAGAAGGTGGCAAAAGAGGGTCTGGACACTGTTGTCTGGCACTGGAGAGAGCCTTGAGCCAATCCAGCTCAGCTCCCTTCTGCAGAAAGTGTTCCTGTTTTGACTACTAACAGATCCCATGTTCCCAAACAGGCCCGGTGGCAGCGTCTGGGCTTCCAGACATCATCCTGTGGCCTTCTTCCGCAGTCTCCTCATTCTTGCTGTCTTCTTGGCAGTTCCTGCTTCTCTCTCTTCCTCTTGGAATTTGAGTGGTTCAGGTTGGACCCAAGCTCCCTTCCTTCTCGTCTCATTCCATTTTCACACGTATTTCTTTCTGTGTCTTTAAATATCATGCATACGCCGACAATTGGTCCCACCGTTCTAGCCCAAGGCTCCCCCCCCGCTGCCCCCAGAGCTGGGATTGAACCTAGAGCCTTTGCACTGAGCTACATCCCTAGCCTTTTAAATAATGTTTTATTTTGAGACAGAGTCAACCTAAGTCACTAAATTGCCAAGATGAGCTGGGATTGACAATCCTCCCGCCTCTGGCTCCCAGGGTGCTGGCGTCACTGGCTTGCCTGCTGCATCCAGGGTGGGCTCCACAGGCCCCAGACTGAGCAATTCAGCTTCCCTGCTTCAGTCGAAGAGTAAAAGCATCTTCATCCCGCACCAGCCGCCTGAGCCGGAAGTTGAGGCCCATCCCGAGCCCCCTCGCTCCCCAGGCTGCTCTGCCCCGGGCTTAGTCCACAGCCAAGTGCAAGCGCCGCCTCTTCCAGAATGTGCTCTGAAAGCTGCCCGAGCTCTTATCCCTTCCTTCCCCTGCCCTCATCTTTTCCTAGGCTCCTGCAACAGCCCCCAAGAAGCCTCCTACTCTGTTCCTCCCCAGCTCCCAGACACCCCTCACACAGTGCTCAAGGATCATACCATCCGGTCAGATTAGCACTCTGCTCTGGATGCCCACTGGCTTAGAGTGAAACCCGTTTTCATCCACATGGGCACACACAGGGCCCTGGCTGGGGCCCTGCGCTCCCAGTGCTCCTATAAACTCGCATGGGTTTACACACCATGTGCACCATGGCAACTCCTAAATTCCTCATCTACCTGGCTGGCTGCCTGACATACATGTAGAGACCACTCCTCTGCACAAAAGCCTCCATGGGTTTCTTATCTCATGTGAAGCAAGATCCTTACCACGACCAATACATCTCTTTAGGATCCGGCCTCTTGGTAACCTTCCTGACCCAAATTCTCCCCTCATGTGCTCCATCCGCACCAGCCTCCATGTTCTCTCCAAACACACCACATATGCTAATGCCTCAGGGTCTTTGAACAGGCTGTTCTTCCCCCTGAAATATTTTCCCCCTAGATAGTAGTCTGGCATTGCTATCTCACTTCCTACAAGTCGTTGTAGAAAGGATCTCTTCTCGGCAAAGCCTTTTCTGGCCACTCTGGACAACTAGCAGCCTCTCAGGAGGATTTCACCTGACGTACCACATTGGTTGTGTTCCGCCTCCCCCCTCGCAGGCCGGCACGTCTGTCTGATTCATGGCTGGCTGTTCTGCGCTCAGCACAGTGCTCGGCGCAGGGCAGAGACAGGTACGCTCAGCAACAGGCCGTTCAGAGGCGAGAAAGTGGGGCTCATAGGCTTTAAGTAGCTCACCCCAGGGGAGCCCCTGAGCCCCAGTCCTCTCCCCTCCCCCATCCCCTCTCAGTGGAGTCCTACCCCTGTGAGCTAGCCGTTGCCTCGGCCCTCAAGGAAAGGGAAGGATGCTTAGGACCGGGATACCAAGGCACGGGCAATGGCAGTGGAGTTCAGTTTCTGCTGAGCAGGGATCCAAGGCTGCGCAGACCCTAAAGATTTTGGGGGGAAGATGTCTGAACAGCCAGAGGCTTCCTGAGTCCACCTCTGTGGCATCCCTGGTCTGGGAACCTTGAACTAGAAGGGGTCAGCCAGCTTGGTGAACTTTCCGGTTCCCCCAGCCCCAGCCCCTGGCTGCCTGAGCGCCTGCGCAGACCCCGACCCTGCCACGGCAGGGGCTGCACTTGCCCTGACCCTACTACCTTAGGGGTGCCAACACAGCAGCTCCCAGCCTCTGGCTCCAGAGGTCACGTCTGTGGCTGCCCAGAGAGCCGGGCTGGGAGGGGCCTGTTTCCACCCAGCTGACCTGGGCCCCCAATCTAGCCCAGCTCGCTCCAGCTGGTCACTGTACTCACTCTGCCACTCAGTGATGGAGATCATGCTGTGGTCCACCTAGGGGGTGCTTCCGGGGTGCCTGGCTAGCAGTGAGGGCCCAGAGGACCAAGCCTGTGCATGCTCCTGGCAGGCTGACCCTTGGCAGTTGTGAAAGAAGCTTATGGTAAATCATTAACTCCCACCACTCTCCATACTTCCCACAGGCAAAATGGCTGCTTAAAGACACAGGCGCCCTCCTCCTGTCTGAGAAAACCTGGTGCCCACCTGACCATGTCTGCACCTGCCTCTGCATGCTCTGAGGCTGAATTACGCGGCTCCCGTCTCCTGTGCAAAACCTGGGTCTTGGCTTGTGTTTGGAAGAACTGGCAGGGCTTCCTTCTTGGCATGGGGGCGACGTAGGGAGAGATGGAATCTGTGCATCTCTTTAGAAATGTTATTAAATTCATCTTGAAAGTGGCCACGCGGTTCTTTTTCTTTGTGCGGTCCACATGCTAGTCACTAGGGGGCGGTAAGCAACTGAGTAAAACCCATTGCAGGTCTGCAGCGAGAGCCCGGTTTGAGCACCCCGGGGGGAGCTTGGCGGTCCAGGCCTCCATCTCCCTTCCCCTTCCCTCAGCTTTGGACTGTGAGTGCGAGCTACAGAAGACCGCATCTGGGATGCAGGCGCGGCTAAAGCAATTTGGAGGGCCTCGCTCTGGTCCTCCTCTCAGCTGTGTAGACATGGTGCATTCGTTCTTTCCTTCTCTGTGAGCCTGGAGGAGGGGCCCACATTTCCTACCATCCCTTTCCTCACTGCAGGGCGGTGGATCTCAACACGGTCACACTCCCAAGCCCACAAATCGTGTCTAGAAACGCAGTCATGTGCACAGGTACAGCTCACCCTGCAGCACTTTGTCAGGCCTTGACGGATTACATGTTTCCTAAGAGCTGTGAGGACCACAGGACAGTCAGAGCAATGGTGATTAGAGGTGGCTCAGAGCAAGTGCATGTGGGCCCTTGGGACAGTGCCAGAGGAAGGCAGAGGGGACAGACAGCACCCCCAAACGATGTCAGACATGACTGTTACAATGTAGAAGTTAGTTAGTTCATCCTTGGGCTGCAAAGAACTTTAAAAATATAAAGAATGGCAAGAACATGAAATCATTTCTGGAAACTTTTATTAAAGAGTCCAATGAAATCTGTATTTCAAGCTTTTGAAGGATCACTGGGGACCGAATTCAGGGCCTCAGCATTGAGCTACATCCTTTATCCCTCTAAATTTTTAAAAATTTTACTTTGAGATAGGATCTCACTACATTGGTAAGCTGCCTGGGCTGGGCTTGATTTTGCTGCTCTCCTGCCTCAGCCTTCTAGAGGGCTGGAATGACAGGCGTGTGACACCATGCCCAGTTTAAAGTGTGTCTGGTCTAATGATGTTTGGTTCTCGCAGCTCTCCTGTTAAATATAATCATCCAGTCACTCTGTTTATTCAGAAATACTCACTGTACGAGAACTACTTTAAATCAAATGTATAGTAATTGAAATGTCATAATCATTGTGTAAACAATGCATGGAGTAGATTATTCAACAATTTTGAGACACTGTCTTTATTCCATTTTAACTTTCTTCTCCACAATGATCATCTAACCTGATGAGTTATCCATAAAACTTATTTTAAAACTTAAAAGCTTATAAGAAAAACTTTATAATAGTAGTATGGATGAAAGTATGACCAGTTCATACTGGGAATGGGTTCATTTTAGTTCATACAATATAAATACCCGTCTTAAAATAAAAAATAAAGAGGCTCTGGGTGTGGCATAGCTCAGATTAACCAAGGCCCTGGGTTTGATCCCCCAGCACTATGTAAGCCTGGGGTGGTAACCTATGTCTGTAATCCCATCAGGAGACTGAGGCAGGAGGCTTACTGTGAGCTCAAGGTCAGCCTGAACTAGAGTGAGACCCCGTCTCAAAAAAACAAAACAAACAAACAAAGTTGACCGAGCCCGCTCGGTCAGTCAACGAGAACTCGAGAGGGGGAGTACGGATTGAAGAAAACTGGACTCTTGCAAGGGACGCTGCAAAAGACGCTTTACTATCCACAGCCTTCCTTTTTATACACTCCTGGGCCTTCCCGCTTGTTAACAGAACAGTCCCGTGGTTCAACACCTGATCCAAATTTCAAGCAGAACAACACCTGACTTAAATTCCAGACAATAAACGCTTCTTCGTGGAAAGGAACGTGGCCGAGGTCTGCAATGCTGAGGCTCTCGGGCCCTGAGGGCCCCAACACAAAGTTGTGCAGAATATGGGACAGTTGTTTGTCTTGAAGATATGCCCTGTGCATTACAGCCACTAAACAATTTCACCTGCAAAGTGCCCCCAGGGGGCGATACGACTCCTGCTCTCAATGGGGAACATTGAAAGCTTGGGCTCCCCGTGAGTGCCCAGGCCTCCCCAGCTCTGTGAGCCCTTAACTATTCCATTTACCTTTTCTGTACTTCAGTGTCTTGAATAAGAGCAGTACCTATCACATCAGAGATGTGAGTGAGGATTAGTAAGAACTGGGTGTTTGGCCCGGGGTAAGCACTTAATATGCCATTTGCTACTACTATTATAGTAATTACTGTTACCATCAGTTGTGTTCTCCTTGTTCTATTGTTAATACGCTATCATACAAAAGACTTACCTCAGGCTTTCCACCTCCACCGCCACAATGCCCAGCCATGGAGCCCACCTGTGAGCTCAGGAGAACCAGACTGCCCTGACGCCAGGTGGCCCTCCTGGACTGCTTCTCTGGGCACAAGTGCTGAGCTCAGAGAGGCCACACCTCCTGGACAGCACCGCTCAAAGGGACAATTGAGGACGGAGTGTGTTGGTTCTGAAAGGCCGGGGCTGGTCCTCAGCCTGTGGCCTGGCCAGTGCACTTAGTCCCAGGGCTGGACACAAAGACCAGGCAGGGGACGTTCTCTCCATGTGACCCCAGTGACGATTTTCTGTGAAGGACAGACAGCTAGCAAGGGGTCTTGGAAAACATTCAGTCCTTCCCTTCATGTCCCTGAGGGTGTCCTGGGAACGGCTATCTCCTGCTAAACAAATTTGAGTTTTCAGAAGTGTTTTGAGTTCATTCTTCTCATTTGACTTCCTTGAGTTGCCGTAAATGGTGGTTCATTTCCTTGTTTTTCATGGGTGAGCAAAAGGCAATGGAAGAATGAATCCAAGTGACTTGCCGGATCAGGCAGCGACAGCTAGCGAGCTCGCGAGGAGCAGGGCACCTGGCTGGGCATGACACGTCCCCTTCTCTCCATCCCCCTCATCTGCACGGAGGCGGGGAGGGCAAGCCCGTGGCCCCAAGAGGGGCCAAGAGTAAGTAAGTGATTGCACAGTTCCCGAGCACAGCCCTTTTCACAAACCCCAGCCTGGCTTGGTGGGAGGGTTGATGTGAGCCAGGAGGTGGAGCTGGCAGCGTCCTGGGAGGTCACAGGGGAAGTGACTACTGACAGTGCTTCATGACCCCACAGTCCAGCCCCTCTGCCAGCTCCAGTGGGGCTACAGAAGTGTGGGTGCCAGAAAGTGAGAAATTCTCCAAACACTGCCTCCACCTAACGGTGTATGAGCCTACTGTAGGTCTCAGCTCACCCTGTTCGCAAAGGACATCAGGGCTCACAGGCCTCCTGGGAATGCTACAGAATCCAAAAGGTCTATTACCAAAAAGTGAACACGACTCGCTAGCTCGGAGAGACAGAACAAGTGTTCAGATTTCAGCACCGGATATTAAAACCAAATGGCAAACTCGGGAATTAGGGGAACCTGCCTTCTCAGCAGTCCTCAGCTCACGCACACCCAGACAAGCTCCGGAAGCCCAGCCAAGGCTGCCACTATCTCTGGCTCACTTCTTCCCACTGTCCACTCCATAGAAGTTACCAGGCTTCTCTGCAAAAAGATTTCAAGTTGAGCAGCTTTCGTAAAGCCCTTCACACTGAGTGACAGCCATAAAGGACTTTCAGTCTCCAGGAAAGGCTGGGAATTGTCTTCTCCTGCTCTCTGTCTCAGAGGCAAACCAAGAAAAGTTGCTAACGATGTATCTGAGACTTCCGTCCAGGCCAGCTCTGGCTGGATTAAAATGGTGATCTGGTGTTGGTAGCAGTGTCACCCCTCAGCTCCCGGGGAGGCGGCCCTCTTCTGAGGATTCTGGGATCCCTGCTGAGGCATGAGGAGAACGCTGACTTCACCCCACCCCCCAGACTCACACCTCTTTCCTCCCGAGTCCCCAAACTGCCACCAGCCCAGAGGGCACCTAGAAGCTAACGCAGACACGAAGTGGAGACACACACCATGGGTACAAACCGTTTATTTTTATTTCCTGTATTGGATTTATACAAACTTGCAAGATACAAATGCTGAACTGGTGGGGATTTTTGAGTACCTAGATCTGATAAAGATGCTTCTGAAAGGGGGTAGCAAACTCTCCCCGCTCAGTGAGGGGCCCCTCATTCCCGGGGGGGGGGGGGTGGCCATCGCTAGACAGACGCTAAGGAGCTGCTACAGCTGTTTGGTCCCAACAGAGGTGCCCTCTGTTTTTCTAACCTTAACTCTTCACCTAAGGTCACTTTTATGCTAAATAAAGACACTGAGATCATAAAGTTCCTTGTACGGTTTATTGTCTAATACTAGTAAGTCAAATTGGCCCCCATATGTGCATAAATAGATATATGTATTTATACATATCTATATATCTATATCTATATATATATATAATATTTTTTCTTGTTAAGAGCTGCCAGGAGGAGGATGCCTAAAGGAGAAAGGAAGTGTTCCATCTTGCTCAGTCAGCCTTGCCTCCAGAACATGCCTCTCCCAGAGGCAGGAGAGCAAGTGTACACAGCTTGCAACCTTGGAAAATCTTTAAAGTGACAGTAGCAGTATTCGATTGCAGCCTCTTAGTATAGATCAGGGAGGTAATGTGCTAATTGGGAAGGCCCCAGATGACTCCCCAGGGCCTCCCCGCCAGGAGGGTTGCTTAGCCCTGGGCCTCCATCTGGGCCCCGCTCGTACATAGCAAGATGCTCAAGGCTGGAAACAGCGTGCCAGCTAATGCCAAAGTTAGAGATCAGGCTTCGAATGCCGGCCAGGAGCTCTGTGCAAAATTCTAAAACCCTTGAGTTCAGATCCAGATAAACTTCAATCCTGCCTAAATCCTTGCAAGTCAAGAGTCTCCTTGCTCACTTTGATGGCCAACAGGCCGTTTGGAAGGCTGAGCTGGCGTAGTTCAGTGGCCCCGCATCAGCCTGCCAAAGCCTGGGGTTTTCTTGGGCACGGGTGAGATGCTCTACTGTCGGTGGGACCCTCCCCAGACAAGAAGGTGACTTCACAGTCTGGATACCAGACTGAGATGCAGCCTCCAAAAAGGAAGGTTACGGAGAAAGCTAAATGCCACAGGTGTGACCCTCACTGGAGAGGGAGCACGCAAAAGTGTGAGGAGTCCAAGGATCTGGCAGGTGCTTATGGGAAGAGCCAGGGACCGCACGGAGGACCCCAAGCCACTTCCTGTGGGTTGGGCACTGTGCCACGGGTCCACCTCAGAGGAGATGGATGTCCTTAGTGCCATTTCACATGAGCTGTTTATCCTTTCCCGCAGTGTGCTGAGGCAGGCGGCCAGGGACCTGATGGAGGCGCGTGTGCCTGCAAGGGTGTCCTTCCGGGCGTGCGACTGTAAACACTTCCTCAAAGAGGACTCAGCACTGACAACCCTCAGCGCCAGCAAGAGCTGACGTTGTAATCAAATCCTTGCAGCAGGACTTGCAGCAAGATGCTCTCAGGTGAGTTCTGGGGACGAGCCCTTTGCTGACTGTGGAACAGGAAGGAAGGAAGCGGGAGGAGACGGGGCTGGGCCCACAGGCCACCACCCCAGTCTCCTTACATCACTGGCCAATCCATCTGGGCATTGCACATCTTTAAAATAGATTTGCTTTTTAAACAAAAGCATAACATAGATATGTCTTAAAACAAGTCTTTCCTCTCCCCTTCTTTGGATGAAAAAGGCAAGGGGTATGGCCTCAATGAGCCAGGAATGGTACGGAGAGTCAGCGGGCCTAGGCAGGAGTTGAGGAAAGGACCGACGTCCAAACGAACACATAGATTCCATACATAACTATAACATGTACCATCTCCATAAAACATATATTAAGGCATGTAAAGCAACAGAAGGAGCCAGCTTCATGAAACGAGGGGAGAGTGAGGAGGCAGAGGAGTAAATACTATTTCCTGGTATTTCACATGTACTCCCAAAAATACTACAAAGAAAAAAAGGAGAGACAGGCAAAGAAAGGAGAAGGCATGGAAGGCCCTGAAAAACCTCATTCTTGTGGAAGGAGAAGGGTGCAGGGACAGAGGGTGACCTGGGAGTTTATCCCACCTGCCAGTGTATGGGGAGGACAGATTTGAGATGTATGAACTATAAAAATGGTAAATGTAGCTAAGAGTTGCTTGTATGTCCCAAAAGCCCATCAGAAGGGCAGGTAGAAGGAATCCTCCCAGTCTGCAGTCCCTCAGAAGCACGAGAATATCCTAAGCACCTAGAACAGTGCCTGGAACACAAAAGTTGCCTGATCAGTATTTGTTGAACGAATTGACATCTTTACTTGCATATGAACCAGTTGCTGTCCCAGCGATTGAAGGAGTGGAGAAGAACTGGTGGGAGCTTAAGCAGTTGTTCTCGGGGCCACTGTTGATGAGGCTGAAGTCTACCCCAATAACTTCGGCAGAAACAGCCCCAGGGTCAGGTGCCTGCAGCTTGCTGCCGTCTCCTCTCTGCTACATTCAACTCAAGGTGGGTGCCGTGGAGGAATAACCCACTGGGCTCCGGCTCTCCCCCACCAGCTTCCCGAGGTGGTAAGTCCTGCCTCTGCTGCACCTGATCTTGATACCTGGGATGAGGGCTTGGGCCCAGATTCGGGCCTGGCTCCTTCTCCCAAGGGCTCAGCTCGGCCGCAGCACTTTCTACGGAGAGGCAGATACCAGGCTCTGACCCACAAGGGACCACTTCCTGGGCTGCTGCTTCCCCATTCCCTTTTGCCTACACCTTGACCCCCATACCAAGCCCCTCGGCTGAGGTCACACGTGCGCCGCCGGCAGGTCCTCCCCGGGCCCGCTGCTCCTGGGGCTAGGTAGCAGTGCAAAGGTGACAGGCTGTCCTGCGCTCTCACCAAAGGCTCTGCCGTGGGCAAGCTGACCCTATCTCCCCTCCTGTTGCCCTCTGCCCTGCTTGCTCTGCCATCTACACGTCCTGCTCCCCCTCCCCACTCTCCACGACCCCTCTCCTCCTCTCTGCTACTCGACCTGACCTCAGACCCTGCTCAGACCTGCCATTCTCTACCCACAGCCAGCACTGTCCCCTCTGGGAGCCCGGGAGCCCATCCCCGTCTCTCATCCTCTGGTCTTTGGCTCAGGCAGGGTGGCTCAACTCCATCGAACGTTGAGGCGCTCCACCAACAGGAAGTGTCTAGCCCAGGACACAGCTAGGCAGACGGGGCAAGGGGACGATGGCAGGTGCCATCCCTGACACCGAGGGCTGTCTTCTCTTCATCCCTTGTCCTCTCCTAAGACAGCCAGGGGCATTCTCACACCAGATCAGCTTCTCCGCCGGGAAATGTTCCAGCAGGCCACCACAGGGCCCGCTGCAGCCAGGCTAGGGTTCTCTGGACCTGGGCATCAGTGAGGACAGCGCTGCCCACCTCACCACCCCAAGCCCTGCTTAGGACCATGGCATGAGCAGCAGGGACTTTAGAGCGAGGCGCAGTGGGCGCGGGCACCAGGATGCCCACCCTCCTTTGGCAGCAGCCCTGGCCCCCAGCCTGGCTCCCTGCGGCGCCTCCGTGGGAGCGCAGGGGTGGGGGGCCAGGATGGGCAGCCGGGTCCTCAGGTAGGCAGAGGACGCTTCAGAAGGTGGCTCTGTGGAGCTTCATAGCGTTGGCCTCGGCCAGGGCTTGCACTGCAGGGAAGAGAGACGCAGTGAGCAGAGCAGTAGGGCTCCAGCGGCCTCCTGGGGCCAAAGAAGCCCCCACGGAACCTGCGGTACCCTCCACCCGAGGGGGCAAAGCATGGAAGTCGGCCTTCTCCCCACCTGCCTGACACTAGGTGTGGGGGAGGGGGCGAGACTCAGGCCAGGGAGTGGACACAGCTCTTGGGGTTCCTGGGGGGTCTGTGGCAGGACTGCTGAGCATCTCAGCAGACAAGAGGGTGGGAGGGATGGGTAGGGTGTCCAGGACAGATGAGGTCTCAGCATCATCTCCTGTCTGCTTCCGGAGTAGCAAGGCCCCTCAGCGTGGCCACATCCAAGAAGCAGCACCACCAGGCGGCCAGCACTGCACAGGGACACTGGTGGCTCAAGCGGACAGACGGAGCGGGACAGATGGAGGGGTACTGGGTGGGGAGAAGCAACGCTGCTGGGGCGGGGAAGGGAACGAAATTACGAAGAAAAGTGCTTACGTCAGCGCTCAGACCCGCATGGCATGGCTGCTGTCGACGCCCCAGGGGCATTCAGACGCCAGGGGGTTGGCTGGTGGAGTCGGGGAAGCAGGGGAGGTGGGAGGGCTTGGGGTGGCACATTGCACTGGAACAGAAATGAACAGGGAGGTGAATAGGGGCGGGACACAGGGGAGGAGGGGGGTGCCCAGGTGAGGCCCCTCCTCGGGCAGGCGGGAGCAAGGCAGGGAGGGAGGCAAGCAGAGGCGAGCTGGGCTCAGAGCTGGCTCAAGCTGAGGCAAAGTTGTCTCTGTTTCCGGCGCCACCACGGAGAAGAGTGAGGCCCCAGAGGAGACCCGGCCTCCGCTAAGAGCCAGTGTGTCTGCGGGTGAGGCGGGGCCCCCGGGGCCAAAGGCTCCCTTCCCGTCTGCACAGCACAGGAATCTCCTGCCTCTCTGCTACTGTGCAGACAGAATGAGGAAGTGACACTTTACATAGGGCAGTAGCGCTAATGATAATGATTAATTGTGCAGTAAAATCACACTAATCCAAATTAAAATCACCTGGTCCGCATTCCACAGCCAGATAGAAGGGAAGTGACCACTGTGTTGATCAAGTCTACGAGTGTGGAGTTTCCTGATAGGCTTAGAGCCAGGGCTGTGACCTCAGACATGGGTCAGAGATACATCCCCACGGTCACTGAGACCCCCTCTCCACTCACACGGTAAAGGCAAACTGCAGTTCGCTCTGGGACACCTGCAAACCTCAACAGGGGGACATTTGGATTAATGAGACTGGATCCTGCCATTATCATTATTATTCCTTATCGAGAAAGGCAAAGTGGGAGGATAATGAGGAGAGCCAGATGGCTGGGGACATGCACTCTGCAGTCCCCGGGCTCTTGGGCACCCATCCATGAGGCAGGAGAACAGCAGAGACAATGTCCTCGCTCGGCTCGGAGAAGAACCAGACCTCAGCCAGGGTCACACTGCGTTCCCACGAGAGGGAGGTGGCGCTGAACTTCCCCGCCCCTTGCTCCCCACACTAGTCTCACCCTCATTGCCTTCCCCACCCTCAGTGCCAAAGCAAGGGCCACTGCGGCTCTCGCCATAGTGTATCTACACACACTCATGTGTGTACGGACCCACACAGCTCTCCTGTGGGGACGTGTAGCTTGTGCCTGGGGTGAGGCAACACCCACTGCACGCAACTCAGACTCATTGAGTGTTTGTGCACTCCAAAGCCTGTGTCCTTCCATGTGGCCCAACACACTTGAAATGTCACGTACAAATACATTCACAATACTTTCAAACACACATTTGTGTGAGTAACCACATCACTGACTCAATAGTTCATTACCTGGCAACTTCAACTAAAATCGCAAAAAAATCAACCAAGGAAAGAACACCTCAAGGAAGCCATAATCGATGTTGAAACAAACATGCAATGAGACTGTCAGATTTCACTCATGGGAGAGGCCGCAGAGCTCAGGATGTCTGATTGTCACACAGTTCTAACTGGTGTTCAGCTGTTAGGGTTCTGGTCTGTGGGGGATTAGATACGGGAAAACTGGGGGACAGGGAGAGAGAGGGGAGTTGAAAGGCCCAATGAATCTCCAAGAAAGCACAACAGGAGACCAGATCTTTGGCAAAGAGTAGACATAACTTTAAAAATGCAGCAGCTGGGAAACATTTAGCAGACTACAAAAATAGATCCACACCTACAACAGCCTGCAAGGGGCATCCATTTAAAAGGGGCCTGAAAAATCAGGATATTAACAATGATATTATTCATAGGAAGCAAAGTTAATTACATAAACATAACCTCTTTAAGAAGGCAGGGGGCTGGAGGAATGGCACAGTGGTTAAAGCGCTTGCCTAGCAAGTGCAAAACCCTAGGTTCAGTTCCCCAGCACCCCATAAAAAGATGGGCACGGTGGCTCACGCCTATAATCCCAGCACTCAGCAAGTCCAAGGCCAGCCTGGGCTCCATAGTGAGTTCAGGACCAGCATAGGCTACAGAGCAAGACCCTGTCTCAAAAAAAGAGGCCGAGGAATATTAAATATATATGAAGCATATATATATATGTATATATATGATATATATCAAGAGAGTTAAAATTCATATGTATAATAGATGCATATTGGACAGATGGTATCGCAGAAGTCACAGATGCCAGTACATCCATGTGCATAAGCGACACACATACATGCGTGATGCTGCTCTCTCTCCCTCTCTCTAACACACACATATCCCCGCCAATACTGAATATATCCATAGCACACAGCATATATACAAGTGCTTTATCATCTCCCACTTGGTACCAAAGCCGATCATGCACTGTACACGTACAGCTACGCAGCTTACCACCTGGACTCAAAGAAATGGTCCTCAGGCTAGAGGCGCCACTCAGCGGTTAGAGCGCTCGCCTTGCAAGCATAAGGCCCTGAGTTTGATTCCCCAGCACCATATAAGCCAGGTGTGGTGGAGCACATATATAATCCCAGCACGTGGGAGGCTGAGGCAGGAGGATTGTTATGAGTTCAAGGCCAGCCTGGGACACACAGTCAGTCCAGGACCAGCCTGTACTATAGAGTGGGACCCTATCTCAAAAATAGAAAATAAAAAAAAAAAAAAGAAAAAGGAAAAGGAAAAGGAAAAGGAAGAAATGGGCCTGCACCCAGCCCTCAGAAGCCCTGTGCTCATGATGTACACACACACTTGCACAATCCTGTATTTACACTCAAACATTCTGTCCACCCACCCACTGCACATCTGAACACACACAAACACATGTCTCTACAAACGTGACCAGCCATGTACACTACACATGACATTTATGCTGCACACAAACTCAGGAATGCTGCCTCTTCGCACACAATGGACCTGAGTCTGAGTGGACCAGGTATACTTACAAACACCACGACATTCAGCGCTGACTACACTGTCCCTGCCACACACTCACTCTTGGCCACTGAACTTCACAGCCTGCGCCTGCCACACCTCTCTTCATGACTTGTGCCCAGCACTGCCCCCCTGACAGTGTCTTGGGCATGAAACTATGCCCACACACGTACACCCAGGACCAGCCTTTGCTCTGAGGCACCCGAGCCACAGGCCAGGAGTGGTGGTGGGGACAGTGGGTTAGGTCTGAGGTCTGGCCCTACCACAGCCATTTTTGACATAGTTGGGGTTTTGGCAAAAGCAGAGTGACCATTTCGCTTGCAGCACACAGACCCTGAAATGTAAGCCCACGTGCCTGAATGGGGAGATCTGATATGCCCGTGGGTTTGTTTCCATGGATCCCTGGGCTGGGGAACAGCAGTAGGGACAGCCAGGGCCCAGGCAGAGCCCAGCGGAGTTGTTTGTAGAACAGTTCTACCCTCTTGAAACAGGAAGTTGCCTTTTGCCCAGAGATGTGGAATTCGATCTTTGGAAGATTGGAGTTCACTCTGCAGCTAAGCTACGGGGAGGTTCAAGAGACCTCCCAGCCTGCAGCCCAACGGGTCCTGCTGCCTCCTGGGCTGCAGGAAGGGGCTCTTGGAAGCCATTCTTCTGTCCCCTCAGCCTTCTACTATGCATGGAATGGCTTGTTTCTAAGTACCCTGGGGGCCTTCTCTGGCTACCCGTTCTGAAGTTCATTACTCCCTAGCAGCTGCAGGTTCTTCCTCAAGGCTTGCTTAGACTCCTTTTGTCGTGGCCTAACTCCTCTGGTTTCTGAAAATACCCATATTTAAAATAATTGGAAAACTGACAAATGGCTCCCAATTCAACTTCAGCTATCACTACTTCAACTACTACTAGCACCAACGACACTACCACCACAATCACAGCTACCACCACAACTGGCTGCCATTTATTGAGCACTCAGTTCCAGGCACTGTGCTAGGAGCTTGGCACACACTGCCCGTGGCCCTCATGCCACCTAAACTGCAGGCAGGTCTTCTTATGGGAATTTTCCAAGTTGAACCTCTCTCGATCACTAACGCAAACTTTGACTCCTTCTCCACGTCCTTCCCCACAGATCTTCTCGGTGTGCTGTGTGTCCCTTGTCTGTACTGTTGTAACTGTGGCCTACACGCCTGGCCCTTCCCTTTACCAGTATCACCTCAAGCCATGACTCTCTGCCACATCACTTCTCTTAGCTGTGACCTTCAAAATCCTCACTCTGTCTGGACAGGGACAGCCTCTGGCCCCTGTGACTACATCGTGATCTCTGCACCCCTGCCTTCATATAGAACTTCCTGCATTCTTCAGAGCCTAGTCATCCATGCTGGGATGGTATCTATGGCCGAGCAGAGGTGAGTCCTGCTGACTTCAGCTCCATCACATCTACCAGGGCCCTGAGGTCACGTCTCCATCCTTATCTTGGGCAATGGTTTCGTCAGTAGCCAGGGCGGGTGGCTGCGTGACTCAACCCTTTGGCTGCCTTCTCTTTGTATTCATCGTTCCTTTTATTTATTTCATGTTGCAAGAATGGGAAGTAAAAGGACACCCTGGGACGCCTGGCCTTCTGTCCACACTGGCAAATGCTTTTACCTTTCCCAAGCACGCTCAATCACCACCTATCACCTTTACGCTGTGCTTCTCCCTGACTTGACCAGGCAGGATGGTTCCCTGTGCTCCTCATCGGCCCCTGGCCAGTCGGTGGAAGGATCATCCTGGCTCGGAGCCCCTGGATGTCAGCGACTCCACCCCTCTGCACTTCCCTGAGCCTAGCACAGTGCCCGATGCTCAATAAATGCTCACTCTGACCTGGAGGAACATCTCCCTGGCCTTGAGACTCCCTGTCCCTGCCCCCCTTGCAGCACTGCAGTGCTTCCCTTCAGCGGGTCAGCTGGTCTCCCTGGCAGAGCGAGGCCCGGCCCCTCTCACCAGACAGCATGCGGCCCCTGCGGGAGGCCTCGGTCGCCAGGGCACAGGAGATTTCAATCCGCTTCTCCTGCTCCTGCAGCTGGCTCTCTGAGTCCTGGGGCACGTCCACTGAGTCCCCCTCGCCGATGGGCACCACGTTCTGCATACTGAGGAGGCACAGACACACAGACATGGAGGGAGGGACAGCATGGTCCAAGTGGCTTGGGGTGGCCTGTAAGGCTGTCTCTGGGAGTGAGTGGGACCCTGGCAAAACAAGTGGGAGTCCTGTTTTTCAAATGATTTCAAAGGTTCACATGAACATGTAGGGCAGCCTTGAAGGGAAAAAAAAAGTCAACGGAGGCAACCCTCGATTTTGTCTTCATGACATCCTGTGCACAAGCCCAGCAGGTCTTGCTAGGGCCCAAGGGGTCCAGTCTGCTGCCTTGAGCCACTGCTTCCATTTACTCTACCCTGGAGGCTCAGTGCTTCTGTGACATCTAGTGCCCGAGGTGTCCCAGGTGCCAGGGAGGGCAGAGGAAGTGGAGGTTCACCTAGGTCGGTTACCTGGATTTGGCAATGAGCGTCTTGATCCTCTCCACCTTCTTCTGCTTCTCTTTCAACTCCTCCGGGCTCAGGGGAGTGTCGGGTTCCAGGTCAATGTACCGTTCAGGGATGAGGACTTTGTCTGGGGTAGAAAGCTGCGGAAGGACGGGCCACTGTTGGCATCCCCTCCGTGGGCGTCTCTCCGGTGGCCCCCTGCTGGACTCTACTCACTTCCTTGTTGATGTCTACATCGTAGTGCTGGGGCTCCAGCTCCATCTTACGAAGCCGGGCGATCTCCTCCCGTGGTGTCTCATAGGCCTGGCCGCCCGGCTCCTCCGCCCGCAGGGCTGCCTCCAAATTGGAGATGTCTACCTCATGAATGCTGCGATGACGGCGCACCTAGCAGACAGCATAATCACTAGGGCAGCGCTGCTACCCAGGCCTCCCATGGCCCTAATCACGCCCGTGTCCTCATTGTCCCTGATCTGGTGCCACGCCATGGCTCCTACAACCCTCCACTGCACAGCTATGGCTCTTCCCTATGGCTTTCCTAAAGCCTGCCTGCCTCCAAGGCCCCAGAGGTAAAACGTCACTAACACCTCTTGTCAACACTTCTGTTCCCCTTCCTGCTGTACCTTAAATTCCTATTCACACCACATTTTAGGCAGTTGAATCAGTGTTTTGTATTCACGTCTGCTGGTGTCACATCATGGAAGTTTCAATTTATCAACTAGAACGTGAGTTGTTAGTGGGCAAGAATTCTAATTTTTCTGTATTTCTGAAATGCAGTGGAAAGAAGTCAGGCAGATGCCTTGGGCTACTCCCAGCTCTAAATTTAGTAGCTGTGTGGTCCAAAATCTCCCAATTTATTTTTACCTGTCTCCCCACTCCCAGTGTTTATTAGTATATACATGCGATGTTGACTTTGTTTCTTTATCTGTACAATAGGGATAATATTTTTCCAAACTAACGTTGTTAAAAAGGTTAAAAGAAACCATGCAAGGGATCTGTGCACTGTAACATAAGCTGCCCCAACCGTCTTCAGGACACTCAGGCCCATGCTCACCCAATGTGCCCCACTACATAGGTATAAGTGACAGCTGTTTCTGCATGGTGGATTTGACTGCTCTCTATTAAATGAATTTTGTATTATATAATTCAACAAAAAATCACATCATTCATTTCTGTCTGTGTGTGTGTGTGTGTGTGTGTGTGTGTTAACATAAAAGGAAATACATGAGGATAGATACTCCTGTCCAACGACAAGATACCTCCCCAGCTACCCCAGGAGCCCAGCTTGGGTTCTCCCCAACCTTCTTTGCACCAGTTGGCTGTGGCCTGAGAGCAAACAGTGCAGGCAAAGGCCCAGGTCTTGGCCCGTGAGCAACTGGGAGACATTACCACTTTGTAGGCAGGTCGGGTGCTGGGTTCAGGGGCCGGGCTGGCTGGGAGCTGCAGGCTCCTCCGCTTCTCCTTCATGGAGCTGCTCTGGTGTCTCCGCATCCGGTCTATCTGCTCCTCCACACTCATCTTGCCCTTGCCCTCGCCCGGGAACACAGCGCTTTTGGGGCGGTCCTGTTGCCATGGGAAAATGAGGCTATGCCCGGTGCTTCACCCCCCGCCCAGGTTTCTCATCCACTCCATGCCTTAACCACTTCACTTCTATGGAAAGTCTGCCCAAAGGGGGTGGGACAGAGGTCTCCAAAAGGTATCTCCAAGTTCTAATCCCCGGTACCTGCAAATGCAATTCTATTTGAAAATTTGAGATCATCCCAATTACAGTGAGCCCCAAATCCAGTAATGGGTATCTTTGTAAGGACAAAAAAAAAGACATCAAAGACTAGAAGGTTCTGTGAAGATAAAAGCAGATCTTGGGGTGATCCATTCACCTGTGAAGGGCTAAATATTGCCAGCTAACTTGTTACTCTAAGCTAGGAGGACTCATGCAGCAGAATTTCTCCTGGAGCCTCCAGAAGAAACCAAATATCAGCATCTCCTTGATCTTGGACTTGTGGCTTCCCCATATATGTTAGGATAGATTTCTGTTGTTTGAAGGTGTACAGTGTGTGGTAATTTGTTACAGAAGTTCTAGGAAATTAATAAGGACTTTGGTATTGGGAAGTCTAGTGTTATTGTAAAAAATAAAAAGAAACAATGCTCAAAATGTGGAACAGACTTTGGAATTGAATAATGGGTAGAATAGGGGAATGGAAACATGTTGAGGTCAACAACAAAGAAGCCTAGATTTTCTTTAAAAAAAGAAAAATGGTAGAAATAGGATTTTAAAGATAACTCTGATGAAAGCTCAGAGGAAGTAAAGAGAGAGATAGCACTTAATGTGGGGAATAATGGGAACTGGAGGGAGGAGGAGGGTCAAAAGAGAGAAAGGAAGGATTTGTAACTTTTCCACAACACGTATGCACACAAAATACTCAAGATCAATGTAAACTTTATGTTTTGCACTTACACAAGCCAATAAATTGGGGGAAAAAGAGAGAGCCTGTACTGTCCTTGAGAATATACATATCATTATGAACAGAACGTCAGAAGCTGGTAGAGGATTTTTTTTTAGCAGTACTGGGGATTAAACCTAAGAGCACTCTATCAATGAGCTACAACCTCAGCTATTTTTATTTTTGATTTTGAGATGATTTTGTTAAGTTGCCTAGGCAGGATGCAAAGTTATAATCCTCCAGCCTTAACCCTGTAGTGCTGGGATTACAGGTGTGTACTACTGTGCCCAGCTGAGAAGTGGATGTTCACAGAGGAACTAAGGAGCATCCTACTGGAAGGACCACAAAAGCAGCAGAAGCATGGCTGAAAGAAATGCATCCTGTCATTCCGTGAAAAGCAAGTTTTAGAAACCTGAGAAAAGTGGGAAAGGTATGACTCGTTTCCCTTTGTACTTACAGAAAAAAGGGAAAAAGATAAATTGAAGAAAGTGTAAATCAAAAAAAGCCTGCACTGTATTACCTGGAAGGTTCTCACGTAAATTAGGAAATTCACTGTTGGAAAGGAGTCCCTAAAGAGACAGTCGAGGACGTGCCAACAACATTTGGCTGCAGTGATTTGATGCGCAGCTCACAGATCCAATAAGTCATCTCAGAAGAAGGCAGAAACAGAAAGATCTGCAGAGGATCCTCTAGCGGTATGGAACCTTGTGAGATACACAGGAGACCTGTGTACGTTCTGAAAATGTTGTATCGGCAGAAACGCTGTCAGTTTGTAATAAAAGAGCAAGAAGTAAGGTGAAGAAAGAAAATAATGTTGGATTTCTGGGATTTTATAGGCAGAAAATAGACTAACAGTGCTGCTTATAAACATGTGCTGCCCTTCAAGAGATGATAGAATGATTCTGAGAGCAAAGCTGTGGGTGTTGGGACAGAGGCCAAAGAGGCCTGGCAACAAGGACTATGAGCCCTCGCCACCCCAAACAGGACAACAAGTTGCAGGAGATTGCTCTTGGGGCTTAAACCCTAATGCAGCTGAGGTGTAGCTCAGTGACACCGCACTTGCTCAGTATGGGCAAGGCCCTACATTCCATCTTCAGCACCCAAAAACCAAAAAAACCAACCAAACTAAAACAAAAACCTAACAGAATTTTCCCACTTGCTTGGGAGCAGTGGCCCCTTTATTCTTTTCTGTTTCTTCTAATCTGAGGGGGACAGAAATAACTGTTATATGTTGGTCCCACTATTGGATCTTAGAACCAGATTAACTTATTTTCTAGTTTCCCAGGTAGACAGGAATTTTTGCCCAAGATGGATCATACATAGTCTCACATTTGCCGGATGGAGATGATTCATGCTGAGGTTTGGGGCTTTTGACCTAGTGCTATTTAGAGGAGATTTTAGACTTAGAGTTGATGATGTCATGGGCCGAGGCTTTGGGAGACATTGGTATGGGGTGAATATATTTTGCAAGTAGAATGGGAGAGAAATTTGGGGCTGAAGTTGTTGAATAATTTTGGTCCTCCGAAGATATGTCCAAGCCTTAACCCTCAATATCTGTGACTATAGCCTTATTTGGAAATAGACCTCTGTGGGTGTAACTAAGAATCTCAATATCATCATGCATCAGGGTGGGCCCTAAATCTATTGCAGATCATCAAGGAGAAGGCACACACGAGGAAGTGATGTGTCTGCAAGACAAAGGATGCCAAGGGGGCCAGGAACTACCTTCCACTAGGGGAAAAGGCATGAAGCAGACTCTCTCTCATGGTCTCCAGAGGAGCCAACTTTGAGACAACACCTTGACTTTGGACTTCTGGCCTTAAAACTGAGAGAGCAAATTCATATTGTTCAAGCCACACAGAGCACAGTAATTTTTTTTTTTTGAGTCAGGGTCTCGCTCTGTAGTCCAGGCTGGTCCTGAACTCACTGTGTAGCCCAGGCTGACCTTGAACTCACAACAATCCTCCTGACTCAGCCTCCCAAGTGCTGGGATTACAGGTGTGCAATACCACACCCAGCTTACGTGGTGCTGGGGAATTGAATGGAGGGCCTTGTGTTTGCTAGGCAAGTGCTTTATCTACTGAGCTACATCACCCGTCATCTGTTAATTCCTAGAAAACTAATATATTGCCTTGGGTCAGCACATTTGACTGTGACCACTGGTTTTCGCTGCTTTTCTTTTATTGCATTTTATCACGTTATACTCATTTTGTTAAATCCTCTTGAATATTTATTACATTTGTCTTCCTTGTTCCTTGGCATGTCTCCCTGGAGGAGAACTCGTCCTCCTTCTACCTGCCTCCCCAGTGCCAGGTACCTTGAGCGGTAATGGCAGGTAGGGGGGCACACTCATGACCCCAGGTTCACAGAACAGCCCAGGCGCACACAGACACCCCCTCTCTCCCAGAGCCTGCAGCTGTGGACTCACCCGGGATGAAAGTCCATTGGTCAGTCCATTGGCGGTCCTCCTCACCACCGCTGATGGGGTCATCTCTTCGTCAGTGGGTGATTTTGTCCGAGGAGGCACAATGCCAACTGCAGAGAGACAGAGGATCCAGGAAGCCTCATGGACAGGGGAAAGACAGGGAGCCTGCTTCTCCGAGAGAAGCTGGCTCCTACTCACCAAGGATAAAGACCCACAGTGAGTGAGCAGGCTTTTGGGGTTGTGCACGAGTGGCCAGGACTCCCCTCTGACCCTTAGCTTTACTTCCAGGGAAGAACAGCCCGGGAAGTACCTTTGTTAAGAGCTGCCTGCTTCTCTGCTTCCACCTCTTGTCTGGTGGGCACAAGGCTGACGTCTCTGGGAGTGTCCGGGGCTGATGTCTGGTGGGAGTCTTTCTTGCTATGCTCATAGCTTGTCTTGGGCTGGGGAGAAGGGATAGAAGAGGGTTGATGCCGGAGTGGCTCTTGGGGGTGTGACATTCTCATAGTCTCCCCTTGTCGAGCCCTGGAGGTCACAGGGAGCAAGGGATGTTCAACTTGTGCCAGCTGAGAAGTGGGCAAGGTGCACTGAGGCCTCCAACCCTGGCACCGGAAGGCTGGTCAACGCTTGGCCATCTTAAGAAATAAGTGAGAGCAGAGGGCCTGCAGGAGTCTGCTTGGAGAATTTTGTCAAGTCAGTCAAGAAATGGCTGAAGTAGAGGACTACAAAGCCTGAGGTCTCTGAGGTTTATCTGGATTCCACTTAAGACTTGAGCAAACAGAAGTCCCAGGTGGAACTTGGTGGCAGAGTTCCAGGGCAGCGGGAAGGGCATTTGTTCATGCGCTCACAGATTCCTGAGGCCAGAAGGAACCTCGGACATCATCTGAGTGAACTCTTCCCGGATAGAGAATCTCTCAGTGAGGAGAATACAAAAAGAAGACCTCACCAGAGGGCAGAAACCCCAACTTCAGCCTACCTGGAAAGCATAGGTAAGTCCCGGTCTCATTCTCTGCCAGATACAGGCAACGTTACCTGTTCTGCCCATGTGACTGGTGACCCTCAAAGGTTACTACAGTTACACAGACCTGGGCCCACATGAGCATACGGGTTTTCCAGGTTTAGACCCAGGATTCTCTCTACTCACCATACAACCTCTTCCAAGCCTAATTGTCCAGCTCCTGGATCTTGGCCAGGGATCCAGGTGAAAGGGGCCAGAAAGGGGAGATGAGGGCCTGTGTCCTTATACTCCAGGGGTCACAGACCCAAAGAGGACAAGACAAGGCAGAAACAGAGTGAGGAGATTAAAAAAAGATTGGGGTATGAGGTGGGCAAGGGACAGGAAGGGATTAGAATGGCACTAGGAGCAGTTGTCCCTTTATCGCCTTTGGCTGGCCATGCTGGAAGGGTGTAGAATGTGGTACCAGCTTCCAGAACCACTGGCTACCTGCGAGCCATATTGTAGGACTGAGCAGCTACTGATCGTCCCATTGTCCATACAGAGCAAAAGAGGGAGAGACGACCTGAGACTGGCTCACCCACCTCCTTTTCCTTCCCCAAGTCCAACTGCCCAGCGGCCAGTAGGAGTGGAGCTTTGGGAAAACAAATGGGGAGAGAAACTCCCTGCCCTGCCACCTCTCCTGACCCTTTGGTCCTTTCTCCCCACCCCCTCCCTCCAGAACCCAAGAGTGCTGGGTACCTGACCCCTGGCTGTCTCGCCACTGCGGTGCCAGGAAGGGGAGTTGGGGTATGGCCAGAAGCGGCTCTCATTAGGGAGTGGAGGGACGGTGGGAGGAGACTCCAGGGGGACGTAGGCTTTGGGGAGGGGCGGCCGAGGTGGGCCAGGCTCCTGAGGCAGAGAGAACGAAGGCAGAGCATTAGGAGGAACAAGGGCAGCCACTGTGAGAGCAGGAGAAAAGAGTGTTAGCGTGAGCCAGACAACAACATTGTGGGAGCGTGGGCAGGGCCTCGGCACCGGACTCCCACCCCTGGCCTGGACAGAGCTCCACCCCGCAGCTGCCGCTCTGCCTGGCCTTCAAGGCTCTCCTAAAGGAGCACCATCCTGCTCACTGGTCTCCATGGATCCCCACATTCCTTCAGGGTCTCTCCCCGTCTCCTCAGTGTGCTGGGCGCATCCCTACCATCTCTCCTGCCTGTGTAGCTCCCCGTTGTCCTGCCACAAGTCCGAGTGCTCATGACTTAGCTCCAGTTCTATTTCCTTTGCTCCTCTGGTGCCCCAGAGCATTTACAGTCTGAACCACACTGCTCAACATTGAGATATACAACCTCACGCTCCACAGCCTGGTGGCTTAGTAGGCACGGTCTCGGTTCCCAGTGGATGCTGGGTTCCCTGACTGAAGGGCCTTAGGGCATGCGTGAGTATTTTTCTGACTGGGCCTCAGAACGTTCCTTTGCCAGCAGAAGAGCCCCCATTAACACTTGCTTACTGGCTGGCTACACAACTGCTCTCCACAGGGGCCTCAGCTCTCTCATCCCTGCAACACACTTGTATTTAAGTTGCTATCAAATACTTGGTATCTTTGCTACCCTCTGGAGCTCAAGAAGAGCCTTCCCTGAAAAGAAGCTAGGGATGACAGGAGAGAACAGGCACAGGGCTGATCTAGAGACAAGGTAGAAAAATCAGGAATAAGAACAATCCCCCTTAGACAAAAAGCCAAAGCTTAAGACAGGGCTCTCTGGGAAGCCACAGGCGCAGACTTTGTCCTGTTTTAGGCAAGCGAGGGTCTGGTTCTCCTTCCCACCTCCTTTGTACTGCATTTCCCCAGCTTACCTCATTGGACCCCGGCTTGGTGGGGGACCCCTGGGAGCCAGACACCAGTGAAAAGGGGCTCAGGGGGCTGGTGAGGCTGGCAGAGCTGAGAGGGCTGGCTGGGCTGTTGGAGCTGTAGGTAGCGGAGGGTCCAGGTCCTCCTTGGGGGAAACAGAGGGGAGGAAAGTAAGGGATGAAGAAGGGTGTCGGAAGGCCTGCAGGGAAAGATGAGGGAAGGACCTACCCCAAGGAAGGAGGAGGATTTAGTGCCTCAGGGCCACCTGGGCCTGCTGAAGGGACACCCAAGTGCTGGGGTCACAGGCTGGCTCGTGAGGAGTATGCTGTGCAGAGGAAGACAGTGGTTGTAGATGGCACTGTACCCTCCCAGGCATCAGAGAGCCAGCCTGAGGGCTCAGGGCTCCAGGGCAGCACTAAGCTGGGGTCAGAGGTAAGCAGTAAGCCTGTGAATTTACTGGCTGGTGATTCTAATGCCTGTTGGCCTTTTATTGGGAGGCATTTAGAGAATCTGGGTTAGCAGTGTCTGAGTTGCATACTCGGACTCATTTTGGGGAGTAAGGGAGCCCTGCTCACTATCCTAAGATCCAGAGGAGGAGTGTGTAATCCTGAGGAGGCCCTACCTAGCTCTGAGCACAGTGTGAGCCGGCCGTGTGGGATGGAGGCCATCTACGCTGGGCCATTCCTGGAGAGGCTGGAAGCCCCAGAGACACCTACCTCTGTGCTTGGCGGTATCCGTACCCCGGGATGGGTTGTTCTTCCTCAGCCCCTCCATCACATCCTGGATCCTCCAGATCTCTTTCTGGATTTGCCGGTTGAGCACCTCATTCTGGAAGGGCCACAGAATGAGTCCAGTGGCTACAGGAGTGTCCCAGCATTCCCCCAGCCCCATGGAGCGACATCTCATAGGATGGCCAGAACCCTGCACATACGGGCAGGCATACACACACACCCCTGCTCCAGTGTGGGCGCCTTTCTCATGGGCAGCCTCTTCCTCTTCAGCTGGTATAAAATTTGTCCCCAGAATTGTCAGAGCCTCAGAATCAAGAAGAAGAACCCATCATGCTAAGCTCCGCTGCGGGGATCAGTACAACCCGGGAGGAAAAGACCCTCTCAGCAGTAGCCATTTCCCACAGGGCAAGAGTTTCTGGTCCAGTTTTTTCCTTTACATCCAAGCAGCCCTTTTGGAATGCCCACAACTAGCATATGCCGAAGTCACAACCTATATTTAGTTACAAGTCACGCTGTGAAAGACAACAGCCAGGGCTGGGGGCATAGCTCAGTGGTTAAAGCACTTGCCTAGAAAGCACAAGGCCCAAGGTTTGATTCCCCAGCACTACATAAGTTGGGTGTGGTGGTGCGTGCAGGCTGAGGCAGGAGGACTGCTGTGATTTCAAAGCTAGCCTGGGCTCTGTAGTGAGTTCAAGACCAGCCTAAGCAAGATCCTTTCTCTAAATAAATAAACAAATAAATATCATAAATGAAAAAGAAGACATTACTGATCCTACGAGGGGGGGGGAAAGGTGTTTTCATCGCCTCTACTTAACTTTGTGCTGGCTAGTACAATGCAGGTATAGCTCAGCAGTTAGAACACTTGCAATGGCAAGCAAAAGGTCCTGCATTCGATTCCCCAGCACCACATAAAATGGACACAGTGTCACATGCCTATAATCATAGCACTAAAGAGGCTGAGGCAGGACGATTGCTGTAAATTTGAGTCCAGGCTGGGATACATAGTTCAGGACCAGCCGGGGGTTACAGAAAGACTCTGTCTCAAAAAGAAAAATATACATGTATATATGAAATAAACTGTATAATTTACAATAGTACTAAACACTAAACCCTGGAAAACATGCCAGGTGTGGTGGTGTATGCCTGCAATCCCAGCTAGTAGGGAGGTTGAAGGAAGCATCACAAATTTAAGGCCAGAGGCTACAGAGTTGCATACAAAGCTTGAAGCCTTGGGTTGGATCCCCCAGCACCACATACTAGCAGGGCATAGTGGTACATGTCTGTAATTCCAGCACTCAGGAGGCTGAGGCAAGAGGATTGCCATGAGTTTGAAGCCAGCCTTGGCTACACAGTGAGTTTAGGATTGCCTTGAATGACAGAGTGAGACCCTGTCTCAAAAGACAAAAGCTGGTAGATCTTACTCAGCATTCCTCAATACCAGGCACTCAAGCTAAGTGCTTTGCATATATACAAACTCATTTCAGCAACAACTCAACAAGGAAAAGACAGCAGCTGTGCCCACTTCATAGACAGGAAATATAAGCCAGGTTATCTGTACTCAGGGCCATCCATTGTGTAGGTGGCATGACCACCAACTGGACATCAGTTCTGCTCACCATTACTCGCCAACGCTACGACTGACCATCGTCTGAATATGGCTGGTGTGACTCAAACACTGTTGCTCATGTCCCTACCCTTCTTCCTAAAGAGTTGGTGCTGAAAGTGTGGCTTGCCCATGGGACATGGGGCATTTGGGTTCTCTGGATCAAGAATGCCAACCAGCTGCAAGGTAAGGAGGTGAGTTTTGTTACCAGGAAGGAAAGGAAGGAAATGAAGGTGTTAAAGGCATCAGAGAGAAAGGGCTTACAAAACTTTCCAGAGAGGAGGCAAGGCTTGGGCATGGGAAAGACAGGGAAAAAGATGAAACCTCCCTGTGGTCACTGGTTCAACCTTCTACTTCCAAGCCCACCGGGGAAGGAAAGCCCATTCCTATTCAAAACTCCAGCACTGCCAACTGCCAATGTCATGAGAGGTGTTTGCATCTGTGTGTCTGCTGCTTAAAGGCGTTCAGCCACAGGACACCCTGCATCTGACCTGAGCCTCCCATGCTTGGGTTGTAGCTCCCTCCCCTGGTTGGTGGGAATGAGGATGAATCCTGCAGCATCTACCTCCTGGGAGTCTGCTATATGCAGCCTGAGCCTTCCTTTTGTCTCAGGACCAACTCTTTGTTCAAAGGTTCTGAGGTTGTTAATGAGAGAAAGGCCACTTTGGGCCTCTTGCCCAAAAAGGACCAGGAAGGCACAGAACACATCCCACCCCACCAACTCAGGGTTGTCCCTCACCTGGACGTCCAAATTGAGCTGTTCCCAGAGTTCATCATGCAGGGCTGAGACCTCAGATTCCAGGTTCTCATACTCCACGGTGCTGTTGGCTAGCGCCTGTAAGAGAGACATTCACTGTGAAAACCACCATCACCAAAGCCCCTGTCCTTATCCTGTGACCTGGGGACAGGAAACCTAAGGTCTGAAGTCAGGGGAAGGGCACAGAGGGACAGAAGGGGAGGACACCAGGCTGAGACATTCTGATGACAGCTGCCACCTGACTTACAAGAGGAAAGAGGGCACATCCCACTGAGACTGAGTAGAAAGCTGACACCTTCCAGGCACATGGACAGGCCAAAGGGACAGGAAACATTTTTGTGCCCTCCTGGTCGGCCCAGGGTTGAGAACAAGAGGTGGAAGGTAAAGACAAAAGACTCTGGAAGACGGTGTTTATTCTGTGGCACTTAGAGACCTTTCTTTCTTTCCTGGGACCTTTGTGGTCCTCTCAGGGCCTCTACACCTGTGTATAGTGTGTATACCTGTGTTGGAAAATCTGCTGTGCACCCACTGAAAAACGACTGGTACAGTGCCATTCCTGAAGTGTCCTGTGCCCCCAACAGAGACAGCAGACATGGGCACTAGAGGAGTTACAGCAGCCAAGAAAATCAGTAGCCTCTGACATTATGCTGTCCCAAAGGAATCTTGGCACAGCTAGGTTTGGTGGCAATAAGCTCCGACCCTAGGGGAGACTCTGGAATCAGAAGGCTAGGATACCTGCCACCTGTCTGCAAGGCAGGGTTAAGGTCTGTGTTTATGTACCACCGTCCTTGCCATCCGAGAAGAACCTGGACCAGAGCAGCAGAAGTGTCAGGTAAGGAACACACAGACCCTGTCCCCAGTTACCGTGGTGGCTTGGGACAGCTCCACCCGGATGTCGATGAGCTGGTTCTGCAGTGATTCCTTCTTGTGCAGCAGCTTCTCTGGGTACGTGGGCTGGCTTCCAAACATCTCCAGCTCCTGGTGGGTCCCCATCAAGGCACTTTCCAGGCTTTCCTAAAGAAAGGCAGGGGCATGACATGACCCACCATGATTGCTCGTCTCTGAGGGTTTTTACAGCAGAGACTTGAGCCCCAGTGATTCAAGCGAACATCTGGGTAGAGGTGGTCCTCACCCTGGCTGGAATCCCTAGGAGACCTAGGGCAGTTCTGCATAAGAATAGGACGGAAGTTTAAGGAAGACAAAGCTTTGTCATCCAGTAAGGATGGAGCCGGCAACCCACATCTCTCCCAGGCCTCCCGCCTCTGCTGCCCAGGTGCTCACCTTTTCTGCTCGGAGCTGCTGCACCAACCGGTCCTGCTCTCTCACCACCTTGTTCTGCTCACACAACTTGCCCAGCAGCTTCTGAGGGCCCAGGGTGGGAAAAGGGGAAGGAAAAAGAAGTGGATGAAGGACATGGTCTGATGAGGACCTGGACATTGGGTTGGCAGGGCCTGGCCTCTGGATACCGCCTCCTTTCCCCTGCTGAAGATCCCTGGGCCTTCGCTTTGAGCCTGAAGGCTCCCAGGAAGAGGAAGATGGGAGGGGAGGTGTGTTTATTCTTTGAGGAAGAGAGTCCCTTGAGAGGACAGGGAGGAAGCCAAGCATTAGGCTCCTACACTGCCATCCTCTGGCAGGGGTGCAATACAGAGCGAGAAGAAAATGTGACCTCAGCTCCTCAGATGAAAGGGAGGGACAGGCAGATGTCAGACAATTAGTTTTAGAAAAACCAATACACAATTGAAACTGGCCCCTCACTCCACAGAACGCCCTCTCTTCTCCTGGCACCCCATTCCCCCACTCTAAGGTCTCAGGATGGCTGAGCGCAGAGGGACTGAGAAGAACCAAGTTGGGCCAACCCTCATTCCTGGAAGGATGTGTAGTTTTCACATTCACACACTGACTTGCCATTCCTTTAATCCTTTCTGCTGAGCCAATCTGGTCCCCTAGCTCTTCTAACATCAAGGCCCTGCTTACACGTGACCCGTTTTGAACCTGACCGGCCATCCACATGGTCTCCCCTCCCTGCATGCCGGCAAAACCTCTTAGAAGTCTCATCCAGTAAGTAACTCTGTGTCACCAACTGCTACTGCCTGGTATTTCACACGACCTAGGGCTCCTGAGGGCACGAGCAGTCCATGCTCCTCCTCCTAGGTACCTGGAGGAACTAGCGCCACGCTGGGCACAGAGCAGACTGACTGACTTAACTCCCGACAAAGCCTGCATCCCTGCTATCAGCAGATCCCACTGCAGGCCTGGAGCAGAGAAGCACAGAGCCAGCGTGGGAGGAAGGGAGAACTGATGTGAGATGGAGACAAGGAGAAGAGGAGGGGACGGGGGGAATGCCGTGTTGGTGGCATGAGTCCCATGTATGAAGATCCCCCAGAAGGAGAGAGAGAAATATGGAGGAAAAGCTCCCACAGAGAACAAGGATGAGGACAACAGGAGGAGGAGACCGCAGTGGACAGGGGGAGCAGGAGAGCTGCCCTTACATCGGTGTCTTGCTCGTTTAACTTGTAGGTGTGGAGGCCATCCCGGAACACTTCTGGGTACTGAGGGACCTGCAGGAATATGAGGCCGGTTACTACAGCAGGGGCACGGTAAAGTGTGCGAGGCAGGCACACGGGCATCACAATCCTGCTCCATTCCTGCCCGAGACTGCGGCCCGTCACCTCTGGCAGCTTCTGTTCCTGGGACATGTCCCTTGGCTGGACTCCAGCTGTCCTCCACTGATTCCGGAGAGATCAGACTCTGCTGGACATACCTGTCGCGCCCCTCCCCTAAGCTCCACAGACTGCAGAGGCATGGAGCCCCCAACAACCATGAGAATGTCCTCAGACACTCTGGCTGTTTGTGGGGACAGGACACAGCAGCAGGCAGGAATGAGCGCTGGAATCCTTTGAGAACATTGCCCTAGTAGATGGACTCTAGTCACAGGGCTCGCACCTAAATCAGGACTAGCAAGAATCCAGAAGCCTCTCTGTGTCCAGCTAATGCTGTCTAGCCTGAATGACACAGCTGATGACCACAGCACATTCTGTACACCTTTGACACCAGATGGTTCCCATAGTATCCCTTATAACCTCAATCGCACAATGCCCATCAAGAAGACAGAAAATATGGAGTCTTAGGCATTGAAAAGCAGGTTTGCAATCTCGAGCATGGCATGAGATGTCGGTGCCGGCCATGTGGATGGCTCGGGAGATGGCCCTGAGGTTACCCAGGAAGATGAAGGATGGAGGTGAGAGCGGACTTGGCAGGGAGAACAGGCTGGGCCTGTCTCCGAGGAGATGAGGACAGGCAGATGGGCACATGGGTGGCATAAGCCTCCTCGCAGGTGGGGCGACCTGACCATGCACAAGCAGCTGAGATGGCAGTGATGGGGGCCATGCTGCCAGGCAGAGGTCTTACTTGCATGAAGAGTTGGGCCCTGGGGGAGGAGTTCTCCACCATGCGGTTCACCATACTGATGAGAGTCTCGCTCTCACTCATCTGCAGCAGAGGAAGGAACAGACAATTCGCACCGGGACCCTGTCTGGGTAGCATCCCCTGCCCCCTCGTGCTTGTCCTCAGGACACCGGAGGGCAGTTCCTCAGGGCCTCCGGTGCCCTGTGGTTGGCCTCACCCGTAGCTCACTCCTTGTGAACTGTCTCAGGACCAGCACTAACACTACCCCGAAGGAAAAGCCACAGCAGGGATGTGGGAGGCCCCTGGGCCCCGTCTTGCATCCCAGAAGAGGCCCCAGCTCAGGGATCTTCCCCGGAGCGCCCAGCCACTGCTGTCCCATCCACCCCGGCCAAGGCCATCAGCTCCTTCCCATTTCTCACATTGCTCTGAACAAAGACCACACAGCTGGAGAAGCAGATCTCTCCACATTTGCACCAAATGAAGCCACTAAGAAAAGCAACCAGGACCTGCTCTCTGCATGGCCTGCACAAACCAACAGCCCAAGCCCCCGTCGTCCCAGCCCTCCCCAGGCACTACTGCACAGAAAGATTGCTAGACACGGTTCCAGAGCTGGGCTGGCAACATCCACGAGGATCTCGGATGGTGCTGAGGAGCAAATAAAGAGGCTAGGACAAGCAAGCCATGTTAAAGGGACACCAGACAGTGGGACACTGCTACTGTATTTCAGGAATCATTAGAAACATGGAGGGGAAAGGACCATTTGCCAAGTAGAAATGATCGAGAAAGAGGTAGGGAGGTATGGAAGAGGTTCAACCCAAAGGGCCATCATTTCCGCCACTAGTTCTGGCGTGAGAGGATCAGGAGTAAACCTGTCAGGAGATGTCCTTGGCTGTGTCCCTTTAACACCATTATTCTACAGAAGGTAGGAGAAGACAGAAGGGAGGAATGCAGGAAAAGCTTCTTGGGAGCAGGGGGTGTGCGAGGGGACGACAGGGTTACATTAGGGGAGATCTGGGGTCACAGTTTTGTCTGTGCATGTGTTCTCCCCGTTCTTAAGTGGACCCACCTTCCCCTCTCCCTCTTGTTTCTATTTGGCAATAGCTCAAACGCAGCCTTGCTTCTGCAGGCTTAGACAGGGCAAGGTACCTGCTGCCCACGTTTGCAGGGTCTGCAGCGTTTTAAAAGCCTTTTCTAAGATCTGCTTTTTTTTTTTTTTTTAAACATCCTTAGCACAGTGGGAACTTCTTTTCTCCAGGATAAAATGTGAATTAAAAGGCTTCAAAAAAGTGCTTGGAATATGAGATTGAGTCCTTACAGAGTCAAAAGTCAACAGCACGTCTTGAAAGATCCAAACTCAAGCCTACTGTCATCCTCTTGGGGCATGTGTGTGCACACATTTCAGTGTACAGGGGACACAGCAGTCATATACCCATATGACAGACTTGGAGAGGACAAGAGGCCCGGCTCTTCCCAGACTCCGCGGACCCACTCCTTCCTTCCCTGTGATGGGGTCTGAAGCAACAGAGGCAGGAAGCAGAAGCCCTCATCTTGGCCCGCCCCAACTGTGCGGCGGCTCTGGGGTTTTGTGGGTCTCTCCTTCAGGAGAGTCCCTATGTGCTACTTCAGTCTTCCCAAAATGTCAGGGCACTTTTGTGAGAAGGTAGCTCACCCACTACCTGGTATGTCATAAGTGGTACTCCGTATTTTTATTGATTTTTAGAAGGACTGGCTCACCAACAGAGCCTGACAAAGGCCCTCATGCAGTTTCCCACTTGGTTCGACGACTAACTCCACAAGCTAGAGCGGGCAGGCTCTTCAATGTCCATTTTATTATTGAGAAAACAAAGACGGATAGGCTAAGTGATATTGCTTTCTATTTTTTTAAAGACCCCTGTAAAAGGCAGAGCTGGGAGTGGCAGCCTGGATGCTCCTCATCACACGAGTGTGCCGCTTATTACCCTATTCAGGAGGGGCCTCTGCAAAGTTATTTCTGAAGCCCTAGCCTATCGGCCCAGCCCTTTGCACTGGATAGCCAGGCACTATTGGCAGAGGACAGCCAATGCCATGTCTGATGGGAAAACAGGCTGTCCTGGAGGAACAAAGGCTCACTTTTCCCCACTCCTCAGCACACATGCCTTCTTCACATTGGGCATCCTGGGACTTGTCCCCATATGGACCAGCATGCTCAAAGACACAACAGGCTGATTTGGAACGAGAATGGCAAGTCCTTGAGGGCTGGGAGCCACTGCTGCTGTTTAAACTGTAGATATTGATATTTCACCAGTGCCCGAGGTCTTCTGTGAGAATGACATCATGACACGGAGGACCTATGAGGTGGCGGGTCACATGGCTTGTGACTCAAAGAACCTACAACTGCAGCTACATCCTCAAATTCAAGTTTATGGTTCTTTCTGTAACTGTAAGAGTATGACACCATCCTGATAAAGTTTGACCCCAGCTGTGTCATACTTCTGCTCAGCTGTAAACTGGGTTAAAACTTGAGTCACATTCCAATCTCAGCTGTTCCCTGATGTGTGGCTTTGAGAGGCTATCCAACATCTCTGCGCTTTCTTTTCTCAACTGTAAAGTAGACTAACAATAGTACCCATCTTGCAGGATTATTATAAAGATTAAATGAGTTTGGGTCTAGTCTGCTTAGAATAAGATGAGTCACAGAGGAAGCTTCCAATTCTGGTGGCTTCCGCCATTATTATTACCAATCTTAGCACCACCCTAGGTGGCCTGACAGGACATTGTGTGTTTCTAGGTCCTTTTGCTTTGTAGCACAGATATCAACATGAGTATGCATGCATAGGAGTGCCGGCATCTTGGCCATCACCCTTGCCTACACCGAGTAAGTGTCACAGCCCCCTTAGCCTCACATGGAAGGTTGCCATGGATACAGCCCTGTAGCTGGGAGCCCAGGCAGCCAACTGCTTTGGATAGTCCATGGCCAATTTGTTCATCTGCCTATTCCCGCCTTTGTGTAGCACACTGAATTCTTAGGATCATGAGCTGTATATGCAAAAAAAAACTTTCTGAAAGAATTAACAAATATATTATTAATATTGTTCTCTAAATTACTCTAGAGCTTCAGTTCACAAATTACAGTTTCACCAAAACCTGTGGCTACATTGTAACCCGATTCTGGCTGAACCAAATCCCTAACATCTCAGGTCCAACCCTAGAGCTTCCCTTCACCCCAACTCCCTCCTCTTGCCAGCAAAAATGTGCATTCCCACCTGCCCCCCGGGGGGCAGTTCCATCTGGAGACATGTGACATGGTGGTGATTATTCATGGGTTCATTCATTTTGCTTCTTTCCCCAAGAAGCCCCCAGCTGCCCTAACGGCTTTGAAGAGGAGAGACATAAAGGAACAAATCAAAATATAAGCCACTTTGTTGTGTCCTGGTGGCACCAACAAAGGTTGTGAAATGGCTGGAGGATGAGGAGGTGGAGAGGCGTGGGGAAACACAGACAGGAGGGCAGCGGGATGGTGAGGGGCACCAGCTCTGCCTACCTGCTGGTCCAAATACTCTAGGTTTCTTTGCAACTGAAGGTCTAAAAGTTCATCCTACCCGGAGCCCGAGGCCAAGGGGCCAACCAGCAACACAAACAAACAGGAACACACACAAGAAAACAATAAAAAAAGAAGCAAAGCAGTTAAGAGTTAGCTAGACAAGGACCAGGAGGAGCCTCTCTCTCTCTCTTGACCCTTGAGTTTTGGGGAAAGTGGGGGTGAGAATGCAGGCAGGTGGAGGACAGACACTCTCCAGGCCCAACTCCATCATCTCCCAGGTCTGCCTATCCCTCCTCCCTGGGAGCCTTGAGCACTGCCAAAGCAATCGAATTAGCTCTTCTTAGGTGTTTTAACTTTTTCTGGACAAAGCAGTTTTTTGGAGGGCATCATTTGTTGTGGGTCGAGGTTATGGAGTTTGGACACTGGCGGTGTGAACTTGGGGGTGAGGGGAAGGGAGGCCTCCTCCACCCTGGCCTCCTGGGGCTGTGCATGGCACAGAGATTCTGCCTGTTGGTCACCGTTCTTCTCCTCACCCTGCTCAAGTGGAGCACCTGCATCTAGTTGCCCAGGTGGAGACAGTTTTCAGAAGAACACACTCCCTGGAAAACCACACGTAGGTGAAGGAGAGCAAAGGGAGACAGAATAATACGCAAAACATTTTCCTCCTCAATGACAGCATGTGACTTTTCCTCCAAAGGTAGTATTCCAGACAAAGGGCAAACTTGAAGCAGGTGTGCCCAGGGAGGAAAAGTATAGAAATTCTTGTCTGAGGGGCTGAGGACATAGCTCAGTGCACTTGCCTATAGTGCACAAGGCCCAGAGTCTTTCCCTCAGCACCACATAAAAATTAGGCAAGGATGGTAGCGTACCTGAAATCACAGTACTTGGGAGGCTGAGACCAGAAGATTGCCATGAGTTCAAGGCCAGATTTGACTACAAAGTGAGTTCAGGACTAGCCTGGGCTATAGAACAAGACTCTGTCTCAAAAAAAAAAAAAAAAAAAAAAAAAAAAAAAAAAAAAAAAAAAAAAAAAAAAAAAAAAAAAAAAAAAAAAAAAAAAAAAGCTCTTTTCTATTGCTAGAAGCCCGCGCTGGACTTTGCGTTCAGCTCACAATCCAGGGCTCTTGTCCTGGTCTAGTCTCCTGTGTGCTGGAGAGGAGGAGCACGCTGAGGCAGACAGGATCAGGACACTATGATCTCATCCCACTCCTCTGCCCCAGTACCAAACTCTGCACTGGGACAAGGGGCCTGGCCGGGAGGGAGGAGGTATCCAGAGGCTGCTTAAAAACACACAGGCCAGGCACTGGGCACAGCGCATCCCCGGTGAAATGGCCCCATGTGGCTCCTGCGTGGAGGGGGGAGGAGAGTCCTGAGGTAAGTGGAGGAGAGGAGAGGACATACCATCTTATCGTGGACCGTGGGGGATGGCGGGTAGTTGTAAGGGAACAGTCCTGCAGGGACTGGCCGCCTGTCTCCCAGGTAATCATACTGGAAGAGAAAGGGGATTGCAGAAGTGAGAGGATCTGGCTGGGACACAAACTTCCCCACCAGCTGAAATTCAAGGTTAGGGACGTCCATATCCCAGAGCATAGATGGCAGCCCCTCTCACAATCTGCCCGAGGCCTCAAGATCAGAAAAGTCAGAGTCTTGCTGCCCTCTTACAGCTAGCTCTCAAGTCCTGGCACAGCCTGGGTACGGGCATGGATGGCAGGAGGGCAACCCTTCAAGCAGCTCTCCTGGGGATGGAACTACAGTCCAGTGACCGCCCTGGGAGATCACTGGTCCTATGATGCACAGCCCAGTGATGCAAGGCCCCGATGCCTCAGCATCTCCACCTCTCCTCTCCAGAGGGTTTTAGGGGTGAGGGAGGAGGGGCAGGTGGGTGGCTCACCTTGGGGGAGCTGATGGACCGTCTCATCACATAGGCAGCAGGGTCAGCATAGATGTCCTCACTGCGAGGTGGCAGCCGCTCAAAACGGGCACTGGGTGAGCGGACAGGGGAGTAAATGCGGGCACGGCTGTAGGAGCCCTGGCTGGGTGAGCGGGGCACAGAGTGGGAACGGGGCTGCAAGGACAGGCGGCGCAGGGAGCCAGAGGCGGCATCCAGCTCATCATAATAGACCGGCTGCCGGGAGGGGCTGGGGATCCAGAGGGTGCCATCCTGGCGTCCATAGCCTGTGGGCTCCTTCCACTCGCGCAGCTGGTAGGCGGGGCCACCCCCATTGCGGAAGGAGTGGCGCTTGTCCTCCAGGGCCCAGGGGGGACTGATGCGGTCGTAGGCAGGCATGGAGCAGATGCTCTCTGGCCGCACCCCTGGTGGGTAGTACTGGTAATCGTCGGGGTACTGGGAGGAATAGGGGCTGTAATACTCAGGAACCCTGCGGGACACAGGGTAGAACCTGGAGGGACTGAGAGAGAGAGACAGAGGACATCATAAGGAGGCAGACACAATGGTCACATCTCCATTCACCTGTTGTGCCACCATCCCACCTCCATGTCCTTAGGTGAGAGCAAGTGCTTGAAGAGGTTACTAGGCTCCAGGCTGGCTTGTGGGCAGACAGAGAGCCACTGCCCAGGTGAGGCCTAAGGCTTACTCCAGAGAGGCCTCCTCCTCAACCAGCTCCCTGGGGCCAGAGACCTCCCTGCTGTCTGTCTGTCTGTCTGTCTGTCTGTCTCTCTCTCTCTCTCTCTTGAACCTAGGAACTTGCACAATTCTATATCCACAGCTCACTTTTAATTACTGATTTAGAGACAGGATCTCACTAAGTTGACCAAGCTGGACTCGAACTTGCGATTCTCCTATCTCAGCCTCCCAGAGCACTGGGATTACAGACCTGCACCACCAGGCTTCTTGTTTTCTTTAAAACGAAATGCCCCAGGAAGGGAACTTTATGCCCTAATAGCCATCTCCATCTGAATGTGAACCTGTTTATCAGATCCTTTCCAAGGGAGGCAACAGAAGAAACACCCTGAGTACCCTAGACGGCAACGGAGGAGGAAAGAGCAGCTTCAATACTGAATAACCTCGCAGGTTCCTGGGAGCTGTCCCGGTCAGGGCCCACCAGCCGTGAGCTGCAGATTGGCCACTAGAGGGCAGGTCTCTTCCAGGCTCAAGGCTGGAACTGCAGCCTCCAGGAAAGGAAGCGGCTAACTCATTCACCTTGTGAACACTCTCAGGCCCAACAAATGTTCCTGACTATCTGAAAGCCAGTCACTGGATAAAAGAGTAAATCGGTCACATGGGGACAGTATTAGGGCCAATGACCTGCTTTGTTTTCTTTTAAAGAATAATTGCACACACACACACAAACCTTCCAGCTTGGTGTGGTTGTGTACGCCTATAATTTAGCTTAGCACTCCAGAAGGCTGAGGCAGGAGGATAGCAAGTTTGAGACCAGCTTGGGCTACATAGTGAGACATCCAAAGAAAAACAAAAATCCTTCCTATAAGTAAACGGCTCCTGAATAACAGAGCAGTTAAAAAACAGAGTGAGTGGGCTTGGTAGCCTGCAAGTCAGGCACCAGCTGATGGAGGATCTACACGTGGGTAACTTTGAGGCCCCTCAAAACTGCTGGGCTCCCAGGCACCCTGTAGAGGGGAGGGGCATTGGGGTGCTCTGTTCCTTCTGGAAGAAGTTAACAGTGAAAACAAGAACCAGGGGGAAAGGGTCAAACTCTAAACATAGAGTCATGGTACAGGAGTTTGGACAAGCTGAGAATCATGGGATTGTCTTGATTTTCCAGCTTAGCCTGGCTTCCAGAAGGTTCCCCATTGGGGACGCTCAGTTTATGACCCTTGCTCACACCCTGACCATACCACTGGTCCCAATGCCACTCCCGCCTGCCCCACCAGGCCGCACCTCCGCAGGTCTTCAGGTGGGGGCACCCCCCGGCGCAGGTTCACCCATTGTTGGAGCTGGTTCATGGAGCTTTTGCGCTGAGCAATTTTGTCAGGGTTGGTGCGCGGTGGGATACTCCGCCGGTGCCCCCCAACCTCGCTGTCCTGAGGTGGAAAAGCGGTGCTCCCTGGCCGGCTTGGGGAGCTGTACTGCCAGCCATTGGGCTGGGCAGACTGCTCCCCACCCCCTGGGACCCTTGGGCCCTCAGGGTAAGGGCTGCTGGGCTCTGAGGCAGGTTCGGACCCAGCTGGGATGCCATTGGCTTTCACCAGAGGCTCCTTCTTGACTTCGGGCCTCTCGGGCCTCCGTTCCACCTTCTCGCAGCCTCGGCCGTCACCTTCCCCTCGAGTCTTGGCCTCTGGCTCTGGCTTGGGAAGGCTGTTGTGAGGTGGCTGGTAGTGTTTGCTGGGTGGGATGTTCTCAGAGTCTGGCTTCTCGTGGCTGCAGGGTGCCAAGAGAGATGTTGTAAGTGATCCCAGCCCATCATGGAATTGGGTGGTAGATGGGGAAGGAGGAAAGGAGTGGGAAGGAATAGGCAGGGAGGTAGTGACAGCCAGGACAGCAGTGACCTCCAGTTCTGCTCCTTAATCTCAGACTTCATCTTCTTGCTCCAGCCTGGGTAATTACTATACAGCATATAATAGTTCCGGCAAGGCATGCCAGGCTGGCTCAGCCCTCCAGGTCTTCCTTCCTCCCAGAACAGTCTCTACTCTCCCTTCTACTCTGTTGATCCCAGCCTTCAGCTCTGGCCAAGAGTAACCTCACTTAGTCCTGGTCTTCTCTGTACCTTGTCCTGGCTCCAGCCTCCCAACCGTGGCTGGTGCCATACTAGAGTTTCACAGCAGTAACTGTCCTTGTTAAGAGGCCCGCATCCTCTCCTATAGAAAGCTGCTTAATTCCCATGAGCCCCAGGCTCCTCATTGTCTGAACGGCTGTAACACCCTTTCCCTTTGAGAACTGCTGTGAGAGAAAACATGGCAAGCAGCTGGGGAAGAAGTTACAGCTTCCAAATTCATGGGCACTGCATGCCCATCCCCTTCTCCAAAACACATTCCTCCCAGGCCTGACTTCCCGTTAGATAGTGGCTCCATGAGGGCACACACTTGGCAGCCTTTCCTCCCTCGTATTCCTAGCACCTGGTATAGGTTCCAACAAATTTATATCTACAGTAAATATTTATAAAACAAAAAAGCCTGGTGGCGCAGGCCTGTAATGCCAGCACTCTAGAAGGTTGAAGCAGAAGGATTATAAGTTTGAGCTCCACCTTGGTAACTTAGAGACTCAGCAAGACCTTTTCTTCACATAAAAATAAAAATAAAAAATTTACAGAACTGGGGCTTGAGCTTACTGCAAAGACCCTGAGCTCAATCCCCAGTACAAAACAGGAAATGAATGTGTTTCTATGTTTGCTGGGTGGTGCTGGAGATGGAACCCAGGACTTCGCACAGGCTAGGCAAGCGCTCTGCCACTAAGTCTCATCCCCTGCCAGGAGTGAACTGTAAGTTAACAGAGCTGGAGCCTTGTGACAATTTCCTCCCTATAGCTTCCTGAGGTTGACATATTCGAGCCTCCTTGTGGAAACACTGCTGGATAAACATTTCTAAGACACATGGCTAGACTTGGAGTCTACACTGCAAGCCCCCCTCTTCTGGATCCCCATTAACACCTAACTCCAAGCTCCATACCCAGTTGAAGGAGAGGCAAGTGCTGAGACAGCGGGGAGGGTGGGTGTGGAGAGCAGCCATATGCTGAGTGTCTGCTACATGTCAAGTGTTTCCACACACACTGGGGAGTCCTCACAACAGCCCTCTGCAGCAGGATTCTAATTGCTAGTCTAGAGGAAAGAAAACTCAAGATCTGAGAGGGGAAGGCACGTACATGAGGTGACACTGTGGCTAAGCTGTGATGCAAACTTGAGTCCATCTTCCTCCAAAAACTTGGCACGCTTAACACATGCCAAGAACTACGAGCACATGAGCCTCACCTTTGGCTCCTGGCTGAGACCAAGGGAACCTGGCTTCCCTGTGGCCTCCTCCAACTCAGATGGCAGAGGAGGAACCAGCTGGGGGAAGAGAGACCTCAGGCTCTGCGACTCACTACGCCTCCTGCTTGGATGCAGGGAGTCATCTCCATGCTTCCCAGACTCCAGGCCACGTGCTGGGCTCCTCCTGTTTCCCTCTTCCCTCCCATGCTGGCACTCACCTGTGACGCACAGGTTGGGGCACGGACTTCTGGGCTGGAGGGATCTGTACCCGAGCAGCCTCCCCCATAGCCTGGATCCAGGCCTCTTGCTCCTCAGGGCTCTCAGCACTGAAGAAGTAGGTACGGACCCCAGCATGCTCAGCCTGTGGGGAGAGGCAGTGCGTGGAACTGGCCCCGGCCTCATCTACCCAGCACACAGTCACCTGTAGGGAGAGGACACCAACACCCAAAGGAGGGGCAGTCAGGCAAGCCATTCCTGGGCCCATAGCTCTCCCCCTGGCTGGAGCTCAGGAGCAAGGTGAGGTAGGTGGTCCACAGCTAACCCACAGGCTCCATTCAGCTGGCATCCAGGTATGTGTACTGGCTAGGCCTCCGAATGCCACTAGACCATGCAGTAGCCCGGCAAGCCTACCTGCCCCACCTGGTGTGATTATGAGCAGGAGGGACAATTACCATACCCACTGTCCCCTCCAATACGATATGTAGCAATTACCCAAGGTCCAGGGGAGATGGCCCCCCAAGCTCATGCCAATCTCAGCCCTAGCTTCACTGCTGAGAAGCTAGTCCTGTCTCTTCCGCCCGCCCCCGGTAAACAGCCAAGCCCCTATCCACGGCATGCAAGCGCATGTACTGGCGTACAGATGGAGCATACTACCTAGATGGCGGCCGGGAGCAGACACAGCGGGCGGGAACCCAGAAGAGAGCTCCTGTCGGAGGAGGGGTCCTCACGAGGTCAGAAAGGAGGAAAAGCAGAGAACAGGTCAACCAACACCAGAGGGAGAGACACTGAGGCAGGAAATGGTAAGAGGCACAGGGAGGGGGGATTCAGACTGTCCCTTCTACTTAGTGTCACTTCTGGGGAGGCCAGGCAGCCCCTGGCTCAGACCACCAAGGGGTGGGGCATGAAGCGGTGCTCCATGGGAACCTGGCTGGAAGTGGGGGGCAAGTGGAGAACTTCAGGACTAATTCCTGCTGCTGTAGACAAGTTGCTTCTTCACTGTACTCTTAGCTGATATATTGACCTAATAGAGAGGGGTCACCTGGTGACAGTCAACATTCTGGGACCACAGCAAAAGAGGCCACAGAACTCAACTCGTTCTGGAACCTCAGGGTATTTGCCAGGTGAGACCCTCCAGCTCCCTGCAAAAACCGAGAAGCCTGGTTTATGTCAACATGATGACCAGGCACGATGAAGTCTTGGAGGTGAGCCTCATTCCAGCCTCCGATTCCTTGGTATTACACGTAGGGTCCTCGGATGATCTGAGGACTCTGCTAAGCAGCAAGGCAAAACCTACTTCCTTCAGCTGCTTTCCCACCCAAATTTCAAGAGGCCCTCTTGACTGCTGCCACCCTCCCCTCTACTCCCTCTCTCCCCAGTGAGGGGCAGGGATGGGCTGTCTCCCTCAGATCCTGATGGCTGATCCCCACCCTCCAGCAGAGAGCCTAGCATGCCTGGCAGTACTGAGGTCAGTGTGGGAGGGTCTGGGGAGGGGCCGACAGACAGCCAGCGGGCGGGTAAGGAGACTGAGGAGGCTTGCAACGGAACAGGAACAGAGGCCCAGGGCCCAGGCGAGCCCTCTGGGTGGGGAACACAGGCTGACTGTGGAGGGTCGGGAGACACAGGCAGGATGGGTGGCCCATCCCAGGGCTGGTGCATGTAGGCAGCCCATGAATCCATCCATTCAGCGAGCATCCGGTAAGCAGCTGGCGTGCACAGCTCACTCAGGGCACCAGTCACAAGAAAGGCACAGACGTGTCCTTGCACTTGTGCTCACAGTCACACTGGGGCAAAACATGCCACAGGAAACAAGGAGCAAACACAGGCCCAGGGACAAGTGCTTGTGACGGGGAAAGGCAGAGGGCCTGGGAAAAGACAAGGTTCTTGATAGGGGACACAGCATGGAACTGTGAAAGGAGCCCAGGAATGGAAGAGGTGTCCTGCAGGCAGCGCCCGGGCAGGGCTGGGTTAGGAAGAGGTTAAGGCACTCAGCTGCAGCCTGGGCACACCAGCTCCCAGCTCCTTGCTATTTGCCATCCAAGTCCCTTCTATCTGTCTCAGCCCCCCTCCCTTTCCTGGGGAAGGGCCACTGCACAGCCACAACCAGAACCCTTTGTGGGCCACTGAGCACAGCTCTCAGAGTTGGGCCTTAAAGAGGCAGTGTGCGCTCGGGAGAAGGAACAGGGGACAGGGGAACCGAGGGGCTGCTGGGCACAGGAGGGAATCTCAGCTTCGTGGCAAAATGTGTGTCATTCATTGTGGGTGTTTATCTGATGCCGAACTGGCACCTCTCTGAGCTGGGCTGTGCATCTCTGACAGGTCAGACGGGGAGGGCGAGCCAGGCTGCTTGTGTGTGTGTGTGTGTGTGTGTGTGTGTGTGTGTGTGTGTGTGGGAGTGGGTATGTATGCCACTGTGACTATTCACTGTTGGTTAAACAGCCTGTTCCTATCTCCCCAGCTAGAACCGGGCTCCCCGGAGTCAGAGTTTTATTAATTGTTCATTCCGTTCACACCTCTGGCACACAAGACCCTGGGAGGCTAGAAACCAATTATGTACAAAATAAGCCCCTCCTTGTTCCTCATGGTAGGACCTGTGTCTGCTAATACCTCTTTTCTGGAGCCAGATGACTGGAGCCTGCAGGACAGAGGGAGACCTAGGAGCTCAGATACTGGCCTGGTGTGACCCACAGGGCCCCTTATCTAACATCACAGCTTTGGGGTTTAAGAGTCTTGGACAGCAATTTTCAACTAAGGGAGAGAGGGCTTTGTGCTAAGAAAATGCAGAGCTGATATTACAATTTTGTATTTGGAAAGCAAAAAGAAACCTATGCCTTTTGCATCACAAAATTCAGAAGGGGGATGGGATTTTTATAGTTTTTAATGGGTCATGAATTTTTAAATGTGGAAAATTACCGACCTAGGATGAGCCAGCTGCAGACAAGCCTCTGCCAAGTGGATCCCCCGGGGGTTCTGAGCGAGCGACACTGAACAGGCAGCGAGTCCCACTTTTCTGGGCCCTTGTTCTATCAAACTGTTATCTATATGATGTTTGCAGTTTGGATTGGAATGAAGTTCAGCTCCTCATTTTCTCTACAGGCTAAGATTTGAGTATCCAAGGTCCAGTTCCCTGGGCCCAAGATGGCGAGGAAGTCTTTCCAGAAAAGATCTCAAGACCCCACCACCTACTGCTTTGCTTCTGTCAGAGGGATTCCCAAGGACAGACCACAGGGCAGAAGGCCCACACGCTTAGGGCATAAAATTCTTCCTTAGCAAAATCCGTGGTACCACTGAGGCACAGCTCTCCTGGTCCATCTTGGAGAAATTACCCACTAGACACCCAAGAGAAAAGCCTAACCCTAGCCTCACATTAACCCACACTAACCTCAAAGGCCACTGCCTGCTCCCCCCTCCTCCACTATACTCGGGGTTCCTTAGGAACATGTCCTTGACCCTTCTCCATCTCACACGCTCTGTAGGAGCAAGTTCCCTCCCACATAGCCCGGAAGAAGAGGGCTGACTGACCTTAAACGTGTGCTTCCGGCTGATGTTGTCTGAGGGCTGCACTGCCGCAACCCGGAAGCTCAGGAGGGGGATGCTACCCAGGATGCTCTCCTCCTTCTCATCTGGCAGGGAAACAGAGACACAAAGGTGTATGTACATGTAAACACGTGATATCCAGCTGCTGCTTCTCAGGCATCCGGGGCCACTGCACACTCCCCGGAAAGTGCTGGAAGTGGGTGGGTGCAGGGCCTGAACACACTACTCCAGACACTGGACTACAGAAGTACCTGAGAGAGAAGTATTGTAGCAACCCCCAGGGACATTCCAGTGCACAAATACCCAGTGACAGCTGACATTTGGGGAGGACTTATCTTGTGTCAGATATTGGCCTAAGTCAAATGTCTTACCAGACCCAACTCTCTACCAGCCACCCCCTAAAAAGGTGTAATCATTAACCCCATGTGACCAGTAGGAAACCGGGGACACAGAGAGGCCGAGGAATTCATCCATGTTCCCTTAGTAGTAAGAAGTGAAACTGACCTTTAAAGCCAACAAGCCTGTCTCCAAAGCTAGCATTCGTTACCCTGCCCTAGTTTGTCCAACCGGGACACTTGTAGCAGGCAGGCAGAACGGAGCATGGAGGAGGACACCAGCCCTCCTTCTCTGTTCTGGCTCCTCCGAGTCATCCAGCAGCCTGTTTTGCACTTTGCTGCTGTAGGCCCCCAAAGCCCCCAACTCTTCCCAGGAAAGCAGACGCCAGTGTTGAGCCACGGCCTTCTCATCCCAGGATCTGGCTGTTACATAATTCATCTACCATCTGCATGGGAGCTCGTGGATTAGTTAGTTGGCCCAGCTGTCAACACAGACCAGAAAGAGTGGGGGTGCTCTGTGGGACAGGTGGGCACAACGGTGAGGTCATGGAAAGATTACTCTTTTTTCCTTGGGCTGGTGACTCTGAAAAGCCCTAAATTAAGGTCCAGGAAAAAAATCTCTGTAGGGCTACAAGCTCCCACATCCCTGCTTCTCCCACCACTCGCAAAAGATATTTTGTCTGGAATTCACCTGCTCCATCTAGCCCTCTCCCTGGTGCTGGAGGGCAAGCCGAAGGAGTAGGAGGGACTCAGGGCCGGACCCCACGGCCGTCTGGGGGAAAAACTGAGGTTGTCAGTCTTCAGGGGAGATGGGCCTCCCCTTCCCGCGAGGCAAGGTGCAGGACATAACTAATGCTGAATTTGAAAGCTGAGAGGCAGTGGGTCTTAAGAAGGGACCAGCGCCCCTCTCATAGAGTGGGCTCCTCCTCCTTAGCAAGTCCTTATAATGGCCACCCTCGGGTTTTATTTCTTCCACAGACACTTGCTTTTCCTTCAGCTTCTGCCACGAGTGGAGGTGGTGCAAGGCTCTCCTCAGAAGCCAAGCAGATGCCAGCACCAGGCTCCTGGCCCTCGCAGCCACCAGAACTACGGGCCAAAATAAACCTCTCTCTTTTATAAATTACCCAGCAACAGAACAAGGACTAAGATGAGGGGTATCCTGAGGCCACTGCTCAGTGGACAGTGGCCCGCTTTTGGTATAGCTTGCCCCTCCTCTGCAAATACCCTGGCTTTCCTCCCAGTCTGCCCCATTCTGGCTCCAGGGTGGCCCTCTTCCCAGGCTCAGCACCTGGAGCCTGGGCCTGGGAAGATTCTTCTCCCTGGTCTTGGGCTTTCCTCCCTATTTTCAGCCCCAGGCTGACTTCTCTCTTTAGGGTTAGGCTGGCCACAATTCCAGGCCCAGTGACAGCAGTGCTGGGAGTGGGGGGGGGGGGGGGTCACGGAGTACAACCCTTGTTTGCCAAAGTTAATGATTCACCAGATTGTCCCAGGAGGTCTGAGGAAACCAGGGCTCTGCCCTCCTGCAGCACGGAAGCAGAGAAAACAGCCTCTCTTGCTGCTGTATCATTGTACCCTCTGTCCTCATCCCCATGTACTTCTTTGTCCTGCTACAGAGCCTGACACACGCCACCACTGTTGTTCCCAGCCCTCACTGTGCCTCTGTGCCTCCTGGACGTGTGTGACTATGTGCACTTTTAAATAGCTTCTTCAGAGGAGACTGCCCCAAAGCTATCTCTGCCCTCCGGAGGGCAGAGGCTGGGGCTACTCACTTGTTCACTGTTGACTGGAATCTCACAGCGACCCACTCTTTCAAGTGCTGTGGGCTCTACAATAAACCCTCTAGCAAAAAGTCCCATCTTTAGGAACCAGATTGCATTCTGGTGGGACAGAAAGATCAGTCTTCAAGTCCTGATCAGTAGGTGACCTGTTACTAGTTGTAACTAATGGCTCTTCCTCCTCTACTTCACGTCCTTCTTCTTATCCCCACCTGCTCAGGACTTTACCATCCATACAACACCATCCTTGTTCACCTCGTGTCAACAACCAGGACCCAGAATTCTGTCTGAAACCTCGGAGGCATTCAGTAAACACGGAATAGGAGTTGAATGAATGAACGGGTGAATGTGTGAGTGAGCTCCACACCCTGCCGGTGCCAGGAACAATAGTGAGGAGATCTGCCCTGCTACTGCCACCCAAATCATGGCCCAATGACCAAGCAGGAGAAGGTGTGGTAGCCAGGATTCCACATGCCGTACCAGCTCACCTTTGTAGTAGAAGAGGCAGCGGTCCACCAGCACAAACCAGCGCTTGTTCCACTGTTTAACCCCAGAGCTGGCCTGCAGGGCACATAGGGGGAGAGCTGTGAGGGACTGGGGACCAGGGGTGCCGAGGTAGAGGTGGTGAAGACAGTACAGCACACCTACAAGGACATCCTGGCTCAAGTGTAGCTCTACACAAGGCACAGGAGCCACTTCCCCCCTCCGCCCTCCAAGATCTCAGAGGCAGGGGACTAACATTTGGTTATTGGCTGTGACCATGATCCAGTGTTCCAAGACTCAGCGCCTCCCATAGGGAAGACACGGGGGCAAGACATGTGCTAGGACAGTGAGCAGCAGACAAGGACGCGGCAAGGTGATGCTGGGGAGAGGTGGCAGATCCCCAGGCTTGAAGGGGACACCTCACGCCCCACACTCAACACAGTAAGATAGCCCTGCAGAGAATGAGCTAATAGGTCGTTCCACTTGAGCTACAGAGACTCAGCACTTTTCAAAGTCACACACCTGCCCCTCAGGAACCCTACCTGGATTTCCAAATTTGACACACTAATTATTCTATGGGACTCTGGGAAGATACTCAACTTCTCTGAGCCTTCTCATAATCAGGACACACCAAAAACTACATGGCTTACTGAAAGCACTCCAGAATCACAAAGCTGTCAACAGAGTGGTGGCCGTGGTGGGTGGAATGGCAAGGCGCCCTCACCTGTTTGAAGAGCCAGCCTGCCTTGGTGACAGGTGCATTGAGGTTCCGCTTCATGGAGTGTGAGCGCTTCCCAAAAGCAATGGCTTTGCGGGATGTTCGAGTTGCCTGGCAAGACAGAGAGAAGAGCTGGCCTAACTCTCTTCCACTCCTCTCTGTCTTACCTACAAGGCAGCTTCTTCTGACAGGCGCTACTTCCCTCTCTCCCTTTTCCCTCCCCGGGGGCTGGGATGAAACCTAAAGCCTTGAGCACACTCTCTACCTCTCTGCCACAACCTGGAGCTGTCCCTCTCTAGCTCCCCTTGGACCCTGGGTGCCCTCATGCTGAGGTTCAGGGTAAATCTTGAATCTGTTGCTAACTTAAGGGCACAGTCTTTTTGTGGCTCCTTTCCTCATCTTTAAAATAAGTCTCAAAAGAATAGCTCTACCTGTCTCTCAGTTTTTCTTCCTTTCCCTCCTTCCTTCCTCTTTCTTTTCTTTCCCAGGAGGAAATACGATTCCTCATTTCATTCCTGGCCTAGCCTTTCCTTACTCTCCTTCCCACCTACCTCCTTCACAATATTTTCAGAAATCCATTCACCTCCCAGCCTGCAGAGGTGAGCAGCGAGCTCCGCCCATCCGCTGCTCCTATCAGGTTCCAATGCCTGTGCTGACTGACAGGAGGCAGAGCTTTGCTCCCCACCCCCCTCCTACACTGCTCACCATTTCAAAGCTGTCTTCCAGCAACCTATGCAGAACAAGTATCCCTCTCCCCACCCCCATCCCTTTGGTCCTTGGGAAAATAGTCTTCAACTAAATTGGTCCCCTGGTTCAGAAAGTTTGGGGACAACAGCCTACATCACACGCCCTTGGGGTCCTGCTCATCGCCTTATTCACAACACACAGCAAAGCTGGGGGGAGAGATGGGGTGCCCCCACCTCAGTGCCTCGTGAACACTGTCATTCTCCATTCTGACAACAAACATCATCTTCATTATCGATCTGGGAATGTCACTGCTTGTGAAGATGATCCACTCAAGAGCCTAACCTTAGATGGCTTTGACACCCTCAGCTCCAAGCCATCCACCTCCTTCCACTCCAGCCACCCACTTCCAGGGCCACACCTTAGACTTCGTCAGCACCCCAGCCGCCTTGCCACCAACACCTTCAATTCTAGAGTCCCCATTTCTGATAACCACATCCCATCTTCCGGGCTTCTTTCGTCACTCAACTATTTCATCTTTCCACTTCATTGAAATCCCCAGATCCTTGACTCTTTCCGATCTTTCTGGATCCGTCAGCTATTTCCTGGCCAGCTACTCTCCAAAACCAGACTCAAACCCTCATCCACTGTCTTTCTGCTTCATCGTCTCCAAAATATTTCAAATTAATCAAATTATCCACTCTCCCTGTACTCATAGCCAGATTATGACACTGCTGGCGAGAAAAACAATCACACTGCAGTACAGATGAGGTCACTGCAGACCCATGGTTCCCAATATCAGCTGGGCTGCGCCCCAGACAGCAACTCCGCTCCCTACCCCCACCGTCTTCCCATGATCTCCTACCTTCCAGGCCCTGCCCACCCCCAGAGTGAGCCCGGCTTCTCCACAAGGAACTGAACTTACCCGACATGCACTTTCTCAATGTCACGCTCTGTTATCCAGAAAATTAATGCCCTGGCCCCTGTCTTTGCCTTTCTCTCCAATGTCAAAAGAAGCGTCACCCTCCTCTCCGAGGCTAGCACTTGCATCTGTATCTCCTCTGAGACTCCTTACAACTGACCATCTCCTCTCAAATCTGTCTTCAGTGTGCCCTTCTCCACCGGCTGCATCTCCTCTGCCAGCCAGCTCCAGGCTTCCCCCCCATCCCACACACACACACGCACTTCCACACACTCCGACTTGCCTGGCACCCTGCACCTCCTGCCCAGCTCCCTCTCTCTTCCAGGTCAGCCTCTGGGAAGAGCCCACTTCTGCTTCTCCCACCTCTGGGAGAACTCCACTCCCTTGTCTCAACTGGCTCTTGCAATGTCACTGACTTAAGGCCACTCAGTGCTTGACCACTCTGAAGCACTGGCCACATTAACTTTCTGTCCTTCCCAAAGTGACTCTTCTAGCTTTGCCACATTGTTTTTCTTTCAGTTTTTCCATCTCTGGTCCTTCTCATTCTTCCCCTCTTTTATTTTGATTATCGGTGGACTTAACTAAACTATTATTAGTCTACAGGGTTTTCTGCTGTTGTCTTGTGAAGCTGGGTGTTAAACCCAGGGTTTTACAAATGGTAGGCAAGCACTCTACCCTTGAGCTATGCTCTTAGCATGGCTCAAATGTGTCCTTTAAGATTCTATTGTTATCGTACAGGTCATTTCTTCTTGCTGTCCATCCTAGACAATGGACTAAGGTGATTTTTCTTATTTATTTATTCATTTATTTCTTTTTGGTGATACTAGGTCTTGAACACAGGGCTTCTGCACTAAGCTACATCACGAGCCACACGCTCACTCCCCCTTTTTTTGAGATGGTCTCACTAAGTTGTACGAGTTAGACTTGAACTTGTGATCGTTCTGCCTTAGTCCCCTAAGGTGCTGGGATTATAGGCATGTGCCCACTACTCCCAGCTCTATGATGGTATTTCTAAAGCACAATGTAATCATTCTACTCTCTTGCTTAAAATTTCTAGGAGGGAGTCCTATGATCTCAGTACAGCACAAAAGGCAAATCACCAAGATCTGGTTAAGCCCATCACCTACCTTCTGCTGCTCCTTAAGTACACAGACGATCCCCTGCCTCAGGTTCTATTCCACCCTCCTGTCCTGCTGCTGGGCGTCAGCCTCATGGGGAGAAAGCATCTTCCTTTGTCTATTAACAACTCCAAACTCATCCCTCCAAGTCCAGCCTTTCCTCCTTGAAACCTCCCTGATATCCCTCAGCAGTTAGCGACCCATCTGTACAGCGTAAAATTCATCACCCTGCAATAGAACTGCCAGCTTCCCATCTCTTCCACCCACCAGGGCGCATCACAGGAGAGTTGATCTTCGTTCACCTCTTTATCACCACAGCCAGCAAGCTGCCCAACCATGACGAGTACTTAAATACAAAGAAGTTGGCCTTTTAGAGAATATTCCCCCAACTAGGAAATAAAATTGTTCTTCGGGCATACCTAGTTAAAAAAACAAACAAACAAACAAACAAACAAACCACAGAAAATGGCTGAGATGCACCCTCAGGCAAAGTCATCTCCTCTCTAAGGATATGGAAACCCCTAAGTCCTTCTCTCTTTGCTCGGTGCTTCCTCTGTCAATCTGCCTTCCTCTGCTTTCTCCCACAATCCCTCAGCTGGCTGGTCCCTCATCTCTCTGCCCCATTTCCTAGCAGCCATAGGTCTAACTGACCATCTGGCTGCCCTGCTCTCACAGCCAGGCTCTGGGTGTTGCTGAAGGAAAACCACGTGAGCCTGTGGTGTCCCTTGTGGGCCACCATCCCTATTCTCCAAACCTGCACTTCATGGTCTCACACCCGGCCCAGGACCTCCCCTCAGGAGGCCGTCCTACCCCTCCTCTCCTGCAAATCAGGAGCATAGGAGCAAATGTCTTCAGCCTCCTTGAGTCTCATCCATCACCATCACCTGTCTTTTTTTTAAATGCATCTCAGGAAGAGGTACTCCTCTTCTACCAGGGGAACAGCACAGCACCTGATTCCTTCATGTCCACAGGAACGCAGTCACCCTCTGTCCCCTGAGCTTACTGACCATTCCCTCCACACCTCCAGCAGCCAACAAACAGGCCCACTCCATCCAGCAAAATCTTCTAGTTTCCAGTCGTGACCTCTCCTTTCCCTTCATAGTCTGACTACAACTCCCAATAACCTGCTATTTACTTAATTAAAATCTAGAAGAAAGGAGCTTGATATCTCCAAACATAAAGAAACTACCTGGAGAAAGAAACGCTAATTACTCTGATTTGATCAATGCGTGCTCTGTGTACATGCTGAAGTGTCTCACTGAACCCATTTGCATGTATAATTTACACATACTAGTCAAAACAAACAAAAAGTTGTTTTAGGAATACATTTTTAAAAAATACACATCTTAGAAAAGTAGGGAATAAGATAACATTCTTTTGTGTTGCTTTCTTTTTTTCCCAAGTAAAGACAAGCTAAGAGGAGCTGAAACTCCCTCAGAGGCCCTCCCTAATCCCCGTTACCTTTCCTGTCCCCAGAGGCAACCACTGACCCAAAATTCGTCTTCCTGCCCGTGGTTATACACTTGTACTGCAGATGCTTCTATAAATATGTAGCACTGCCTTTCATATTTGCACATTTTATATAAATAATACAGTTTTTGTTTTGTTTTGTTTGTTTGTTTGTTTTGAGAGTAGGTCTCCCTCTCTAGTCTAGGCTGGTCCTGAACTCACTACACAGCCCCGGCTGGCCTTGAACTCACAGCAATGCTCCTGTCTCAGCCTCCCAAGTGCTGAGATTGCAGGCATATTAACGTGTCCAGTTTATGTGGTGTTGGGGAATTGAATCATGGCCTTGCACTTGTTAGTCAAGTGCTCCAGCCACTGTGCAATTTCTCTATCCCTAGTAATAGTTTCTATATTCTGCAACTCACAGAATCACATTTTCAAGATGCATCCTCGTCAACACATATAGAGCTAGTTCATTTTCATTTTTAGAGAATATTCCATTATATTAATATATAGTCCTCTATTCCTAGTTGTGAAGAAGTTTCTACTCCTCCCCCATCTCTTCTTTAACTTTCTCTGGCTTGCCTTCTGCCCCCACGCCTTCCAACCACCCTTGCCAGAGTTTCTAAGAGCCATATTGCCACGAAACCCAAAGGACATTTTTAGCCCTGATCTGGTTGGACCTCCTTGGACCATTCTTCTCAAACTTCTCCCTCCTGGGCTTGCTGTCTCTCCTCCCATCTCTGACTACCAATCACTATGCCTTTCTGAGAGTCTTCTTCACTGTCCCCCTAGATCTACAGCCCTCAGTGACAGCAGGGCAATGGTGTCTCCAGGGAACATTTGACAACCAAGGAGACATTTTTGGGTTGCCACACCTGGAGGAGAGGCCCTACTAGCACTGGGAGGGTAGAACTGAGGGATTTTTTCAATATCCTGCAATGCACAGTACAGAAACATACTACCAAGAATTGCCCAGCCCCAAATGTTAACAGGGCTAAGAACAAGCAACAGGAAAGCCCAGAACTGGATGTTGGTCTTCTACAAATAAGTCCAAGTCTTCTCCCCTTCCCACTCCACATTACATCCTGGGCCCTCTCACCTGCCTGCTAGAGCTCCCAGGATGAGCTGGGCAAGCAAGGATTTCCTAGGAATCCCTGAGATCCCACTAAAATGTACTGAAGTTATTTCTTCCCAAATCCTGCCTCTAGATCTGGACTTACCCGGATATTGGGCCGCTCTGGAGGGACCTCAGACACCATGTTGTGGTTGGCTATGTCACTGTTAGTAGTAGCAGGGCGTTTCCCACCTGTTTTATTGGACATGTCCAAAGTTGATCTGATTTCAAGTTGACCAGGAAAAAGAGAGTAGTCAGAGCCAAGAAGCAACAGGAAAATATCAGCTTTCTTCCCCACCCTGCCACCCACTGTCCCAGCCTCAGCACAGAATTCTATCACCTAAGTGCCATGAAGAGGTCATCTCGGAAGCTTCTTCAGCACTTCTGCCTTAAATACCAGTAATTCTGGACACATCCCTCTTTCTCTCTTGTTCATTTATTTTAAAAATCTATTCCCTTAGAATTTAGGACCTCCTTTCCTTCTGATTTTAACGTCATAATGTCTCAGTGGCCTTTCAGAGTCAATGAATTATGTCTCTTTCTTTTCTCTTCCTTCCTTTCTTCCTTCCTTTCTTCCTTTCCTTCTTTGGCCTTTCATTTGGTGAGCCAGGATCCACAGTCAGAGGAGCCGTTAGCCTTTATGGTTATGTCAGATTCCTTCGGTATGGTCCTTGGAGGTCCCTGGGTACGATGCCAACCTCAGACCTGGTTTTGACTCTATCTGTTCAACCTATAGGTTGTACCAAGATGACCTCCACCACATCCCAGGAAAAGTGGATGAGGGTGTCAAGAGATGGGTCCAGAAGCTTCTGGTTCTCAGAATCAAGTTGAATGGCCCTAAAACCCTTCTCTTTCCTTTCCCCCCCCATTATCCTCTGGTCCCAGCTCCAAAGTGGCAGAGGCACGAAGAACAAAAAGCCTGAACAGCCGGGAGTGGGCATACTTACGTTTTCAAGTCAAACTTTTTGTTTTCCTCTGGGACCTGGCCAGTCAGTGGGTGTCGAAATGTGTTCCGTCTTTCATTGTGGCTACAAAGGCAAAAGAAGAAGGTTTAGTAAGGGTGCAGAAGGCAGAGACAGGCCAAAAGGAGTAGGGACCCTGGACAGGGACAGGTGGACATGAGAGGAGTGGTGTTTCTTCCTCAGTGGGGTCAGTGGGAGGCCAGGGCCTGCAGCAGAGACTGCAGCCAGGGCCAGGAGACAAAAATCATACCTAGTTCCCTTACACCAGTCAACGTTATCCACTGTTTAGAGATCCCCAAGGCTCAAATGAGCCACAGTTAACTTGGCCAGTGGTCGTCCTAGGTAGGGGTGGGATGGTGGACTGGGGAGTTCCAACCAGAAGTTCAACACAGTCAAGGTTTCCTGTGCAGCAGCTTGTGAGTGACAGCGCCTGCCAGAGTGCCACATAAAACGCACTCCTCAGTATTTGCTGAAAGAACTCTCTTGTGACCTTGGACTCCTTTTCTCCTGTTTTTTGCTTCATCTTTTTCTTTAAATGAAGCGCGAGAACCAAAAATTCCACCCGTGAGCCTAGGCTGGACTCAGCCATGCTCCCAGTCCAGGGTCTTCTGTCAAGGTCAGTGCTGGCTGAACAGTCGGATCTAGTTAAGGGATGCTGTGGCCAATGGGAAGGAGGGATGTTATGAGGACAGCCTGCCAGGAAGCAGGGGGAGCAAGCACGAGGAACAGGGGTGGGGGACACGCGATGCAGATGGGGGCTCCTTTGGGCAGTCCCACTGTGGCTCTTCTGGCTTGACTGAACATCAGGCTAGTTCCCCAGTGGGGCTCTCGGGAGACATGGGAGGCAGGCAACAGTGAAAGCCTGGGGGCAGGGGGAACAGGGCCAAATCATAGCCATCTGAGAGGTGCGCTGTAAGTGAAGACCCCCTGGCAAGACTGCAGCAGCAGAGACTCAAGCATCCTGCCTGGCAGGGCTAGGTGAGTTCCAAGGTCCTCCTGCCTGCTTCTCTCGAGAAGTATCTGTGAGAGCCCAGAAAAGGATCCAGTTGACCCTGGGAGCAAGCAGGAGGACAAGGACTGCTGAGGACAGGGACAGCTGAGGCTGGCCACTTAAGTACACCCACAGGAGGTGGCTCGACACACAGTAGGTGCAAGTCAGTCAGAAGAAAGAGATCTCAGCCTGGTCCCTCTGGCAGCAGGAGAGAAGCCAAATAACCTTTCAGGCACCTTCTTTCAATAGCCCAGGCCACGTCCCAGCCCTCAGGCTGTCTGCTAAAGCTAAAGATAATATCAAAGGGTGTTTTTTTTCTGCTTCCAAACTAGTCCTGTTCAAGTCCAATCCAAAGACAAATAGGGCACAGATGCACAGCAGGTAGTAGCTACAGCCTGGGTGGAAACCTCGGGTGTGCAGCCTGGGCTTGCCACCCAAATCTGCCCAGTGTCCAGCCAGCTGGTCCAAACTCTAGCATATTGATAACCCACTCCCCAGTCCTCAAACAATAGCCTTACCTCCCTTCCAAAAAAAGAAAGAAAGAAAAAAAAAAAGCTTTCCTCAATAGAATCACAGATCTTTGCAAGGAAGGCTTCCAGTTACCCTTGTCCCTGGCACTGGTCCCCTAGAGGTTGGGGGAAGGGGGTATAGGCAGTCTGTGACAAGTAAGGTCCTTGAGGCGCATGCAAGTCCTTGCTTTTGCCTGGTGACACAGGACACCTGCCCCCGCCCCCCTCCAGGCCCCTCTGTACTGCTGGGAGCCTTCCACAGGCACCCATAGTAACAGACACAGAAAGGCATGCACACGCACACCGTCAGCCGTCAGCTGTCTGAGCCTACTCCCTGCCTCGGATCCTCCTACCCAGCAACCCCTACAAATGACGTCCTCTCTCCGTCCCAGCGCTACCAATTTCAAAATAGCTTCCCCTTCCCAGGCACTGCAATGCAGCAGCCACTGACCCAACTACACTCTCCTCCAGGTCACCCCGGCAGACCCCTCGCCACGACGCCCCCAGATCCGCCGCCTAGGCTGAGTGCCGGCCTGGCCCGACTCGGCTGTCTGGGCGAGAAAGCCCTACCTGACCCGGCGATCAGCCCGAAATTTCAGCATCTTCCTGGCAGCTCGGCGCCCAGTTCAGCAGCCTCGGAGGACCCACCAGCCACCCTGCTGCTACCATCCCTCTCGGAAGTAAGTCCTCCCGGTAAGGCTGTGGCACAGAGGCAGGGCGAGCAGTGGCAGAGACTCTGCTGGCTGTCCCCCTTCCTGGGTCTGGCGGACAAGGAGGGGACTCTCGCTGGGTGGTGGCAGGGGTCACGCAAGTGCCCTAGGGACCCCGTGGCTTCCTAGCATTCAGCCGGAACGCTACCAGTCAGAGGACTGGAGGCGGAACAGCCAGGAGGGGACGGCATCTTCCCAGTTCAGGTTCCCAAGGAGAAAATGCAGGAAAGGAGGGCCAGGCGTGCACGGAGCAGGTGTACCACTTCCAGGTAGTCCGACCTCACTGAGCTAAGGACGCAGCGGAGCTGGGCGGGCGGAGGAGCGCCAGGCTGCATTCCCATCTGCACGGCAGGAACTCATGCCAGCCTGGCCTGCAGAGACGGTGTTCCTGCCTCCCCGGCTCCCAACCCAGACACCGGCACGGAGACTGAAAACCAGCTTGCTTCCCAGAGTCCCTCCGTGTGCACAAGGGTTAAACAAAGGTCCGTTCGCTGTTGCTGCCGCCGCTGCCAGGGAGCTGAGATTCACTGAGGAAGTCTCCTTTCTCCTCTCTCGGCCTGCCCAGCCCTCTTCTGTAGGGACAGGAGGGTAATGCAAGAAGCAGCTCTGCGATCAGCCCCCGCCCCACTCCCCCATGACCCGTAGCAACTTGCCGCCCTCCACATGCGGTGGTCCCGCTGGTGAGGAGGAGCTGGATGCCCATCGCCAGAGCCGGGATGGGCGTGGATGGGCACCAGAGCTGGCGGCAAGGATCAGGCTGCTTGCTGGGGTGAAATGGAAGGAAAGCTTCCTCCCTGGGTTGCGAGGTAGAGGGCAGCAAATGGGGCTGGGGAGGGGGTCACTGTGTTTACCACTGCAAATCATCCCAGATGCAAGATGATAAATTCCAGCTGGTGACTCTCAGATCTGCTTAGGAGCAAGGAGTTTACAGCGATGTTAGTTCCCCTGAATTTCCCAGAGGCCAAAGCTGGTCCAATCTCTCCATTTCTTAATGCCCTCTGTGTCTTAGGAACCTTGGACTGCAAGGCCTTCTGAAGGTCACTTGCTCCATCCCGCCTCCAGGCAAGGCTGCTGTCCATTCAGTCCTCACGCAGGGCCTCAGTGAAGGGTTCTAGCAGAAAAGGCCCTGGCCCTACTATTATCTTACACTGTCGAGATGTTCTTTTCAATATCAAATTTCAGTTCTACTGCCTTTCTACATTATTCCATTTTTGTATTTACATGACAGATTCCTTTCTGACCAATGTGATTCTTTTTAGCAGCACCAAGGTTCTGTTGACATCACGGTCTGTTGCCATGGTGATTCTGTGATATCACAACACATTGAAAGGGAGGGGCTAATCTAATTTTCTGAATTGAGTACAGAACTTGGTTAGGGAACAATGCAATCAGTGCACGGAAAAGCAAATAGACAACATTATTATTTAACCCATGAAGACACAAGCTGCTTGGATATAACTGGAGCCAACAGCTGCTGTTGTTTAAACAGCTAATCCCAAATCCAAAAGGTCAATACATTCAGCCATTTAGTAGGACTTTCGCAAATGACTTATCCTAGTGTCTGGAGGCTTCAGTTTTCGATAGCATGCTCTTCCTGGCACGAACCCAGTTACCCCAGCGCTGCTGTGGTTTGGAGTACAAGGCCCTCTCCACCTGATGCCCGCTAAAGGTGCACAGTAGGTGCTTAATAAATGTTTGCGGAATGAATAAATAGAATAGAATGAATGAACAAAAGAAATTCTTCATCCTCTGATTTAATTTTTAGTCACCTGCATTTGGAGTTAAACATTCTATTACCAAGGGCTTCACTAAGCTCTCTCTTAAAATTAATTACTTCCTCTCTACGAGACAAGCTCTGCTTCTGCCCCCGGCCCCCTCACTCGCCTTCCCTGTCTGGCTCCCCTCTGAATATAGAACTTGGCTTTGATCCATCTTCATTAGGAGGGGAAGAAAATTAAGCTCGTCTACCCAGACAGAGGAGTGGGTGCGGGTGCAGGGGGGAAATGAATTTTCTTCTTCTAGGAAGTAAAAATATCTCCTTTCTCTTCAAGCTGGGCTCAGGGGCCTCCCACAGCCATTGGTTAGGTTGCAAGTTAAATTACTGCTCTGATGGCCCCCAGCGTAGACAACCCAAGGGAGTAGGAGAGCCAGGGCTCAAAGACTTCCCCTGTCCGCAGAGAGCTCCCAGACCCTCAGGGTTAAGTCAATACCAGGACACCGCCAGCTAGGGCTCTTCTCTTTCGTCACTAAATTGCTCAATAGGCCGGTTTTTTAATTTTGGGGTTGACACCAAGGAGAACGTGCCAGATGAGGGATATTACACAGGAACACGAGGCTAGGTGACTCGTTTTCTCCCTCACCATTCCTTCCTTTGGGGATGTCACAGGGCTTCCATTTCTCAAAAACAAATGGTTATGAATCCAGAGCCCCAAGTAGCACTCTCAGATTCTCAGGGAGAAACTCAGGCAGGAGATTTCAGCGGTGGGGCAGCAGCATCTCTAACCTCCGAGGCCGCCCAGTAGAGGTGGTCCCTTAGCCACCAGACCTATAAGGCAGTCCCAGCAACAGTGCCATCAGTGCAAAGAGAAGTTGGCAGGACCCGGCTTTTGGCGCAAGATCCCTCATGACTTTGTAGCGTGACTTCACTTCTGCGGTGAGTTTTCTCATGTGCAAATGAGAGACCTTCTAATTCTATGAAACGATGGCTGCAAACTTTTAAAATGTGAAATGTTTTATGCATAAGACACAATAACCATGTTCGTTCTGCTTAAAAACGAGTCAAGGACTATGCCAGGTATGGGAGATGAGAATATAAAAAATACAGGCTGAGTCAAGGAGGCTGTCCTTTGGGGCAGCGGCTGGTGGCTGGTGGGGAGAGGCAGTGCCGAGGTACCAAGACCAGCTAGTACGAAGAAATGAAACAGATCTTCTCCCCTTTCCAGGCCTGAAGTCTCTCCACCACATCCGGCTCAGGCTTCTCTATGGGTCAACACATCCTCAGCATTTGCGTGGCGTGGATTTGTCACCACAGTTAATAGCAGCAAAATCAACCTGGGTCTTCGTGACCCTCTGCGGGCACACGTGTTTGCACACGTGCACACACACGTCCCCTCAGGCTGCACGCCTGGAGCTCCCACTGTGATAAATATTGAACAAGTAGAGAAACCCGCAGCCCTCTTTCCAGCCTCCGGGGCCCTCTTGGTTATCTGCCCTGTACCAAGCTGCTTCATTTCCATAGCTCCTGAGAATCTGCTGACAGAGAATTAGCCCTGGCCTGGCCTCCCCATCCCGCGGACGCCCTGGCTTCTGGCATTACAGCTCATTAGATGGAGAGAAGACTGTGGGGTGAGGAGAAGGGGGGGCTGCTGGTGGCCCGCACCTCCCACTTCCTTCCTTCTCCCCCTAGCGAACTCCAACTGAGACTGTGCATGCAGCCACAGAGAAGGCCCAGGCGGGAGAGTGCGGTTCCTACCCTCCGCCTCCTCCCTGGGTCACCTCAGTACTGTCAAGGAGAGTAACCTGCTCCAGTGAGCTGGCCCAGCTAAAACGCAGCTCAGCTTGTATTTTAACCCCCTTGACGTGCTGCATTCCCCAAGCTCCTCCGGCCATTTCAGGGATAATAACACCATTCCCCTATCAACTATCCCCGACCGAGGCCTCTCTGACTTTATACTATGACTGCCACAGAGAGAGGAGGTCACAGAGGTGGGGCACGGCTGCCGCCTCTGGACATCTGCAGGTAGGAAGGAACCTGTCTCCACAACCTTGCCTCTCCTCACATGCAACCCGCAGACCAGAACACCAGCTCCACAGGTGTGGGGACCAGTTGCCAGCGGTGCCTCCTGGCCCACTGAGTCCTTGTGTCCTCTCCTGCCTTCAATGCCCTTGTTCCCTACCTTGACGCTGTGATTGTTTCCAGAATGGTAGGAGTAAAATGCCCTCCACCGAGCAAGATGGAACCACCCTAAAGTGTGTGACACTGGGCTGTGTTCAGGACACAAGATCTGGGCTGCTCTTTCTCCTGTTTATTACCTCTGGCTATCCTCACAGCCCATGCTACCAGTCCAAAGGTCTAAACATACCTTGCTATGGCCAGTCGTGGAATGCCAGGGGACTTTCACCTGAGCTCAGCCCCTGCCTCAGACAGAAGAGAGCCAGCTCTGTGGACAGGTGAGGGGACCATAATAAGGGGGTCTACTAGGTTTCTTCCCTTCCAGACCATGCAGTCTCTCACTGTATTGTCTCCAAGCCTCAGGGGGTTTCCATGGTCTGTCTGTATGTCTGTCTGTCTCTCTCTTTCTCTCGTGTGTGTGTGTGTGTGTGTGTGTGTGTGTGTGTGTGTGTGTGTGTTGGCAGGGTGATGGGGGTGGGGGTGGGAATAACTGCAGACTGAATTCAGGGTCCGTGCAAGGCAAGTGCTGTACAACTGAACTATATCCCCAGCCCTCTTTCTTTTCTTTTTGAAACAACACTTTGCTAAATTTTTCAGACTAGACTCGAATTTACAATCTTCCTGTCTCCCAAGTAGCTGAGATCACTGCGTTGTACACTGCTCTCCTGGGTCTCTTACTGCTACAATGGGACATGGGGTAAGGGTAGGAGGAATGCTGTGTGCTCCTCAGTCAAAGCAAGCAAGAGGGGGCACACCGGTGTGGTGTGTATGGGACTGAGAACGTGGAGAGATTGCCCAGGAGCTCCCTGCTAATCTTCCCTACCTTCAATTATCGTTAGACTGATTACTCTTCTTTACGGACTTCCGTTTGTTTTCCGAAAAATGACAACAACCAGGGCAGATACCAGCATAACCGCCAGCTACTCAGACTCAGGCTTGGGCATTGTTCCCTGTTGGCTGGTAGTGAGCCACCCTGCAGAGCCTTCTGAGTGGTCGGTCCTGCCCCACCTCTGGCCAGTGCCTGGGACATCACCACCTCCCATGACCCAGAGACAAAGGGGTTAAGCCTGAGTCATCCGGCCATCCAGAACTCCAGGCCAGTGTCCCTCCTGGCAGATAAATTATTGAATACTGACCCAGGGGATGAGCTGACTTCAACTACCCGGACACTTAAGTCCTCTCCAGTTGGTCAGAACTGAGGTCATGTGGCAAGCCAGAGATGCCACCAGCAGGCTGGGGAGATGTTTCCCTCACTGTGGCCCAGTGTGGAGAACCCAGGGCTGCTCCCACCCCTTGTACTCAATGCGCCTGCTCTGTTTCTGCCAAGGGCAAAGGGGAAGGGGTGGCCTACAGCCCAACTCCGTGCGTTCCTCCCCTCAGCCTCCCCCAGAGTAACCAAGCCAGATAGACAGAGAAAACAAGGCTCCAGTCCCCCCTCCTCCCTTGGTCTCCAAGGTGCCTTCTCCTGCCGGTCAGCAGCATGGAAAGGATCCCAAAGGGGACAGGGCAGGGCAATAATTAATTATGCCTCCTCCGCCAGCTCAGCATTGAATCCGAAACCCCTGCCCTTCAGAGGCTGTAGAGGCCCAGCTGTCCTCCTCTGGGTCCACTGACGGTCACTGGGACCATCTCTCTTCATTTCTAGCTCAGCAGAGCTGGTCTTAGCATCCCACAGAGAACAGTGACCCCACCCAGCCCACCCCAAGGGAAGGAACTGTACAATGTGTGTGTTTGGATAATAATAAATCTGAGCTGATCTCTCCCCCTTCACATCCTCAAAGCTACCAACGCCTTCTTGTTCTTGGTCCAGCAATGTGAGAGAGTCAAGCTGTTATATGCCTGAGTGGGTCCTCATTTTAACAATAAAACAATGATACTAAGGGATGCATTGTTCAGGAGACAACACAAACGTGCCTCCAGGTCAGTCAGCAAAGGGAGAAAAGTTCCGGTGCCGTGGTCTCTGGTCCTTACACTGGGATGGAGGCACGAATGCCCACGGCAGAGTCAGAGAAGCTGGGGCTACTGCTGTAGTCACAGTGACAGCAGAGGTGAGACAGAGTCCCCAGATCCTAACGTTCACCAGACTTGAGTCCCTTATCTCCAGGAAAGGGAGACCTTTGTGAATCAGTGGGAAATGTGAATTTTCAGGCCCCCTCCAAGACTACACCAGTGGAAATCCTCTTACTGCTATACCTGTAGGCTACAGGTTTGGGGACTGGGTAAGTGGGCTGATGTGGGGTAAAGGTCCCCATAAGCACACTCCAACAATAGGTGCCTGGGTGTGGAGGTTTGCAAGGGCAGCCACCTACAAGTGCCCACAGCCCAACTCTGTGCCACAACCCCCACCCCCCAGCACCACCACCACCACATGGAACTGGATCATGGTTTGATGGAGCAGTGGAAGGAGCAGGGGATGTCCTGCAGGGAGGGTACCGTAGAGCAAACTCCTGTCTCCAGGGATCAGCATCGGAGGGCTGTTTCCATCTGCTCCAGGCTCGCAGCTTCCCAACTGGCCAGCAGTACTCTGACAAGAGTCTCGAAAGCAGACTCTTTGTGTAGAGAAGAGGAAAGCACTAATCACCTGGTGCGGGGCAGGAGCTCAGATAGCTGCTCCTGGAGGAAGGCGCTTCCCAAATGGGAGCCATAGTGGGGGCCAGCAGGCACGTGAGACAGCAGCAAAGCTGTGGGCTAGTGAGTGACTCTCCTTACCCGCCCAGGGAGACTGGGTCCCTGAGAGGGCTCAGTTGGTCTGTGTCTCAGCCTGGGAGTAATGCACCAGCCGCATGCAGGCAGGCGGCAGAAGCTCTGAACACCTCTTTTTGCCAGAAGTGAAGAGTCTGGAACTTCCCTTGTACCTGGAGAAGTGCCAAGGTTGGAGGACTCTCCCCAGATCACTGTGTGCTATAGGGAAGCTTCACAGGAAGCTGGGAACAGGGTTCCCCATGGAACCAGCCAGAAAACTATGGTCCAGGAAAGCCACTGCTGCCTGCCTCCCCTGTGACTGAGACAGTCCTGGTGAATTCCCCTGATATGTCACAGAGGAAGAATGGGATCTGGAAAGGATCTGGAGAGCTTATGAAGAAAGCTGTCACATGACCAAAAAGCAGGCTCTTCCCAAGGAAAAGGGTGAGACCGGCAGACTTAGTGACCAGAACTGAGTCACTATACATCTCTGGTTTTGGTTTCCCCACTTGTAACATGGAATAATATCAAGGTTGCTGGGAGGGCCAAATAGGACCACCTGCTTGACAGCATCTGGGAGAACGCTTGGCACACAATCGTTTCTCAGTAAGTGAATGATCATTAATAAAAGAAAAGAATGAAATAAATAGCTCTCTCCCAAATCTGCAACAGCAAATGTGATCACCATTAAGTTGCATGTTGCCATTCGAGTTTTAACTAAATTTAAATAAGTTTAAGATTTTAGTTCCTCAGTCATGCTACACACATCTTACGGAGGCTCAGTGGCCACAGTGGCTAGTGGCTGCCGTGAGGGACAGGACAGTCATACAGAATTCTGTCTTTGTGGATCATTCTGTTATAGTTTCAGACTCTAGGGGACAAACCAGCTTATCCATGTAGCAGCAGCTATGTGCGCAGTGTCCTCAAGACACATATAGGCTTAAACTGTCCCAAACGAGTAGACAATCTGCCACTGGTAAAAAGTTAAAAATTCAAAATTAAAGGATACATTACAAAATCCAACCAAAATGAATCTGGGAGAGTCCATTGGCTTTTAAATCCCATGCATTAAGATTTCTCTCCAGGGTTTGAATGTATTGTCACTAATAACAACACTTTGGGAACGGGCCTGGTAGGAAACCACTGGAAAAGGCCGAAGAGCAGCTCCGGGATGCGAGAAGAACCAAGGGGGGATGGAAATGGAGGAGCCATCTAGAGTCACGAGGACAAGGGTTCTACTCCTCCCTCCAGCCTTCGTTTTCCTTCTGGGACTGGCCAACCTCTAACAATGCTGAAGGCAGGCAGGCTGAAGGCAAAAGCGAGGCCTCCAGCAGGGCCTCTGGGCCACAGGTGAGGAGTCGGCCTGGACCAGACAGCATAGCTGCCATCATGATCATGCCATCATGACCAGCAAGCTTATGACTCTTCCTTCCCGGTGCTTCGCCGTCCCCACCTGTGCACCCTCCCCAACCTGAAGCCTATAGTAATGTTCCCGAACCAACAGCACAGGAAGCAGGTGCCACGGATAACCACAGCTTATGGGGGCAGGGGAAAAGGTGACCTCAGGGAAGGAAGAAGACAGGCTCCCTGGCTCAGATCTGCCGAGAGCACCCACAGCTCAGCTAAGGGAAACTGAGGAAGAGAAGCAGTCAGACAAGGGGCATTGCTGCCTACTCCTATCGCCCTGCCATGCAGTAGCCTTGAAAGAAGCAACAAAAAGAAACAGAACACCTTGGGAGGGGAGCAGAGCAGAGGAAAGGGATTCTGTATCGTCTCAGCCAAGACAGAAGCCAGTCCCGGTGAGTGACACCTGGGTAACAGGTGAGCCTGTCTATGCTTGTTGGAGAAACCCTCCTGCTACTGCAACTTCTGGCTGGACCTGGACATAGGTGTAGCTGTATAAGGTGCCAGTGTAAAATAAAAATGCAGAGCGCCTTGTTCACAGCAGCCACAGCAGAGCATTAAAGCAAGTAAGGAGCCCTTCTTGGGTGTGTGGCAGCCCATGAAGCCCATCATGCCCATGGACAGCAGCCCCTCTATACTCATCCTGGGAGCACAGGATGGAGGCTGGCAAGTCTCACTTGTAGATGACTCTAAATTCTAGGCACACGGAACAAGCACATCTGCTCCTCTGGGTGCTCCACCACCCCCTCCTTCTTGGCTTCAAATGCCCAGAAACTTGGCTCCTTTGACTCTTCCCTACTGGGTCTAGTGACTGGCACCTCCTCCTATTGTACATGGTTTCTGTTTGTCCATCCGTAGCCCAGCAGAGGAAGCACTACAGCGAAAGCCACCAGGGGCTGGGTTCGTCCCATCTAGCAAATCTTCAAGACTGGCACAGGGAGCACTTTTTCTACCTGACAGGCCCTCCAGGGCCCAGTCCCTGTTCAGGTCCCAACTAACATCACCATTGTGTCATGCAATCTTTTTCCTCCTGAGAGAGAGGCAGGGGAACAAAAGGGCACCCAGCTAAGAGGGGGGAAAGTCAACATTTCTCCTTCAGTGACATCAGTCTCACTCTTTAAAAATCACATAAGCATGTGCATGTATTCACACAGACACACACGCACAACACACACACGCTCAACACACACACACCAGCAGCAGCTGAAAAAAGTGAGCACATCTCTCCTTCTGCAAACTCAAGGAACTCCTACTCATACCCCCTGCCAGGCCTGGCACATTAGGAGAGGATGCCTGGGTCAAAGAGCACAAATGTTGTGGAGGGTAAGAGGACATGGGACCTGAAGGGAATGGGGACAACAGAAACCATATCTAGGAGATTGATTTTCTTTCTTCCAGATTTCAGTTATGCTCCCAAATGACAACTTTGTCTTCTTCGTGTGCAAAGAGTTCCCCCCTAACTCTCTACAGCCCACGGGTCTGTCCCATGCTGTCCCTCTCCACAGCTGACTGCGGCATGGGCGAGAGCACATTGTCCCAGTCTACTGGGGCTGTGTTTCAGGAAATTAGTCCCCAGCTGCTGCCCAGCGCTCCCAAGCCCCTTGGAGACAATGGCTCAGAGGGAAGGAAGAGCGGCCTCCAGCTTTGTGTGCAGGGGGCTCACACGAAACCATTGTGTCCTTGTCTCCATCCCAGGACAGACAATGCTGGTTTGAATTCCTGCCTTCAAGGCAAAGGAGTTTGCCTCCTTGGACTGAAATCATTCTGAAGATTCCCTTCTAACAAATAGGAAAGATCCTTCCATCTAGCCCCTACTGAGAATTTGCAACGGGTTGCGACACGAACCCATTGAAGCTGATGGACCTGTCGTTGCTAGTGTTCCCTTACCTGCTCCAGAGCCACCGAGAGCAACAGACCAGACACACAACCACTCACCGGCTCTTCCTGGCGTCTGTCCCCTCTGCCTCTTTTCATGCTCAGGAACAGGGAGAAGGTTCCTTTTAATACTCCCCAGGTCCCTGGTGGGGAGCAATCATTAACAGCCACACATGCTCGCTGGCCTTAACCCTTGCAGTGCTGGGTTGCCTCAAGCTGGCTGCCTACTGCCGTGTCCCTCTTGTCCAGCCTTGAGAAAGTGGCAGCTGCCACCTTGATGCCATCCACCTGAGTAATGCCACTGCCTCCCATGTGGAGAAGAACACTTTAGTCCCGCCCAGGCCGCCCCGCCTGATTGGAGCACACTCACAACCTGAGGCACTTGGCTCTGGCAAGATGCCCAATTGGATGAGCCCACATTATGAAATATTTGCCTGGCGGGCCAATAGAGAAGCTAGGATCTGGGGGAGGGATGATATTTTTATTTATTCCTGGAGGAGGGAGAGCAGACAAAGGTAGTCATAGCATCCCTAGCCCTGGGACGGAAAGCAGTGGGAAGGCCACCTTCACATCCTCAGAACAACCCCAACCTCTCCGTCCAGGTACAGAATCCCCGAGGCTCTGAGCAATTTTAACTCGTCACTGTTCAACTAGAGGATTTCTTTGCTTTAATATTTTCTCACCCTGCTCAGGAGTTTAGAGAGTGGAACCGTGGATCGGAATAGACTAACGGGGAAAGCACCTCCACAGGCAAAAAACCTGCTTACATCTGTATGAATGGGCAACCACAGGTGGTCTTTACACTTTAAAGGTGCAGCAATCATTTTTGCCTCTTTAGATAATGCAGATAAAGGTGGGCAGGGATGAGCAGAGACAAGTCTTCCCTTTATCCCTTTAAAAATAGGCAACTGGTTTGGGGAAATCTAAATCTAGCACGGAAGAATCTACAGGCAGGATGCATGCAAATCTATGCAGATATGTGCAAATGAGCAGCTCCGGAAGTCTTTGCCAGGGTTTACCTAGTTTGAGGAAGAAACCAGTAGTTTCCAAACCTGACTGGCACAACACACTAGAGCATAAAAAATTGACTAAGCGTGTATTTACTGCACCTTTGCTACATACAATGCAAAGTGCCTTTGTGTGCAGTCTAGCTGAGCTTTCTTAACCGATCATAGATGCCATCCACATGCCCACAATCCCCTCTTCTCGCCACAGCTTCACCTCTTGCCAGCCTGGCTTTAATAGCTGGCACCTCTTCCTTATCACCTCTGGTTCCTGTTTGCCTATCAGGAGGCCAGCCACCATGGCTCAGGACCCTGATTTAAACCAGCCAGGGGGCCTTATCTTATCTCTTGGGCTGCCTTCCCAGTGGCCTGGAGGCCTGCTGCCCCAGCTCCTTAAAGGGGCTGCACTGATTTCCCCAGCTCCATTCATCCTCATGAATACACCAGAGATCTAGGGGTGTGCCCTACCCCTGCAGGTCAGAGTTCACCATACCACCCCTCTTCTCTGCCATTTACTGCCATAACTGCCACAGGCCGCTGCCAAATGATCTAGTCTTAAAACAGAGAGATTGGAGGTCTTCCTAGGGCACCTTCAAGGCCTCTCATGTCATATAAACTCCCACACCTCAGTGTTTCCAGGTTCCTGCTCAGTCAAACTGAGTTTTGAAGACAGAGAGGGAAAGGCTTCAGATCCAAAGTCCACCTAGAAAAGCCAGGTGTGTATCCACATACTAACAGCAAGAATGAGAAAATGAAAGTTTAAAAATATCATGTAGTATCAAGTAAATATATACTAAGGAATAAATCTGACACAAGATGGGAAAGATCTCTATGCTGGACATTACAAAACAATGCTGAGAGAAATTCAATAAAATCTAAATAAAAGGAGAATACGATTGCTTTCATAAATCAAAAGACTTAATGTTATTCACGTGTCTGTTCTCATATTTTTCTACACATTCACCATAATTTCAACAATATCCCCGTAGGTTCTCTGTGGAAAAAGGGACAAGCTCTTTCTGAAGTTTACATGGAAATTTAAAAGATCTAGAATATTCTTGTAAAAACAGAAAGAAGAATAAAGTTGGAGAACTTAGACTACCTCCCTTCACGCCTTATTTTAAAGCCTTAGCAGTTCAGACAACATCGTCTTGTGTATGGATGGAAAGGAAGAGAATCCAGGAAGAAACCTCCATGCACGCTACAACTGGTTTTGACAAAGATCTAAAGGCAGTTTCTCGGGGGGGGGGGGGACGGGGACTGACAGCCTTCTCAAGATATGGTGCTGGAAACACTGGAGATTTATATACCAAACAAATAAATTATAACAAAACCAAAAAAAAAAAAAATAAGAAGAACCTTAGCTCCACCACTTAAAATAAATTCAGAATGTACCATAGACCTAAATGTAAGAACTAGAACTACAAGATTTCTATTAAGAAAATGTAGTAACTTTGGGCTTGGCAAAGATATCTTAAATACGACACAAAATGAGCCAACTATGAGGACAGTCCATAAAGTGAACTTCATCAAAAATAAAAAACACTACTCTTCAAAAGACATTGCTATAAAGATGAAGCCGAGGGGCAGAAGGAATGGCTCAGTGGTTAAAGCGCTTGCTTAGCAAATGCTAAGTCAAGAGGTAAGTACCTGAGTTCAATTCCCCAGCACCACATAAGCCAGGCGTGGTGGCACAGGGAGGCTAAGACAGGAGGATTGCCAGCCTAGGTTCCATCATGAGTTCAGGACCAGCCTGGCCTACAGAGCAAGACCCTGTCTCAAATATTAATTAATTAATTAATCAATATAAAAAGGAGCTGTGCATGTAACTCATTATGAGAATCCTGGTGCTCACTATCATTAATCGCCAGCACCTCTACCCCCGAACTCTCGCGACTTCATATTGAGCTAGCAGACACCAAACAAGATAAACAAACGCCAAATAGCGGAAAGGCGCACAACATCATTAATGCACAGGGAAACACCATTGAAACTGCCATGACACATCCGCAAGGAGAGCTAAAACTCAAAGATTAATCATAACAATGTTGGCAAGAACACAGTGAAAACAGAACTGCACATAGTGCTGTTGAGAACAGAAATGGTGCGTCCACTTTGGGCAACAGAGGACAGTTTCTTAAAAAGTTAAACACATATATATCTACTATACCAATTGCTTTCTTTTTTCTTTCTTTCTTTCTTTTTTACACAGGATCTCACTCTGTAATCCATGCTGATTCTGAACTCACTATATAGCCCAGTATGGCCTTGAACTCATGGCAATTCTCCTGCTTCAGCCTCCAAAGTGCTGGGATTATAGGCATAGGCCCTCACACCTGGCTTATACGACACTAGGGAATCGAACTCAGGGCCTTGCACTTGCTAGTCAAGTGCTCTAACTGCTATGCGATTCCTCCAGCCAATTGCTTCTACTTTTAGTTATTTATCTAAAAGAAATTACAACACATATCCCCAAAGCCCTATAGACCAGTGTTCGTAGCTGCTTGATTCTCATGGCCCCAAAACGCAACAGCCTAGATGCCCACAAGCCCATAAACACAATGTAAGTTGTGCATCCACATAACACAATACTGCTCAGCAACAAAAGAAATAAATTATTGATAGGTGCAACAGCCCTGGAAGAATCTCAAAATAATTACGCTGAGTGATAGAACCCAGGCTCCCCCTCAAAAAGTAGACACTGTATGACTCTATTATGCAATACTCTAAAAAATGCAAACTAATCTACTGAGACAGAAAACAGATCAGTTGTTGCCTACGGACAGGGTGGAGGGAGGAACCACAAAGAGACAGGAAGAAACAGGGGAACTATGGAGTCTTATTCATTATGCTCATTGTGGTTATAGCGCCACAAACCCATCAAGGTTTGGGGGTTTTTGTTTTGTTTTGTTTTGTTTGTTTGAGGCAGGGTCTCACTCTGTAGTCTAGGCTAGCCTTGAACTCACCATGTAGCCCAGCCTTTCCTAAAATTCACAGCAATCTTCTTGCTTCAGCCTCCCAACTGCTAGGATTACAGGTATGTTTATGTGTTGTTGGGGAATCAAACCCAAGGTGTTGGTGCTTGCCAGGCAGACGCTCTAGCTGCTTAGCTATGCCCCCAGCCTCCTACATCCAGTTATATTCTTTAAATATATGCCATTTATCACTTATACATCAATAAAGCCACCCAAAAAGCACCTTGAGTTGAGACACTGACATCAAAAACCCCCTACACCTGGCGCAGCCCTCAGTACCCATCAGGTTTCGGTCGCGATGTGATGCAGCAGGTAAGAGGGAGACAGGGGGGACCTCTCACCTTTTCTAGGAACTTACTTCCCTCTCACAAAAATCTGGCTTAATGGTAGAATGCTAAGGGGACCTGATCAGCCTGCGCTCCTCTCCAGGGTTTGGACCTGATAATGTGACAGACCTGAAAATAATCTTTATGAAAGTAAATGATTACCAACTACAGGAAGGGAATATCAAATAAACCTCCTTACAGTTCACAAAACACTCTCATTATCTCACTTGATGTTTTTATGGTCTTACACGGCAGGCAGAAAAGTGTCACTACTTTCACTTGATAAATGAAAGAAAGTATCTTGGAAGCTTGAGAAGCCAAGGGGCTCAGCCAAGGTAAGCCACCTCAGGGTCTTTCTCCTCCTTCCTGGCTTGCTGGACCCAATCCCAGTAAAGCAGCAGGCCAGCTGTGTCCCTTCACCCTGGCTGGCTTCCCAGAGCCATGGGGAATGGGGACCAGCATGGCGGTGCCCATCCAGCCCTGGGTGGACACTCAAGGGGCCAGGCAGGGACAGCAGCCCCAAGCTCTTAGGATCACCACCAGGGCAGAGTAGGGAGGAACAGGATCAGATGGGGAGCAGTTGTGAAGTGAGGAACGGAAGAGATAGGGGACCCTAGGATTTAATTAGATTACACTTCTGCTGTGAAGAGGGGAAAAAGCCGACCCAAGGCCACTTCCCAGGCAGAAGTCCAGTGGGTGCAGAGGCAGCTAGGAGCTGTTAGAAGCTTCCAGTCACAGTCCTCTGTACCCTTCCTCCCCTCCTCTGAGTTCCTACGCCTCCTCCTCCTCCTCCATCTGGTCAAGCTCCAGACTAGCAGCTGGCTGGGAGCACAAACACGCCCTAGGTTTCAGGCTGAGGATCAAATCCAGGGCCTTGTGCATGCTAAGCAAGTGCCCTGCTCTAAGTCATACCCACACCCTAATGCCAGCTTTTTAAAAATAAAAATTAATGAAAAAAGTCCCAGGTATAGTGACCCTGCCTGCAGTCTCAGCAATTACGAGTTCAAGGCCACTCTGAACTACACTGTAAGACCCTATCTCAAAAACAAAACCAAGCAAACAAAAAAGAAAAGGCTTATGGACACATTTAGTAGTTAGAGCTTGCCTAGCATGTGCAAGACCCTGGGTTCAATTTGCCACCACCACATAAAAAAATTAGCCAGGCAGGGTGATACACACCTGTAATCCCAGAGGCTGAGGTAGAAGAAATGCCACGAATTTGAGGCCAGCCTAGACTACATAGTGAGTTCAGGACCATTCTGTGAGTGAGATCCTGTCTCTAAAACAAAACAAAAAATTTTTTAAATGATGAATGAAATATCAACATTTTAAACAAAGAATCAGGGGCTGGAGGAATGGCACAGGGGTTAAAGTGCGTGCCTTGCAAGCACAAGGCCCTGAGTTTGATTCCCCATTACCATGTAAACCGGGCATGGTGGCGCACACCTGTAATCTCAGCATTCCAGAGGCTGAGGCAGGAGGATTGCTGTGAGTCCAAGGCCAGCCTGGGCTACACAGTGAGTTCAGGACCAGCTTGGGGTAGAAAGCTAGACTCTGTCTCAAATAAATAAAGGAGCAGTTACTAGTGACTTTCCCTCTGGCCTTGGGCCCAGTACGCCTTGTAGTAGCACTGCAATTGATCCTGACTTTAAAATGTCAAAATGTCACTTTTCATAAGACATTTGCATTATTTTAGTTTTTAGAATATTACATTAAAATAGTATTTATCTTAATTACTGAATTATTTTTTGGCAACACTTTCCCCCTTAAAGTGTGTGCCCCAGGAGAGTGCCGCCAGGGCCTTCCCCTGGCCAGCCCTGCTCAGGGATGAAGCTGTGCAACTGGAGACAGAGGACTGAACCAGACCAGGAGACTCAGAGAAGGGCTTGCACTTAAAAAATATATATATATAGTCAATGAATGAACAAAGAAAAACTGAAGAGCTCTTCCAAATTAAAAGACAGCAAAGAGACATAAGGTCAACTGCGATTTCAATAATATTTGGACAACTGGCAAAATTTAAATACGGACTATATATTAGATAACAAAATTATAACAATGTTAAGTTTCCACAATTTGCTGATTGCACTGTGATTATGCAAGAGAATGTCCTTGTTTTTGAGAAGAAGAAAAAAAGAGAGAGACAAAGAGGGGCCAGAGGGTGACAGCTGCCTGACAGCTGCATTAACCAAATACTCCTCCCTCTCTAGCCAGTCTCTTCTCCAGTTCCCGGCAATCCCAAGAGGGGACAGTAGGAAATGGCAATGGCAGGAAGTTTTGTCCAGAAGACAGGGTATCAGAGGGCTGGTTGGAGGTTTTCATTCTGAAACAAGAATTAATCTCGAATTGCCAAATCACCCCCTCACTGTCCCCAGAAAACCTTGATAGCAGGCACAAAAAGTGAGAGGAAATCAACCCCTTTCCAAGCCATGATGCAAAGCAAACTCTGCTCACCCTCCAGAGACAGCAGGGCTGCCCTGCCATCCCAGAGGAGGAGTCTGAGGGGTCAGGTAACTAGCCCCGGGGCTGTGCAGTTAAGAAGCCAGAGAACTGGGACCAGAGCCCAGGCCCCAGCCCAAAGCCAGCTCTCTTTCCCCTGCCTGTTCCTTGTGCAACTCGAAATTCCCTTCTTCTGCATCATGCTGCCAGTAATTCTTCAGTTATTTTCCCGGAGTTGAGTCTGCATGAGTGTTGAGATTTTTGGCTCAGGAGTCAGACGGTCCTAGTTCCAATCCTGACTCCACCAATCACGAGCTAAGGGGCTGTGGGTGAGTGACTTAACTTCTCCGTGCCTCCATTCCCGCAGCTGTAAGAAGAGAACACTGCAAGAACCTACCCCAGGGCCTGTCACAGGTTTGAATGAGATTACACTATGCAAAGAATTTAGGGGAGTTGCTTACGTCTGGTAAGTGTCCAACAAAATGCGAGTAGTCATACTATCTTCCTGCATCTGTCTTGAACTGCTCACTGCTGGAAGGTGATGGCCAAGTTTTGACTATAAAAACCCTCAGACTATAAAACCTTTCAGCACTCTGTGACAGACGGTCGGATGCTCAGCCAGGCATGGTGCAGCAAGCCTGCAATCACAGCACTTCAGGAGGCTGAGACAGAAAAGTCACGAACTCAAGCCCAACCTAGGCAACTTAGCTATTTGGCAAGGCTCTATCGCAAATAAAAAAGGAAGGGTGGAGGCTGTGGATGTAACTCAGTGTGAAGGCCCCAGGTTCAACCCTCAACACCAGAGAGGGGAGGAAAGACGAACACTTAAGAATTGTTTCTAAAGAAATCATTCATCAGCACCCAAATAATCCCAAATTTAGCCTGTAATACTTTTAAACAGTCTCCCATCTCAGATCAAGTGAGCATCTGAGATATCTGTAGGATTCAGAAAATCAATATCTGAGAATCTACTTTGGGAGGGAGGTCTGCTCCCAACCCCAGTATCCTTGTTTTATTGTTTGTTTTAAGACAAGTTCTTTATCGTGCAGGAAGCTACTGAGCTTATTCCTAGCCTAGGCGGGCCTTGAACCCACGAAACCACAAACTCCTCCTGACTCAGCCTCCCAATCCCATCCTGTGATTAGAGGCCACTACACCAGTTAATCTTTATGTGGTACTGGGGAATCAAACCCAGGCCTTGTGCACGCTACGTAAGCGCTCTAACCACTAAGTACACTCCCCTCCACGCCAGTCCCATCAGTATCCTTTCAACTAAAAGATAAAATTTCCCCCAAATCTGCATAGTATCTTACTTAGAAGTTAAAAGCAAATCAGTTCTAGTGACAAGATCACTAAGCAGAAAGAGGTGACCACGAAGTCCCAAGTTCTAGTTCTTACCCTGCCCCATCCAGCTACATAATGTCAAAAAGCTCTGTCCCTTTGGGGGCCCCTGGATATAAGAAAGGGCATCAGATTGCCCCTAGAATGAAAGAAAACAAAGAAGACACTGAGTCCTGTGTGTTTCTGGTTCTTTGGGGGACAGCCTCTCTCCAAAGGCTGAGTTCTCACCTGAAACTTCCTCTGCATCTTAGAGACTCCGACCCAGAGGGCAGTCTCACAGCCCAAGAAGGAAAACGAGCTCCTAGAGCCCAAGTCTAGAGGCTGAAGAGGGGCAGGTCAAGTTCAGGGTGGCCAGAGGTCAAACAGTAGTCAGAGCCGAACAGGCCCTTGCTAACCACAAGCAGCCGCTGAAGACGCCCAAGACCTCAGGCATGTGAGGACGAGAGTGAAGGGTTGGTGGTCCCGGGCGAGTGGGAGTAGACCAAAGCGGAGCGCAGAGGAGCCAGGGAAGGGGGCAGGCATGGGCGTATCCGTGCCCTCTGATTCAGGGACAGGTCCAGGTTTTGTGGGACCTGAGGCTTACATACAATTTGGGGTCCTCATTAAGAAAGACTTAAACACAAATTTATCTGTTGGGTAGAGCTTTGGAAGGGCCCAGAAAGAACCCCATCACTAAGCCACATACTGCCCTGAGGACTCACTTCCCAGAAGTGTGTTGCCTCTGGGCCCTTGTGTTTCAGCAGGGCTCCCGCCCCTACCCCGGCTTTTCTTTCCTCTTCCCCACTGCTTTCCTGGGCCTCATTTCCCCCACAAATAATAGGGATGGACTCCAGGGTCTTCATCCTGAACTTAGATCCTCAGTCTTTTTAATTATTTTATTAAATTGCTAAATTGCCCAGGTTAGGCTTGAACCTGCAATCCTCCTGCATCAGCCTCCCAGAGTGCTGGAATGACAGGCATGTGCCACCATACCCACCCCTGCCATAATCTATTTTTTTAAGTGCCAAAGAGTACAAATTAGAATCCTTGCACCTTGAAATTAAAATTTCCTCTTCATCCCAGTGTGAAAGCCACTGACCTGCACACTCTCCCCTCCCCTTTCCCATGCACGATGCCAGTGCCTTTCCCCATGCCAGGAGCCCCACCTTCCCCGAAGGGCACCACAGAGCCCTCCATGCTGCCAGAAAAGGCAACCGCAACTCCCCCCACTGCCTGGCCCCCTGCATTCCGACTCTGTGCCCCAGAGTTTGACCTTCTCCATGGCTGGATTTAGTTGGGTTCTGTGTTACAGAAATATGGAGGCTCCTGGGCCCTGTGGGCCCTCTGCTGCCTCACACAAGATGCCCCACCTCGCTGGCTTCAGGGGAGTCAGGCCTGGCTCTCAGCACCCTCCCACGCCCTCTCCACCCTCCGGAGCAGGGCCAAGTACGCCTGCTCTTTCCCGCCCAGGACTTCCGCTCTCCCTTGCGCACATGGGGACACAGGAGAGAGGCCTGAAGTGGGGTGGGGAGGCCTGAAGAGAGCCCCAGGCAGAAGGCATGCCAGGGAAGAGGCTCCCGTCTCGCCCCAACTGAGTGAGGCTCCTTGTAGGTACATGGCTATTACCACCCAGAGACTCTGCATTCCTCCCTCCAGTTCCACTCAAAGAGAAAGAGAACTCAGAATCTGGGAGAGATAAAGACAGTCACATGGAGAAAGTCACAGACTGACTCATATATCCGTCTTCCTAAAAAAAGTCTCCCGGCTCTGACAACCTTTGTCTGTGACATGCCATTTAGCGCTTTGGGTAGGAAGACATATGGCTTGTCCAAATGTTAACTGGTTTTCTCTCATTGGAAGAATCTCAGAACAAAAACTAAACCGCTTACCCCTTGAATTTTCCTCATTCAAACAAGAACTTCTAACCAAACTCCAGGCTCAGCACGTATCCAGAGGGGACCAAGTCCCTGTCTGAAGGAGCTGACATCCATCCCAAGGGGCTTCCTCCTGACCCACTTGGAATAGACCTGCTCAGTTCCTTCCTCAGACAGAGGACAGCAGTGTCCCCTAAAGGCTCTTCCCACTCTGCCCCTCACTAGCAGGGGGACTTCGGGTGAGTTATTCCATCTACATCTCAGGTTCCTCATCAGCAACACGAGGGCAGTAGCAGTTTCTGCTGCATGGAATGTGTTGTCATGATTCACTGACTACCCATAAAGCACTTTAAACGTTTGTCACGCGAACTGTCAGCATCATCTCAGCCTCCCGGATCGCAGGACCAACAGGAACATGGGACTGACATTCAGCATCTTCTATGTTGTTAACTACGAGTTACTGAATTAGGTCACAAAGGATTAAAGATTCCCTGTGGTTTGGGCCACCCAGCCTCCCCAGGGCCCATGCCGGCCAGTCCCAGAGAAAAGATGGCATCTTGGTGTGGGACTCCGCTCCGGGCCTCTTCATGTACCATCTAAGCCCCCATCCTACCACTACTTGACTTGCTTAAAACTTCAGGACCCTCTTGCGGCCCAAAGTTGGCTCTGGTCTCATGGAGCTTGTTTTTGGGAAGGAGAAATCGTTTCTGCCTGTGGACAAAGACTTGCCTTCTCTTCTCTAGGGTTTCTTTGGATAAAGAAATACCATAGATAGCCAGAAAGGGTTCCAAATTCATATATTCTGGCCCGACTCCCGTCTTCTCAGGCAGAAATAATTCCATACCCACTGATTTGATCCTAACCTAAATAAGGGGGAGGTGGTTAACAGTCTTCCTCAGGAGCAGGAGATGGAACGAGAGACAATGGATGGATTCAATTACATTATGAAAGACTGAATTTAGAAACAGTGATGAGCTTTCCAACTGTGAGGCTGTTAGATATTGCCTCCCTGGTGTCTGATGGAACAATACAGTCTGTTATGAAGGACTTTGTTCAGAAAGATAGTTTTCCCAGTGGTCATGATACAGGACTGGATGGTCCAGGCTCTGGTCCTCATGGTCAGGCAAGAAAAAGTTGAGCAAGGGAGATCAGGGACGTGTATATTCTCCAATCAAACTCCTTTGGAGTTGGAGTCTAACACTTTCTAGAAACTGCTTTTACCCCAACATTCAGTTATTAAGGTAACAGCTACCTTCCTAAAGCCTGATGCTACTGTCTTGGTGTCCTGGGGTGCCACCTTATCTTGGTTCCACCAAATTCCCTCCCCAGACCTAGCACTTAAAGAGAAGAGAGATGAGTACTTCTCAGGAAACTGTACTGGTGACAGAACACGAAAGAGACAATCTTCCATCTTTGCTACCCTGTGGGCTGCCCTGAAAGGTCCCTCTGCAGCGTGGAAAAGGAGAGAGCCAGCACTCAAAAAAGAACAGAGGCCACACCTCTGCCACTCAGCCTCATGGTTCTAGTTCGTTCCTGTGGTCCAACCATTTCTCTGATCTTCAGCTCTTAAATATCCTTGGAGACTTGAGCTGTTTTGAGTAATTTCAGTAACTGTACACAGAAGCCCCCACTAATACCAGGGGAGGGACCAGGTGACTTCTGGTAGGACCCAGCACTTCACTTGGACAGAGCACACACAGTTGGTATGAGGAAGAAATGCAAGGCAAATGCAAGAGGAAAAGGAAGAGGAGTGCTGGGCACCTCAGCTGCCAACAGACCAGGCCCCCTGAGAGGCCAAGGAGGAAGGAGAAGGTTAGGTAATGTTTATTATCTCCACAGTGTAGAAAGGCTCCTGAGACATTTAAGAGGCAGCTAGCAACAGGGGAAGGGGGTGGTCATAACAGGGAGCTAAGATCCTCAAGGCAGGTGGGGGTGGGTATACCAACTGAAGGACCTAAGGAGCTTTGCATTGGTGGCCAGCAAGCTGACACAGCCTTGGGACATATTCCCAGAGGACAGCCATTAACGAGAAAAGAAAGCTCTTGCATTCTCTGTCCAGTACTTTCCAAAGCATGTGGGTCCTCTGCTATATTAGAGCCTCACAATTCTGAGCTTGGTCTAATCTGCCCCTCAAATCTTCTTAGAGATGTCTACTTTCCTGATGCCCAATTCTGTGAACTAATGGTCCCTTTAAGAAGACCCTCCCCCATCTGTTCTCTAGTTGGCTGGAGAGATGTCCTCTGTTCCTATAGCAACCAACCTACAACCTTTCCTAATGGGTATCTTCCTGATGAAGGACACAGCCCAGGCCACTCCCCCTCAAGGTCAGTTGCCCCTCCCCTGCTCAGAGGTCCTTGACCACAAACTCCTCACCACCAGTGAGCACCAGGAACACATATGCCTGCATATTAGCAGTCTAAATTTTGCCCATGCTGGACACGGATGATCCAAGGGTGGCAGTGGCCATCTGACAGCAGTTAGCAGGTAGGAAGGAAGGTTATCCACGCCATTGCCCAGACAACAGACCAACTTCCATCTTTCCCATGAAGTGTTAAAAGCAAGGCGTATCTTCAGCAGATTGAATTAGCGCTTCCTTTGGCTGTTTTTTCACATCCCTAATGAAGACCAGTGAGAGTCCCTAATTGAATTCCCTTATTTCAAGCTGCACATCACTCTCAGCCTTGTCCGAGGCTCAGGATCTTTGTAAACAGCCCTTCTCTCCAGATGGTTCCTACGCAAAGCAAGACTTTCGCCGCCAGGGGCTGGGTGGGGAAGCAGGAAGCGCTGTGCATTCCTCTAGTTCTGCACAGGGCTGTTCCCACTGCCATGATGCTGCTCATGCTAAACCCAACTTGACCTCGTTTGTTCTTGGCTCCTACAGCCCCCACAAAGCCAGCTGGATTCTTCCTGCAAGCCACAAAGTTAACAGAACGTTAGCTTCCTCGCTCCTGAATGTTTAGCCTACTGGGATCCCAGAAGTCAATGTATAAATAAAACGAGCCAATAAGTGATCTGTAGCCCATGTGCAGCAAGTGGCTTTGCAGTCAGGGAAGATGCGGAAGCAGAGCTCCCTTCCCCCACCTCCCACTCCCCTTCACTCATGGCTAGAGGTGAGGCACCACACCTCAGAGGAAAGGCCTGCCTCTGTGAGCACCAGGCCTGGACTACAGTCACAGCCCGGCCTCTTATCAGCTACGTGGCATCAAGCAAGGGGTTTGCTTTTTTGTTTTTGTTTTGAGTGAGGGTCTCGCTATATAGTCCAGGTTGGTACTGAACTCACTATGTAATAAAATCATAGAAATCCTCCTGCCTCAGCCTCCTGGGTGCTGGGATTACAGGTATGCACCACCACATGCAGCTATTATGTGGTGCTGGGGGATCAAACTTGTAGCCTCACGTTTCCTAAGCAAGCCCTCTAATCACTGAGCTACACCCTCAGCCCCACATTAAGCAATTTGTGAATCACTCTGAGCCTTGGCTTCCTCATCTGTAAAACAGGAAGACTAATTCCAACCTTATACGATGATCCTGGGCAATACAGAAGGTGTGATCAGAATGTACAGTGAATATTTTTAATTTTTTACTACAGTAAGAAACACACTGTAATTAATCCCTCTCAAAATACTCCTCTCCTGGCTTCAAATACATCCTATTGCTCTTGGCTTTTCTGAAGCAGTTCCGGAAGAACACCTTCTTGTCTTTATGAAGTATGGTTAAAAATATAACTATGTGGTGAGTGCTACTGCTGAGTGCCACGTATTGGAAGGACTGTCTTATACGGCGTGTCTTTATCCCCTTATTCACCAAACCGGCACCATGTGACTTACGGCTGCAACCCAAAGTCAAAACAACCATGAAGGGTTGGAGAAGTGGCTCAGCGGTTAAAGCACTTGCCTAGCAAGTGCTATGTCACGCGCTATGTACATGAGTTCGATTCCCCAGCACCACATAAGCCAGGTGTGGTAGCACATGCCTGTAATCCCAGCATACTCGCCATGAGTCCAGGCCCAGCCTGGGCTCCATAGTGAGTTCAGGCCCAGCCTGGGCTACATACAGAGCAAGACCCTGTCTCAAATTAAAAAAAAAAAAAAAAAAGTGAAAGGTAAATGTTTGAATCAATTCAGGACAGACATTGAAGTCGCCACAACAACGCAACTAAAGATACTCAGGAAAGAGCGCTTCCGGAACCACCTCAGAAAGTGGCAAACACGATGAGATACGTGCGTTTGAAGCAAGGAGTATTTTGAGCAGGATGAATAGCAATTCTTGTACTTTAATTTTTTTATAAGCTTAAATATTCACCATATTTTTTGATCACACTGCCTAGAACCACACTTCACAGCACTTCAAATCCCACGAACATTGAAACGAAAGCTTTTTTCCAACTCAACTGGCAGCAAACGCAATCAGACTTGAACCTATTTGGCAGCGGTGGTGCGTGACCTGACCTCGCATGAGACTCTTTCCAGCCTTTATTCCATTTACACGACACTTTAGATAAGTCTTGCTGCAGCATTATTAAAATGATTTGATTGCAAAGCTGCTCCAGACCCTGCTGGAGGATTTACTTAATATCCAGCATGTTCCATGTCACTGTTCTAACCTCCACAGGCCCCACAAGTCCCAGAGAAGGACTTGTAAGAGCTACACAACCACTCTGGGCCCCAAAGACAGGAGTTCCAGAGATAAGCCAAAGACAGCCATGCAAAGGCCTTGCCTCATCACCAACCTGGAGAGGGTCTCTGGGTCCCCACAGACTGGAGCTGGCTCCCTGGAAGGCAAGCTGGCACGGGGCAGGAGAGGGGATCCAAGGACTAGCCCACACGAGGCTGCTGCTTTCCCACCCTGAGCAGAACTGGCAGAGGCAATGCACTGTTATTATTTGGCTGTCCTTCAGGCAGAGACATGCCTGAGGATTCCACACATGCCTCCTACCCTGCACCCCACTGGGCTTCCAGCCCTCTCTCCACCCTACCACCACCCCACAGCTTCATTTGCATCACCTGCTCCCAGAGGCCCTCCCAGGGGAATAAGCGACCCAGCCATGAGCACTCTGAGATTAGTGGGAGGGGTGAGTTTGTGGGCACTTGGACTGAAGGAAGAAAAAGATTCTGAGTGTGACGGGGGTTGATGGAGATGGGACAATTCCAGGGGCAGGTTGGGGGACAAACACATCCAAGATACAGTAGAACGGGTTTGGCATGTTTCTCCTGATGCCATCTCATGGCCCCAGGTGGTTTTTAAAGTGGGAAGCCAGCCCTGGTCAATGTTGGGCAATTTCTCCTCGGATCTCTTGGCTCTGGCTGAGTATTTTATAGGCCCAACCTTCTCTGAGGCGCAGTCACAGAGTGGGCTTCCAATATCTGGCCAGGGATTTGCTGGATACCTAGCTCTATCGTGCCACTTTTTCCAGACACACAACTGTTGGACAGCAGAACTGTAACTCTAACAGACATAATAGGCTTCCCCTCTCTTAGAATGGTAAGGCCTACTGAAATTCCAGGAGAGGCCCACTGCCTGTCAGATGGAGAGTTGGTGGTGACCAGATTCAATTCCTTCATCTTATAGATGAGCATCTGACACCAGGACAGAGGCATGAGTGGCTTCATATCACAAAGCAGGTTAGGCACAAAGCTGACCCTGGAGTCCAGACACTGGTTTTTATAGCCTACCCATGACAAGGATGAGTCATCCTCAAAGGTCCCAGTCTTGTCTTTGTTGACTTTTACATTAAGAAGTCATGATGAATGGTTGACATCTATCCTCCAGGCTTGAACATCTCAGAATAGATCCTAATTTCCAAGAGTTTGGCTAAACTCTCTTTATCCTAAATCTATCCAAAGTTAGAACAAAACTCTCATCAAAACCTCAGTGGAAAAACCAACCCTTGGAGGGGATCAGAAATGGGCTAAAAGGGCCACTGCCTGTCGCCATTACTCACCTGCCACAAGCTTAGGGGCACCCATCGGAGAGTGGGTACAGTGCGTTGGCTCCACAGAAGCTGCTCACATGGGAGTTCAGAGATCTTTAATGTGTGCTTCTTGGTTCTCGCTGTTCATTGTGTTACCCCTTGGCCAGTTTGACTAGGTCTGTGGTGTCTGTCATCAGTCACGGGTCCTGGGCTTGGCCACATCCCAGTTCCTAGGAGCTGTGCTGCTCTGCACTATTCAGAGCCACATGGAGAGGGGCATCTCACACCTTTGCTTGGTCTCCCACATCAGAGCCTAATGTTTCCTAGCCAGCTTGTCCTTATCTGTCTTCCCAGGAAATCTCAAGGGTCTGCCACTCATTCCCCCCAGTTTAATACCTTCCTAATTTAGGAACTTCAACTGCCTTTCTGGTCCAGAAAGACTTATTTTAGAACATGAACACAGGGTGGAAAAAAAAAAAACCTGACAAATTCCTAGGATTGCTTTCAGAAAAAGGACTCTTAGATGAACTGCTTTGAAAAAGCACCTCATTCTACTTCTGGTTCCAAACTAATTTTTTTCTTAAAAGCTTTCACTCATGCAAGTCTGCACATATGTATATACCTACCAACCACATGTCTCAGGTACTAGTAACAAAGGAAAACCTCGCTACTTGCTCCAGTTCTGGGGCAGAATCCCCAGAAGGTGGATGACCCAGGAGCCCTCCAATCTATATTCTTTTTTTTCTTTTCTTTTCTTTTTCTTTTTCTTTTTCTTTTCTTTTTTTTTTTTTTTTTTTTTTTTTTTTTTTTTTTTTTTTTTTTTTTTTTTTTTTTTTTTTTTTTTTTTTTTTTTTTTTTTTTTTTTTTTTTTTTTTTTTTTTTTTTTTTTTTTTTTTTTTTTTTTTTTTTTTTTTTGTGCTCTGAAGCCCAGGCTGGGCTTGGACTTACAGCAATCCTCCTGTGTCAGCCTCCCAAGTGCTAGTTACAGGCATGTGCCACTACACCTGCTTATGGGGTGCTGGGGAATTAAACTCAGGTACTTAGCGCTTGAATTAAGTACTTTAACCACAGAGCCATTCCTCCAGCCCCAACAAAGACTTTTTTTTTTCTTTTCCAATCTATATTCTTGAAAGCCCAGATGCATCACTTCAGCACCAGATACCGAGATTCTTTTTAAATGCCCTAATCTCTTGATCATTTAGTGAAAGACGTTTCTGAATGATCAACACTGGGCACCAAAACCACAAATGGGAAATACACCACATGCTGCTCCCGCAATCAGTCTTTCCCAAGAATGGAAGATGACTTTCGTCACTTCCTAAAGATGGCTATAGGAAAAGGAACAGGCGAGGCCTGATCTCACAGCTCCTTGGACGAAGGAATGTCTTGGATCTCTTGTCATCTGAGACACAGCGGAAGAGCATATTCCTTTGGCAGTGGCCTTATCTCGAGGTGGAACCTCTCACAACTTCGGAATAGAGAATATGAGGCTGTGTGTGAGATCCTAGGGGTCTGAGGACCCACAAGGAAACAATAACAGTATGAAGATCGGACATCATCTTTTCAGGAATCTGCCAAAAGAGCCCTTATCAGGAAGTCTGTTCAGAGAAGATCCTGAAGGCAAAATTTTTGGATTTCATGGGCCAGTAAAAGTTTTGAAGATGAAATCTGAGGAACCAATATAAGATTTCCAGCTTTTTGTTTTTGCCAAATAAGGACATTTTAAAAGCCCAATAATCCCCTCTTCTCACCATCAGCTCATGAAAAGAATTAGAGAGCTGTAACCTCAGAATATTTTAGAACACCAAAAGAAGTTCTTCAAGCTGGATATATTTTGTTGCTTTTTAAAAATTTTTATTTTATTTTTGAAACAGGGTCTCACTCTGTAGTGAACTGATCCTAAACTCACTGGTGTAATCCAGGTTCACCTTGGACTCAGAACGATCCTGCCTCAGCCTCCCCAGTGCACTGGGATTACAGGCATGTGCCACCGCGCCCATCTTTATGTGGTGCTGGGGAATTGAACTCAGGACCTTGCACTTGCAAGGCAAGCACTTTAACAGCTGTGCCATTCCTCCAGCCCCAATATTTTGTTTTCTAAAAAATTCAGTACAATTCCTTTACTTTCCTCCTTTCGCCTCAGACTGGCAAAAATTATCACACATCAAATTTGGCATCTTCTTTTCTTTTCTTTTCTTTTCTTTTCTTTTCTTTTCTTTCCTTTTCTTTTCTTTTCATTGAGGTACTAGGAGGTCCAGCCAAGGCCTCATCATGCTAGGCCATTCTTCTACCACTGAGCTACATCCCAGGCAACAGACCAAAATTAGGAATTCATTGGCTGGATGACCTCTGCTTAGCTTGAGGTTAAGTTAGGAAGACTTAATGTTTGGGAATTTAGACCTTCCACGGAGCCGACGGAGCCGACGTTGGACACCTGTGGAGGGGGGGCTGAAATAAACAAGCACACCACCTCGCTTATGTACAGGCACTCTGCCAATTACAAAGCATGGAACAACTTTGGTCATTTTACAAAGCCAGTGTTCAGTGAGCACCTCCCTCCATACTGGACCTCCGAGTCAGTGAGATACCCTTGCTTGCCCAAATGGCTCAGGGAACTTATTTTGCTGCCCCAATTTCAGGGAATTACATTCATTGTCCCTCTTTGCCTGTTCAACTACTTTGGGGTAAGGAGAGAAAAAGACAAATTGCCCTAAATCAAGAATCACCTGAGGGATAAAACAGGCTTGTGATGAGTGGTAGAAAACATCAAATCGGGACATAACGCTGACGCAGACCCACTGATGCCTTTCAGTGGCAGAACGGGGAGCCCAGAGAGGAGTCACGTCATTCCAAGCAGCAGTTTTCCCACTGTGCCTCTCGCAGATCACTGCTTCCCTTTCATCCCTCTAAGTACCAGGAATGGGTGGGTAGAGGGATGCGTGCACAGCTGGTCGTGGCATGGAGGGTGCCGTGACGTACTGGATGAGGAGCCGACTCTTGATTCTGGCTCTTGCCCTTCTGCTGACTAACCACAGCAGCGTCTTTTGGCTCACCTGAGTGTAGGAGTAACTCTCTGTTTTCTCCACTGGGCTGCGATGAGACTGAGGCCCTGCAAGGCCCAACCAGCCCCTTCCACAACCACCTACTCCACACCCAGCACAGTGCCAGGGAGAAGGGGTGGGGGTGTTTGCTGATTTAAGCTAACCTGGGAGATAACCAGGACAGCGCGCTGGATCTGAGCAAATGAAGATGCTTCTTACTTAACTGTTGGCCAAGATTGTGCCCAGCATGATTTCCTAAATACACAGTAGTGCCAGAAATTCTATTTGGAAACAGCTGGTGACATAAATAAACAAAATTTTTAATGCCCATGGTTTCAAAAATAACCAGACAATATAACCTATTAATTATATTGTCCACAAAATAGCTGTGATGCCTCCTTCCCAGCTGCAACGGCGCTCCCTGATTTCTCCACCTCAGAATGGGCTTCTGCTGGCGCGGCCCAGCAGCCCACTTCCGCTCTCTGCCTCCTCCTCTCCACAAAGTGGCAGGCAATGCCAGTCTCCTCACCTATTCTGAATTACATCTGCATGGAGAGTTGAGATCTGGCTGGCTGCAATTTTGGAATGCAATGGACTTTGGGGCTCCCCAGTCCCCTCTTCTTTTTTTCTTTCCCATCGCCCCAAGTTTGGGGCCTCTCGCTCTCCCCAGGAAACTTCTCTTTCAATGCATATCTCAACACCCCAAATCTGCTTTTCAAAAACCACCCCCGGCCTCTCACTGAGTCCCATTCATCCTGGCCCACCCACCATCCCTGCCGGATTCCGCCTCACAGCACACACTGCCCACAGGCCCGTCACTGCTCCAAAGAGTCTTGGCAGCAGCTACCCACCCGCTACCCCTCCCCAGGTAGTTCTCTGATCTCTGCTCCACGCGACTGATAACACACAAACCAGAGAGGAACGCAGCCAGCCTCATAGCCTCATCCACCACCCACCAATCACCTCCCCACCCAAGTTTCTACTTTCAGGCAGAATGCCAGCCCCACCCATCCAAGGCATTGGCCTCCTCCTGCCCCTTCTGAGGCACAGGGAGGAAGTGCTCCTGGCTCTGGTCTTGCAGAGCTCTGAGCTCTAGCCTTCACGTGGAGACCATGCTGGGCTCCATACCAGTCACGTTACCGAAAGTGTACGGGAGCCTGCCAGCCCAGGGGTCCTCTGTGTGCATCTCCTGGACTTGGGCCTCTAGGCCCGCTTTGTGACCCCCCTCCCAAATGAGGGAATATTTACATTCCATTCCAGGAATTCCACATTTTCTCTAACTTTTTGATGAAAGACTCCAAGGAAGATGGGAATTCGCGGAATATTCTTATTTATTGGGAAATAAAGGAATAAATGAAAAGAAGAGGTAAAAGGAGATTTGCATCCCAATGATGAATTCTCTCTCCTTCATATCCTTATTGTGGCATACTCCTGTGCCCAACGTGTGCATCTTTTCTCCCTGATCCTCTCCACGCAAGGTTGGGGTAGCCCCTGCCCTTCCCAGCCCAGATCCCCAGGCACCCATATTTTACCTTTCATGCTGGAAGTCAGAACCCAGCGGGGAGATGCAGACCGCTAGCTGAGAAAGAAAAAAGCAAACCTCCTGGTTCAAGAAAATGGCCAAGCGTACAGACAAAGCTCCCAAGAAAAGGAAAGAGCCAGGGGAAGTCAGGACTTGAGAGGTTCTCCAGCCTTCCGGCAAGGCTGTCAGCTCTCTTCTGCTCCAGGGCTGACTGAAAACCGAGAGAAGCTCTCCAGCGAAGCTGGGTCTGAAATCTGAAACTGCAGGTTGGCCGGGTCCTACATAAACACACTCACACCCCCGGCTGGCTCTGGGCCGGTGGCTCCCAGCCCTGCCTTTCTCTTGCTCCCACCCCGCCTGCTCCCTGGTAACATCACACAGTTCTCTGAACCCACAGCGCCTCCGCCTCCGGAAAGCCCACAGCAGGCATGGCACAGAGACCTGTCAGGCGCCGTCCACCACCTTCCCGGCTGCAGCCTCCTCCAGCAGCTCAGTGGCAATGGGGTGACAGACCAAATTCTCAGATCAAGAGTAGAGATGTTTAGACTCTTCCCTCACATTGAGGAAAAATATTCCCATAACAATTAGTGGGAGGCTGAGGCAGGAGTATCACAGTCCAGCCTGGGCAATTTAGCAAAATGGAAATAGAACTATGAAAATAAAAAAGGGCTAGAGATGTAGCTCAGAGCTCAATTCCTGGGTTCAAATCCTAGTGTAGCAGATAGATAGATAGATAGATAGATAGATAGATAGATAGATAGATAGATACATAGATAGATAGATAGATAGAGATAGAGAGAGAGACAGAGAGAGAGAGAGAGAGAGAGAGAGAGAGAGAGAGAGAGAGAAACCATCAGCTATCCAATCAGATAACTGGTGTAATTTAAAAGAGTTACTAAATCCACCTCCCTCTTCCCAGCTCTTGGCACATCGCTCCCCCAGTGCTCCCCCTTTCCCATATGTTTCTTTCTGTCCATAATAGAATCAGACCAGGTGAGACCAGGAAGCTACTGTAGGAGTCATGATGACAAATTCCTCCCTTTGAAGATGAGAGGGGCCAGGAAGATTAAACGACTTGGCAAAGCCAGAGAGGAACTTCCAGCCCACCTTGGCATCTTGGCTGGTAGCAGGAAAAAAGAAGGCTTTAAAAGGCACATGGAAAACTGGAGGAATGGCACAGTGGTTAGAGCACTTGCCTGCCAAGCACCGGGACTTGAGTACCATATACACTGGGCATGGTGGGGCACGTCCATAATCCCAGCACTTGGGAAGCTGAGGCAGGAACATTGCTGTGAGCTGGAGGCCAGCCTGGACGACATAGTGAGTTGAGGACCAATCTAGACTATAGAGTGAGACCCTGTCTCAAGAGGAAAAGAAAAAAGACACACAGAGCCGAGCTTGGTGGCACATACCTGTAATCCTAGCCTATGAAAGGCTGAGGTAGGAGGATTACACGTTAGAGCCCAGCTTGGGCAATTCAGTGACTGAGCAAATCCTCGTCATAAAAAAATAAAATAAAAAATCAGCTGGAGGAATGACTCAGCAGTTAAAGCATTTGCCTAGCAAGTATTAAGTACCTGAGTTCCATTCCCCAGCACCACATAAACCAGGCATGGTGGTGCACGCCTGTAATCCCACCACTTGGAAGGCTGAGACAGGAGGATTGCCATGAGTCCAAGGCCAGCCTGGACTCCATCCTGAGTTCAGGACTGGCCTGGGCTACAGAGTGAGACCCTGTCTCAAAAATAAAATAAAAATAAATGAATAAAAATGTAAAGAGCTGGGGATTTAATTCAGTATAAAGGCCCTGGGGTCAATCCCCCATAACAAATAAATAAACATCAGCTTCAGCACACTCAGATTCTCATTTGAATCATCGACTGTAAGGGGAAAAAATGTCTTCACCTCTCTCAGTCTCAGCTTCCTTCTTCATAAAATGGGATAATGATGTCACCTCAGAGAGTAACAGTTACATAAGGGAACATGCATAATGCAGCAGGCATGCAGTAGGCACTCAAGACATAGCCAGTGCCCTCCCCTCCTTGTCAATTTTATTATTCCACACTTCCTTCCTCGGCTAACTTCTGACTCACAAAGAGAACTGTAAATTGGCCTGAGTATTTACTATTCCTTCAGGGGTCAGTTTAATGTTTCACACGCACTGTTTTTCTGTCAGTCTCACTATTCTCCTCCTGGGTTCACTCTGTACGGTGCTCAGAATGAGCTCAGAATGCAGAATGTTTCATTTTTGTTGAAATAAAATCTTCGATTTGCTGGCCAAGGTCATAGACACTCATGTTGGAGCCCTCCCTGCAAGTATCTCTCACATCTCCATCTCTGGGACCCACGCTTCGGTCCCATGAGCCCAACCACATACTGGACATTTCTACACATATGACCAGCTTAGCCTTAAACTCAGCCTGGCCACAATCTGAGCTGACCACCCAGTGACAAACAACAGCATTGTATGGATACGCCACTATCTTCAAGACATAGTGAAGGAAAGTGGAATTGATTTCATATGCTACCATTTGGGTTAAAAATAACTTATAATTACCAACACAGTTATATTTGCCCAGAGCAGGAGTCAACTAAGATCCGTAAAGTCTCGGTTGGCACAGCTCAACTCCACCCATAAAAGCAGAAGCAGGCAGAGACAGTAAATAAAGGCATGAACATAAATCATCATCAATGAACACACGTGGCTATTTCAATAAATGCTACTTGTGAATGCTATATTTCAGTGTCATATGATAATCATATAGCTGATCAGGCAGTTGAATCCTGACAGGCATTGTGTAATTTCCATACGGTTACCAGCACCTTTGCTGGGCTGGACTTTTCAGTAATACAACTGCCTTCTGAGTCACCCATAAGCGGGGAAGCGACCCTCATGCATGCTTCTGCGGTAACCCCTCACCCACACTCATGGAAGCGACCAACTCACTGGTTCCCCAAAGTGGACTTCAGTGCTATGGTTACTTTGGCCCATCTGCTGCACCCTACCTGGGTGAACAGGAAAAGTGACTCACATAACACGTATCACAAAACAATATTCTTCTGATTTTTCCCCCCAGCTATTTAAAATACATTCCAGCTACTCGGGAGGCTGAGGCAAAACAAAGACCTAAGTTTGAAGTCAGCCTGGGCAGTTTAGTGAGATCCTCTCTCAAAACAAAATGGGCTGGAGATGTGTGTGGCTCAGTGGTACAGCATGTGTCTAGCATGCACAAGGACCTGGGTTCAATCTTTATTTTAGACACATATACAGACGAACAGACACACAAAATTGATTAGAAAAGAATGTACTGAAAATCATTTTTTAAGAAAAATAATAATGCTTTCCTAGTTTGGGGTCATGCAGATTTAGGTGATAGAGCCAAGTTTCGCCCGTGGGTCACAGTTGGCCAACCACTGAAGTAGAGCATCTCAGGAAGGACACAGTGGACACTGGTGGCAGTGATAATTTCCAAGAATGGGTTGGGGTAGATCACATGGCTGAAGAAAGACTTTCCAAGGAATACTGTACTATACCATTTGGAGGGTGTAACCTACATATGTTAAAAACAATTCTCAGGCGCTGGAGGAATGGCTCAGTGGTTAAAGCACTTGTCTAACAAGCACTATGTCAAGTGTTAAGTACCCAAGTTCAATTCCCCCTGCACCACATAAGCTGGGCGTGGTGGTGTATGCCTGTAATCCCAGCACTAGGAAGGCTGAGGCAGGAGGACTGCTGTGAGTCCAAGGCCAGCCTGGACTCCATAGTGAGTTCAGGACCAGCCTAGGCTACAGAGCGAGACCCTGTCTCAAAAAAAAAATAAATAAATATCAGTGGGCTCTGATCTTGGTTCTCTTATGTTTATCAGTGTCAAGTCATGTGAGAGCAATGAGTATTATGGTTTGGATCTGGAGTGTCCCCCAAAAGCTTCTGTATGTATTTTCTATTATTACTATCATTATATATATTTTTTCTTGCAGACAGGGTCTCCCTCTACAGTCCAGGCTGGTCTGGAACTCACTATGTAGCCCAGGCTATCCTCAAACCACAAGCAATCCTCCTGCCTCAGCCTTCTGAGTGCTGGATTACAGGTGTGCATCATCACACCTAGCTAATGTGGTATTGGGGAATCAAATTCAGAGCCTTGCACTTGGTGGGCAAGTGCTCTAATCCCTGGGTTATTCCTCCAGCCCAACCTCATGTATTTATTTACTTATTTACATATTTTTTGAGACAGGGTCTTGCTCTGTAGCCCAGGGTGGTCTTGAACTCACTATGGAGGCCAGGCTGGCCTTGGACTCACAGCAATCCTCCTGCCTCAGCCTCTGGAATGCTGAGATTACAGGTGTGCACCACCATGCCCAGTTTACATGGTAATGGGGAATCAAACTCAGGTACTTAGCGCTTGCTTAAGTGCTGGCTAGGCAAGCACTTTAACCGCTGAGCCATTCCTCCAGCCCCAGCCTCATATATTCAAGGGGTGGTGCATGTGGGGGCTGATTGCATTAATGGATTAACCACTGATTTTCTGTGCTGTTTAAGGGTGGGGACTGGCTGGGAGAAGCAGAGGACTATGGGTGTGGTGGATCATGGAGGGTGTGACCTGGAAGCACATCCTCTTGTCCCCGCTTTCCCTGCCCCCCCCAACCCCAGTCCTGATTCTTCCTTCCACAGTGCTGTGAGCAGCTATTCTCCACTAGACCTTGATCCGTAGGAGACCTTCTGAAACTGTGAGCTATTGTAAAATAAACCTTTTCTTTTTTAAATTGTGGGTGTTGGGTATTGTGTCCCAGCAACAAAAAGTAGCTAAGACCTCAGGTCAAAAGGGCTCATTTAACACCATACATATGTGCACAAAACATTTAGGGTCAATGTCACCACTGTTTACCACATAAATGGGGAGAAAATGGGCTCATAACTGCCAGACCAGCTTTGACTCCCTTCCTTTCCAGCCTCTCACCCTAACAGTAATAAGTCCCAAATCCCTGCCCCAGTTCACCCCAGCATGTACCCCACTAGCTGCCATCTCCCCCAGCCCCCACATTCTTCCTTCAGTGATCATTCACATACAGCCTCATCCCCTCAATCCACTTTCTACCTATGCAAAGCCAATTTTCAAGAGGGCCTGGAGCTCTTTAAGTATTGGACTTCTTCTCCCCTCTTGGCTACTGCACTTGCGTCCAGCAGGAAACAGCAGCAATGGCGGCATGCCCCGCCCTGCTGGAGATGACTAGAAACAGGGCAGAGATCCACCTCCGGGGAGCCAGTCCTGGCCGTATGCCAGGGCAGGAGAGCACAGAAGCTCAAAGCCTTAGCAAAAGGCAGCGGTGAAGAACATTTTGAGAGAGGAAAGATGTCAGAGCAGAAACGGGACCCCAGTTAAGGGGCTTTGCTTTGGAGGAAAATCTTTCCCTGATCACCATCCCTGGGGCTTTAGTAGGAACAGGAATACTTCCTCAACCGGGGGTTGCTGGCAATGCCAGAAAGAGCCTCCCACACTGGGGAGGGACCTCATATTGAACCTGCTCCCCCACCACCGGCAATGCAGAAAGAGCCCTCTGCAGCAACTGGGAGAGCGGGTCCTCTGCCTGCTGCTGAGACTCCCCCAGGAACAGCTGGCTCACTCCTGGCTCCTCCAGGAGCCCTGCCAGTTGTTGGAAGGTGCTGTCAAATGCTTCTCTGTCCCCACCCACTGTTTCCAGTTCTGGAACTAAACAAATTAAGACGTTCTGAGTGTGCACCAAAAAGAGACAGAGAGAGAGAAAGTAAAAAAAGAGACTAATGAAAACTGCCAAACACAATAAAGTTTTCAAATATTTCTTGCTTCCAAGATATTCAACGTGTTTTTAAAGACACATAAGTCATCGCCTCTTGAGAACCAAAAATACCTTTGATCAAATATGTTTATCAAATGAAACTGAATACAGGTCTTTTTAGACTTCCCAACAAGAAAGCATTCGGATCTTGCTGCAAAGGGAAATGTTTTATTTCTTCAAAGGAGGAAATTTCACTATCATCCATGGCCACATAGGTCCTAAAATTCTCAATCTCAGAAAATGATTCTGAAATGGAAACTGAGCCCCTCACATGGAAGTGTTTCCTTGGCTCTCAGCCCCTTCCCCATCTTCGCTCCTTAGGACAGGCAGGTGCCAAGTGTTGAGGTCTCATTTCATGCTAACAGCCTCTTTGAGGAGGTGAAAATGTCATCTTAAAACACAAGGAACTCAGTATTAGTCAGTCAATTCGCCCCAGGTCACATGCTAGCAAGGGGCAAGGAGGCCAAAATTCTGAGCTAACTCTGCCCAGTTTCAAAACTCAAGTCTTTTCATCACAGTCCAGTGCTTCCATGACAGCTGATAGTCCTCACCAACCTCGTCCTGCCTGGGACACGGGCAGACGTGACCATTTCCATCAGAAGCCTGGAGGAGGAGAGCATACAGCAGCCTCACCAGACTCCACCCTCCTGAGGCATTTACACCTTCCTGGGATGGAGGAATCGAGACCAGAGACCATCCAAACCCAGGATGCCGGCATCCCACAGACACCCATAGGCATCAAGGCTTCTTCCTGGCTTACACATGGTGCTCCGCCTTCCTACAGCCTGCCTTTGCAGGGCCTAGCTCTGGGCTGCAGCATTCAGGAGCCCATAAAGGATGGCACAAACACAACATTTACCTGGGTCCTGGCACATTTTCTGGGCAACCTTGCTTTTGGTAAGTATTTGGCCAGCTCATTCGAGAGAAAGGCAGGGAAGTGGGAAGGGGCAGACTCTTTGCCTCATCTCCCAGCAGCCCGGTCCTAAGCAGAAGAGATGGAGAGTACCGGGCACAGGAAAATCCCAACTTAAGTGAAGCCACTCTCCCGGGGCATCAGCGGAAAATCACCAGCACCAGTTTGCCTTCAGTGCCTGGACCTCCAAGGAGCTCCGAAACATCTGCGGCAGGACCTCAGCCCATTCTCAAAAGTCATCTTCAAACACCACGTCACGCAGTCACCAGCTCTCCACCTGGCTCTCCTTCTGATCTAACTTGCAGAGTGCTGGAAACACACCCAGTTGCCTTCCACCCCAGCAGGCCGACCTCCAGGAACATGCACACCCTTGCCGCAGAGGCTGGCGACTGACTCCCTGGGCTGAGGGAATGACCTCCTCATTGCTCAAGAAGGAAAAGTAAAGCCAGGGGTTTGCAGCTCCCACAGGAAGTTACTGCTGGGGGAAAAAAAAATCATCCCTTATCCTGGAGCCTCTCAGTCCCTGGGGAGAAACTATCCACCTTCCTGAGAAGTCTATAACCTGTACTGGCCACAGGACGCTCTTCTTCCATCACTCTTGGGTGGCTTGGCACTCTGAAGGCACCCACCCTTTTATCTGGCATCTCCCCAGGAGGCGTGGTCATTAGCGGAGAGCACTATCTAAGTGCCTAATTAAGCAATCAGCAGCAAATGCAGAAACCTGGTCAAGCCACCCCGCTGAGCATCCCCGGGGATCCTCTTACAGCCAACTCCCTCCCCAGCTCCCTGGAAAGGTTCCTACCCTTTGTCTAGAACACAGAAAGAGTCAGATTCTGCCTTCCTATTTAACTGCTAGAACCAACTTCCTGGCCTCTGCTAAAGAAGCACCCAGGGGGTGCTGTGGAGTACACAGCACACTTTAAGGGGTGTCCCTAGAATTGGGAGACACAGCAACCTTGGTGTGTGGGCAAGGGAATGGGAGGGACAGAGTCTTCTGAGAGGACGTCCTCTTAACTGGCCACTTTAAGCGTCCCAGAGCCCTATCTCGCCGTCCTGGCATTTTGAGATCAGGACACAAGCAGTGAGGTGGCCTCAGACGGACTGATGAGAAGACGGCAGAAGTGGAAGTGGGCAGTAACGGCCTTGCCACACTCGCCCAACCCTTGTCATCATCGTCGTCGCTGAGCCCTCTTATCCGCAAGGCAATTCACCTGTTCCTGGTTTACCCTTTAACGGAATGTTCCATTTGCTCTGGGATCCGGGGGGACATACAAATTTCTGTTTCAAAAATGTATTTGTTTTTGGAGCCTGAGATTATGGACTTCTATCCAACACTCCTACAAATGAGAAAGGAGAGGAATAATTCAGGCACAACCACAGTGGAGGACTCTGGAAGGAAAAGATTGGCTCTAACTGGTCATGACTCCCCCTAGCCTGGAGGTGGTCTAACCCAGGAGGCTGGAAGAGGACCGGACACCCGCTCTACTGGAGTTCTCAGCGGACCCCACTCTCCAGCACCAAGAAGGAGCCAACCAAGCTGGGACCGGAAGCAGGGAACCCTCTTAACCTCTTCTGTGCCCTTCCCGGTTCCTGCCTCATTCTTCTCCCCGAGGCTGTCATCTCCCCAGCTCAGAGACCTCTACTCCCCTGTCTCTTCCCTCACAATGAAGTAAGAAAAGGTGGAGACGCCAGTGTCAAGTGCCTGTGAGCCTTTCAGAAGGACAGCACCTGTACCAGAGCTGGGGAGCTGGGAGGAGCAGCAGCAGCTGGGGATAAGTCCAGGCTTGTAATTCCACAGGGGCTCCAGTTACCCCAACCCTCTGTGCCCTCACATGCCCCTGAGCTCTGCCAGGACCTGGGCACGTGCTCTTGTTCCACTGTGATATGTGGATTCTTTCTGGTAGAAATAGGAGAATGGCTTTTCTTTCCAATCAGTGGGCCCCGTCCAGCTGTTTTCTTACTCCTTTGAGACAATCTGGACTTTAATGGCAGCAGGAAGGATTTAGGTTAGACACCAAGAAGCACTGCAAATGGGTGATAAGAGGACATTTGGGACATTGCCTCTGGACCTTAAAAATTAAGCTAATTTCCCTTCAGTAGGGTGTGGTTTAAAGCCTGTTTTCATCACATTACCCTCTTGCTCAGAAATTCTCAGTAGCCATCTTGTCTTCCCTGCCACACAAGCACCCAACTCCTTGGGTTGGCATCCAAGGGCCACCATGTCCCCACCAATCCTTCAAATGTCCCATTCCACAACTCCGCATATGAACTTCTAATCCAGCTGAATTGAGCATCTCAATAGTTTCTCAAAAGGCCTTGAGCATCCCAGCTTCTGCTGCAGTATTCTGCCTTCCTTCTCCCGCAGGGTGGCCCACTCCTAGCCAGCCACCACAGCAAGCTGGCCTTTGAGGTAGCAAGTCCCAACCACATATGTAATCTCATGACTTGAAAACAACTCCAGAGAATGAATTTCTTGATTCTATCCCAAACACCTATTGAATCTAAACCTGCCAGGACGGACACTGCTTCAAGGCTGAGCTCAAACACAACTTCTTCCGGAAAGGTTGTCCCTCGTGAAATGACCAGTGTGCACTGGTCATCCAACCCATGGACATGTCTGGAGCATCCAGAATAAGGAACCCTCAACCTAGGAACTAGATCTAGATAAGACCAAAGAAACCATCTTCCCATCAAGGTGAGGCTAAGAAGAACAGGGAGGTGGAGAGATGATTGGGAAAACTGTTAACACTGAAAGCGCACTGGAGAGGAAGAGGCGGTGGGGGATGGCCGCCATGTTGGAAAGCAAAACGGGCAACAGGAGCTAGCACTTACTGCACAGTGACTGTGCACTGTTGGAAACACTGTGTGTTTATGAACTCCTTTATTCCTTGTGGTTAAACAAAGCAGGAAAAGCATTGGGGGAGGGGGGGCCGGCGGCATGGAGTCTCCTAATGCAAATACTGCAACGTACAAAGTAGCTTCAGCACAGTGAATGTTTTCTTATGATTAGTAGATAAAGTGATCTTTGAGGGTTCAGGTCCTGAGGGAGGAGGGTGTGATCCTCTAGGAGCAACTGCAGCTCCGAAAAATATTTTCCTAACTTTTTAAACTATGAAAAGAAACACCAGGACTGACAAAAGGAAGAGAGGCCCTGGCTGGGTCAGAGCTTGGCGTTCCCAACACATGATACCAAAGGTGGGTGTCAGAGCACTCCCCGGTCCCACAAGAAACCCCAGCTGGCCAAACAGGGCCCGCCACGTGAAAGAGCTGTAGGTAGCTCACAACAGGGACAAGGGGAAGTGCCAGCCTCGTTGTGCCCAGCCACACAGGGAGCCCCTTGTCCCTGCAGCCAGTCTAAGATACGTGGGGCTAAGAGTCCCTCAGCACAACAAGAGATGCCAGAGCCCCTGTGCTGACCCTGTCCCTCCTCCCTGCTCTGCTCCAGAAGGGCCAGCAGCTGTCACAATTTGGTCTAGTTTCCATCTTTTCTAGCCTCCCAGTCTCTGGCTGAATCTTTGCCTGGTTGACTGGAGAAACCAACACAGACATCAAACTCACCAACTTAGGTGCTAGAGGAATAGTTCAGCGGTTAAAGCACTTGCCTAGCAAGTGTTACGTCAAGTGCTAAGTATCTGAGTTCAATTCCCCAGCACCACATAACCGGGGCGTAGTGGGACACATCTGTAATCCCAGCACTCGGGAGGCTGAGGCGAGAGAACTGCTGTGAGTCCAAGGCCAGCCTAGGAATCCGTAATGAGTTAAGGACCAGCCTGGACTATAGAGCAATACCCTCTATCAAAAACAAAAACAAAACAAAAACACCAACTTAAACCCATTCCCTATGGGGAACCAATAGAGGCATCAAGCTCACCAGGGTTAGAATGAGGCAGTGAGGCTGTGGCTCATCCTTGTCCCTTCCCTCTGGGCACAGGGACATTCCAGGGTGGAAATTATTCTGCTTGTTCTACCAGTAGTCACTTGGCTGAAAAACAGAGGTGCCAATTCATGGCCCTCCCCAGACAGAGAAAGTGATCCTCTTGTCCCCTCTTTTTAAATTTCTGCCTGATAGACATGGTCTGCTTGGAACACACAGAACTGGGAGCCCAGAGAACCACATTGCAGTCTCTTCCAAGCCTCGGCCAAAACCTTGAGCATCCCTAGGTCTCTGGTCCTTAAGTCTCTCCTCAGATTTAAAGTTAAATCTGGGGTCTGAGTTCGATTTCCTAGCACCACATAAACTAGGCATGGTCACGCATGTCTACAATCCCAGCACTCGGGAGGCTGAGACAGGAGGATTGCCATGAGTCCAAGGCCAGCCTGGGCTCCATGGTGAGCTCAGGACCAGCCTGGGCTACAGAGTGGGACCCTGTCTCAAAAAGAAAAAGAGAGAGAGAGAGAGAGAGAGAGAGAGAGAGAGAGAGAGAGAGAGAGAGAGAGAGAGAGGAAGGAAGGAAGGAAGGAAGGAAGGAAGGAAGGAAGGAAGAAAGGAGAAAGAAAGTGTCACATATTTAGACACACAGTGCATATGTGCATGTGTGGACATGGGTAATGTGGATCCTGGCCTACAAAAGGAAATACCCTTCTGCAGAGTGGAGAAAAAATAAAAGGCACTGCATGGGATTGCTAACGAGGGCCTCTGGGCAGTGTACAATCCTGGCACTCAAGGGGTTTTGCTCGGGGACTGCCCACCTGGCTCCAGGAAAGCAGCAGAGATGATCAGGGAACAGAGGCTAGACACTGTGGGGAGCGTGTCTGAGGGCCCCATGCTAAGTGCTCTCAAATCCATTCATTTAATTGACTCGCAAAGCAGGAATCAGGAGCACAGGGAGATTAAGCTGCTGCACAGCCGGGCGGCAGCAGCGGGGCTGGACATGACCTTGCCTCCCCCTAGACTGGCTACCAAGGTGCTACAAGGTCTATTCACTTTGCTGCTAACTTGTGCCATCCAAGAGAGAAGCCAGACCTGCAAAGAGGTGGCCTTTACGGGCAGGGTGGCTTCGGATGCCTTCAGCCCCACACCAAGCGATGTAATTTCTAACGGCTCAGCTTCAGGAACCAGGATCTCTCGGGTTCCATTCTGAAATCCAGAGAGTTCTACTACAATAGTTAGAGATAATGAGCTTGGTTAGCAAGTTCATTACCAGTTAATGCATTCAGTGCTCGATTAATTTGGGCAGTATAAAGTTAACTAGAGAATAGACATTTCTCCTACTCCTTCACGCTGAAAGACTTAGGTTCCTTCTGATCGTGTCAGCTTCTCTCCCTAGTGGTTCCCCCATCTTTATAGATCTGAGGACCCAGGCTTTGCCAGAGGCCACGACATGAGGGAGCATTCGACCAAGAGAAAAGGCTGCTGGGAGATGGGAAAGCAGGAAGCCAGGTCGCGTCTGTCTCCCACTTCCCGGGGGTCCCTAGGTCTGCTGGTCTGCCCTTGCTTCCCTCCCACCTTGGTATCACTGCCAAGTTCCCATGGCACGGAGCACTAGGCTCATTCCTGGAGCTGAACATGGGCTACGTCACACTTCACCCATCTTCCCTCGGGCAGGAAGAGACAGCAGCTGGCTGTGTGGCTGGGTCAGCTCTCCTCTCCCTGGGGGCACTGCGCAGCCTTTTTCTCTTGCTTGCTATGAAAACCTCATGGTGGGCTGGGAGTAGTTCAGTGGTTAGAGCACTTGCCCAGCATGCATAAGGTCTTGGGTTCAATTCCCCAGAACCATACACATGAAAAAATAAGGCAGGAGTAGAGGTGCACGCCTATAATCCCAGCACACAAGAAACTGAGGCAGGAGGATTGCTGTGTGTTCGAGGCCAGCCTGGGCTCCATAGTGAGTTCAGGATTAGCCTGGACTACAGAGCAAGATCCTGTCTCAGAACAAAAGTAAATAAATAAAGCAAAATCAGAAAAATTTTCACGACACTAGGAACAGAACAGGAGCAGGTGCTCCACGCTATTAGCTTTATGGACCATTTCCCGAAATCCTCAATGGCAAACAGCAAACATTTTCTTTTAACAAATGAGGAAACTGAGGTCAAGAGAAGTTAGAAGCCTTGCTCTTTGTCACACACAGTGTGACATAAGCCCCAGGAGTCCCATGAGGCCAGGCTCCTTTTGGAGCTGGGAGAAACAAATTGCTCGTCCTCTCCACCCAGCAGAGGCAAGCCTTCCCTCCTGTGCACTTTGTTACCCTGGCCAGGTGTGGCCGAGCCATCTTGACGTCCTGTACTGCAACTACTATTCATGCATTTGTGTCTCCCAGGCAGTGGCCATGTCTCACGCATTCCAGGTATCTGACCTTTGAGTTTTTCTCAACTGGTGTTTGTGAAAGAAAGATGGGAGAGAAGAGTTGGGGGGAGGGAGGATTAAAGAGAGGAGTGGACAGGTGGGCAGGGACGAGGGGTGGCAAGCAGGCACCTCGAGATACTAATTACTCAAATGATAAACGTGGACATAGCACATGGCCGTCTGCTGGTCTAACTAACTGGGATGAGTGACAACACTTGTTCTTGTGCTCCTGTAATAACAAGCTCTTCCTTGCAAGGCAGCATCCACCAGCTCCCAAGGGGGCAGGTGCTCACAGGACTCTATGCCTGCCTTCCCGCAGCTACTTCTCTCACGTGCTCCCTTAGAAAGTGAGCAAAGTGCCAGCTGCCCCCTCCCCTGGCTCTCAAGATGCTCTCGAGATGCTCTGCGGCCCTCTCAGGCTCCCGTGTTCCTGCCTGTCAAATGGACGCTATGTCCTTTCTTGGACAATAGAATGGATTTAAGAGAATGATGCCTCAGTGATCCCCTCCAGTTGACCCCCCCCCCCCAGTGGTAGGGGTAGAGCTTTGGAGTACTTCTCCAGGAAGGAGCTGGTGTCTGCAGAAACTGGAGGGAGGGACCCACTGTGAACACAGGCTTGGCCTCCCCAGGAGCCTGAGAGGGTGTAGGGAAGGACCAGGGTCCAGTGCCCATGTGTGACTCACAGATGCATCCAGAAACATGGAAACTGCAGCTTAACAACCTGGCTTCCCTCTGGTACTCTCTTGAGACAAGGGGACAGAGAAGCCTTCTGATCAGCCCTGTGGCACTGAGTCCCACTGTTCCACTGCTCCTTCCCTCTCTCCACACAGCCCACGGCACATATCCAAGTCACTGCTCCGTGCACTGAAGTGGAGACCTGCTTCGTGCTTGGGACCAGCCCTGGGTACCCGGGACCTAGAAGCATGGGCAGCATGTGGAGGAGTTGGGGCGGGGCGGTTCTTGGCCCTCTCCCAAAATTCAAAATAACACCACTACCCTCTGCAAATCCTGTCTAATCTATTTTGAAAAACAAGTCCTCAAGCCAAATTTGGCATGTGCCAAGCTGCCTGGCACTTGGAAATAAAGAAGGAACTTATTCCAGGGTATCCTGTGGCTTCTTCTTTGTGCCAAAGAACTGAGGGAGGGGTAGGCTCGGTCATGCTGGGCCCTTCAAATGGACAAAGCTGCTGGGCACTCAGAATGTGGCATCGTGTCAGCCAAAGGCCACACTGTCCAAAGGACAGCAGGAGTTGGGTGACACTGACAGGACAGTCCACTACATAAAAGCCACTAGTGCAGATCACAGGCACCAAACTCCCATTCCAACCCTCCCACAGCTAATATGCTGTGTGCCCTTAGGCAGGCCACCACCTCTGATCTACAGGCAACTACCTGAACACGGCCACGAAGATGCGGGCTAGGAAAGGAAGCCAACTGAGCCTCAGTCTTGTTTATAACCTTTACAGCACTAAATCCAGTCTCCCGGTAGGCCGTAAAGGCTCTACAAGCCAGCCCCTTCCGGCTTCCTCCTGCAAGTCTGTAAGCTTCAAACTCAGTTGACCTCAGTCTGACTCCCAGGCTGCCCCACACATCAATCTCTGCTGAACGGCCCAGCGCCCACTGCTTGGCCAGCCTGAGGACAGCCTGCATTCTACCCATGCTCCTTCCTTCCTGCGGGGCATATCACCTTCTTCCAATTCTTCGTTTACAAGTCTGTCTCCTCATCTACACTACACAAAGGACAAGGATCATGTCAAGTTCATCTCTCACTCAACAGACATTTGCCAGCTGTCTACTACTCTGTGTCTGTCAGGTGTATGACAGAGAAGAGGTCGGTGCTCCCAGCGCTCAATGCCAACACAGGTGGGCCTGGCCAGCTGTGGTCACAAAGAGTAGGCACCGGAAGCTGACCTGGGTTCCCCTATGACTATCTTCAATGCAGAAGGCTAAAGAATATAGAAAAGAGGAAACTGAAACCATACACCACCCCCACTCACTGGGCACTTTACCATGTTCCGTGTAGGCACTGTTCTCAGCACTTTAGTTAATCCTCAAATTAACTCCCTGGCAAAAGCTTTTATTCCTCTGACTTCACAGATGAAAATAAAAAGTAGTGCCCAGAGAAGCTAGGAAACTTGTGCCAGGTCACACAGCCAGTGACAGAGCTTACTTACCCAAGACCTCAGGTCCGCCTGATCATTTCCTATCCTTTGGCTTCACACCACTTGACTTAAACACCCTCGTGGTGAGCACCTCTGAGTGTCTTCGATGCTTACTGAAAAGGAGGAAATGATGCCCTGCTCCCTCAAAGCTGTAAACGGCATGATGTTGGTCCCCGCTGCCCAGGTATCCTTCTAGAAGTTCTTGCTCACCTTTCTACCCCATTGCAAGTGAGCACCACATCATACCAACCCTCCAACTGAGTCTTAGGAGGTCAGGGATGACACATCAGATTGCTGACCATTCAAGAGGCTGGCTGCTTGGCAGGTAGGGTCACCAAGGCCACCATGATACAGAGCTTGTCAACCACTGGGCTTCTTCCCTTCATGGGAGACAGAAGGCAGTAGTGTCCCGGGATCTTCTCCCACCTACCACAATCACACGCTCTTTCACATTCCCCTATCAAGCCTTTTCTTCCTCAAAATCCAACTGTGCCTATTGCCTGTGTAAACTCCCAAGCTCACTGCTTCTCTTCCTTTCTCCTGCCAACTCCCTGCTCCCACCAAGACAACGGACCCCAGGGATTTGGTACATGCCCTTCCTGTGGAGTGACGTGTTGCCCATACCTCTTCTCCTTTCTACTCCCAATCTAAATCACGTCTTCCAGGAAATGCTCCTGACAAACCCTGTTCCACTCTGATCTCACCTTCCATTTACATTTCTCAGGCACCTACGACCCTCCGTGCACTTGCATTGGCTGGAGCCATTTTTGACCCATTCATTCATTTGACCAACAGTGACTAAGAGCCAACACCTATGCACTGGGCATTTATTGTGCACCTCCTATGTGCCGAGTAGCTGCACTGGGCAGTGATACCAGATCCCTGTGCTTAGCCTGGGCACTCTCCCAAGAGCTGTCTCCCCTCTGTCCCACCTAGCCCCTAACAATCACATTCAATTTTCACTTTACCAAGGTGTCTTGCATTATTATGTCATTTTATCTGCACAGCACCTCTATAAAGTAGGATGAACTCTCCCAAGAGGCTTTTCCTTTGGAAAGATGGGAACACTGAGCCCCAGGAAAGGGAAGAGACCGTGTACAGCCATCAGCTTCTTACCAGCCAGGTCATTCACAACATTTAGCTCCCCAGGCCAGTGGCCTGTGGCTAGGGTCAAAGAGAGCTAGATGGGACCAAAGACGTGACCCACTTCTCACCTACTGTGTCTGCTGGTGCACACTGGGAAAGAAAGAAAAGCAGACATGAGAACAGAAGGTATTTGGAGCTAATGCGTATCTAGAAGGCTCCAACATGATCACCCTGGTGCTACTCGCATGTAACAAGCTCAGTCAGTATCTAGTTGTCAAATGAATAAAGAACTTACTAGAGAAGCAAGCAGCAGGAGGTAACAATAACTGAGCCAACAATAACTGCTGTGTATTGAGTCCACATCAAGACGCCATGTGTATACGCACCAATTTCTCAAGTTGATTGCTATTGTTATATATTGCAAATACATATGAATTAAAAGAATAATTTTGGCAAAAAATGTGTCAGGCATTGTTCTAGCTGCAACATATTTAATCTTCATGACGCCTTTTTGAGATGGTTGGTATCTATCTGTTGAAGATGAGGCAACTGAGCTCGTAGACAGAATGGCAAGATGCAAACAGAACCTGGGCAGACTAGTTCCAGAGCTGGGCCCTGACCACGGCAGTTAGGCCCCATCCCAGGCCACGGCCACCTGGGACGCTGCCAGGTTCTAGTTACAAACACACTGGCCAGGCGGTCTGCTGAGTGCTGACTGAGCTCACACTCCTGCCCCAGCTCCAAGGTTCTGCAGGAGTCACTGCGGGGGAATAAAATCCAACCTGTGGGGATGTGTCGCAACAGCGCACAGATTTCAGGAGTCTTCTTCAGGGTCCACCTCCCAGAGGCTACCCACAGGCCTGTCCCCACCTGGGCTCGTCCTTCTTTCAGGCTGTGACTGCCGAGTAGACTGGGGAAGAGTCAGCACCAGGGATTTTAGAGGGAAGAGGATGGAAATTTTTAGTATCTCAAAGGCTGAAGTAGATGGTAGAGTTGAGGAGGGTAGAATAGTGTTTATCCCTGGGGACAAAGATATGCTGAACAGATTTATAAATAGGATGAAGAAAGGGGCCTCTGTGAATAACCCCTTTATGGGACGGGATGGGAAGGGAGGGGCCGGGCAACAGGAAACTTCGGCTCTGGCTACTTTTTGGCCCCACTGGAGAGGCAAGAATCTTCTCATCAATGAGACAAAGGAGAGAGAGCCCAAAACCCAGAGAACTTAGACACAACCTCGGAGGCTGAGTTTCTCTGACAAAATCTTAACCAGGACAGGTAGGATTCAGAAAGAACAATTCGAAGTAGAGAAGCTACCCCAGAAGTCACAAACGCTGAAGGTTCGGGGTCTACAAACGCTGATTTGGAAGTGCCTAGTTCTACATGACTTGAAGCCAAGAGTTTACTTAACTATCCACAGAATTCAGTTAATATACATATGTATATTTCTTTTTCTTCTTTTTGGTGGTACTGGGAATTGAATCCAAGGCCTTCTCTCTGAGCCCATTTTTTATTTTTGATTTTGAGACAAAGTCTCAATAAATCACAAAGTTGCCCAGGCTGAGCTTGAATATATGAACCTCCTGCCTCAGTCTCTCAGAATGCTGGGATTACAGGCCTGTGCCACCGGGCTTGGCTAGTTCAGCCATTTATTAAAAGGCTATCATGCCACCTGCCTAAATCTTTGTCCTTTGGCATAAGGACTACGTCAGGATAAAGGAGACCAGATGACGCCTGGAGTTATTTAGAAGAGATTTAGAAATGCAATATTTGCTCAGAGCCCTAAGCAACTAACAGGCAGGAGCCACCTCCGTGCTGTGCCTCAGTTACTACAACTGTAGGTAGTCAGATACAAATATTTGGTTTGTCTCAGAGCTCCTGAGAGACAGGAGGACAGGCCTCATGCTGATTGCGGAGGTGACACACATGCACAGTTATCTGTGAGTTAGATCGCTGAGGTCAGCCTGTGGAAGACAAGGGACAGAAAAAAATGTTCTCCTTGGGTGGGAGTGTGGCTGCCTGAAAGCACATTTCCCATGCAGCAGGCCCTGGGTTCAAATTCCAGCACAGTAGGAGTGGGAGGTGGCAAGGGCAGTGGGAGGGGAACATTCTTCTCAAGGTAAGCAACACTGAAATGCAGATTTTGCTCAAAGGCAGAGAGAGAATCTCTAAGAATAAGGTAGCAGCTAGCTCCTCCATTTTCCTGAGAGGTCAGGGGTTCCCTGAATGCAGAGCTGTTGGTGCTAAAATGAGGAAAGTCACCCTGTTAAAGGACCTGCAGCTAAGTACATCTAGTATGCCAAGGAACCCATCGGCACCACATGAAATCTCCACGCTCAAAAGTAAGGAGGGCTCAGGCCCTAAGGTCTGGAGACCAAGAGTCTGGCTGCCTGTCCTGTGGCACTGTGCCCAAGACCCTGCCAGGCTGGTCGGGCAAATCAGCTTCTATCCGGAGGACGAGAATCTGCATAACTACTGTAAGTGCTCAGGGCCTTGCACCCTGAGAAAGTTCCCCTCTAGTAGAGGAGACTGAGAGAGCAGACCCTGAGGAAGCCACACAGCAGGACTCTACCCTGGCTGTTCCCATGGTCCCTTAGTCCTCCAAGGATCTTAGTAGCTCGGCAGAACAGGGATCGAGGGACAGGCACAAGGAGGAGCAGTAACAGCTACTTCCAGGCTACCGACGCCAAGCACAGCTGGGCAGCCATCTATGCACAGACCCTATGCTGACAGTGAGCCTAGCCTGGCCTGCCAGGGCCCCACCAGGAGGCCAGCACAATGAGTCACACGCCCCTGGCCTGTGTCCACTTAATTTTCTCCTAAGCTGCTGCGTGAGGCAGGCTCCGCACACTCGACGTGTCCAGTCCTGCTGTGGCCGACTTTCCCTGCAGCTGAGGGCAGCTCCAATTCCACGCCCCCTTCTGCCTGCTGAAACCAAGCCGGGCTCCGACTATGCCTGTGCAGACCAGTGGGCACAAGTGGGAGAAATAAGGCATAAAACTCCAGATGGATAAGGCTTCTCCCTCCTGCCTCAGCCAACTTAGTCACTTCCTCACTCACAATTATTCTACCAGTGTCCGTGATGAGAAAGCAGTGGTTTAAAAACCAACAAAAGAAAACAGAGGTGATGGAGACACAAGCCCAACACCCCAGGAGGGGCAGAAGGGCGGGAGATGCACAGCATTCTACGCGTGGCAGCTCATGCTGTCCCCACCCACCCACACCACAGAGACATGGGGACAAAGGGGGCAAGAGAGAAGAGCCAAAAGCCTGGTTAGTTCGTCACAGGTGCTCTGTGCAAGACTCAGGCTTTACTTCAACCAGGACGCATTTCTAGCCAATAATGTGGGCTGCCCAATGGCTAAACATCAAACTACAAGGCCAGGACATGTGACTAAACCCCTTTTCCTTGATTGGTTCGCTCGTTCACTGACTCATTCACTCATTCCGTACGTGCTTCACGAGGAACTGCTGTGTTCCAGCCCGCAGCTAGGAGCTGGGTTTCAGGAGCAAGCTCAGACCCTCCGCAGTATCGGCCCACCGCATCACCCTACTCCGCTCTATCCTTGTCAAAGCTCAGACGAGAGCCACCCAGGCAGAAGCTGGCTCTCACACAGAAGCCTCTGTAGCTTGAAGTCCGGACAAAGCTGCTCCTTGGGTCTCTGCCTCGGCCCGCCTCTCCCGCCACCCTCTGCTCACATGCTTGGGTCACAAGGCCAAGCTCTCAGCAAAAGAAGTAGTTCAAGGATGTACCAGGCGGGAGCCCAGCAAGGCAGAAATATGCCACTGTGTTGAGTCAGCTGCGTACCTTCTTCCCCCGCTCAGAGCCTACTGAGCAGAGCCCAGGCTTCCCAGGTGCCCAGCGCCCACCTCCTCTCCTTGTCAGAGGCCTAGAGCCTCCTAGGTACCCTCCATTTATTTCTTCTCTGTTTCCTCCCCAAGGCCCACAGGAGCTGTCTCACGGCTCCAGTGGCCACCACGTGGACAGGCAAAGGGACTAGCCTGTGAATGAAAGGAACTAGGCTGTGGTGCAGGGAGGTGAGCGTTGAGGCCTCTGGGCCCTTCTTGGAAGCCTCCTGGCCTTCGTCCTCTGGCCCACTTAGGCCTAGGCGCGCACCGGAGCTCCCGGTTAATTGGCACCTGGTAAGTCGGCTTCCTTCTCTGCCCTGGCGGGCTGTTGTGCCTAATTGTCTCACTGCAGATTTCCATCTCAGATCTTCATGGGCAGATGGGCAAGCAGCTGAGCCAGGCCACAGGGGACCCCAAGCTCCCGGGGAGGAGCCACATCCAGCTGGTTCTCCAGCCCCAGGGCCTCAGGGGGCCCCTCCTCAAGGGCAAGAGACAGCCTCGGCCTCCAAAAGGGAAAAATACAAGAGCGGGCCTAAGCCAAGACCCAGGTCCCCTCCACTCCCTCCCTGCTTGCTCCTGTTCCCAGGAAAGGACAGAGTGGCTACTGGAGAGTGGGACTTCCTCTCCGGGTAAAGCCTGTCCTCTGACTCACTGTTGGGGCGAGAGTGGCTGCTCACTGTTGTCTAGGTACAACAACTTCGTCATCCTGAAAATTAGGGCTGGAGCCCAGTACTTCCCGATGATCCCACTGCGTTGTTACTAGGTCCTAGATCGCTATGGACAGGTGACTCTAAACAATAGCTCCCATGTACTGAGTACCTGCTATATTCCAGGCACTATGCTGAGCTCTTTATTTATTTATTTATTAAGTCATTTAAGGGCTGAAGGAATTGTTCAGCTGCTAAAGCATTTGCCTAGCAAGCTCAGGGCCCTGGTTCAATTCCCCAGCACCACATAAAGCTGGGTATGGTGGTGCATGCCTGTCATCCCAGCACTTGGGAGGCTGAGGCAGGAGGATTGTCCTGAGTCCTGTGTAGTCTGGTTTACACCAGTGAGTTCAGGACCAGCCTGGGCTGCAGAGCAAGACTCTGTCTCAAAAAAAGAAAGAAAGAAAGAAAGAAAGAAAGAAAGAAAGAAAGAAAGAAAGAAAGAAAGAAAAGAAAAGAAAGAAAGAGGAAAAGGAAAAAAGAAATGAAATCATTTAATACTCATAGTAACCCTAGTAAGGCACAGTCACCTGTAATCCTAGCATTTGGGAGGCTAAGGCAAGAGAATCACAAGTTTGAGTCTTGACTGGGCAATTCAGTGAGATCATATTTCAAAATCAGAAATAAAAAAGAAATCAGATGGGCTGGAGGAATGGCTCAATGGTTAAAGTACTTGCCTACCAAGCACTAATACCCGAGTTCAATTCCCTAGCACCATGTAAGGTGGGCGTGGTAGCACATGCCTGTAATCCCAGCACTCAGGAGGCTGAGGCAGGAGGACTGCTGTGAGTCTAAGGCCAGCCTAGGCTCCACAGTGAGTTCAAGACCAACCTGGGTGACAGAGCAAGACCCTGACTCAAAAAAGCAGCAGCAGCAGCAGCAGCAGCAGAAGAAGAAGAAGAAGAAGAGGAGGAAGAAATCAGATATGATGGTGCACGCCTGTAACTGTTCAATTAGGGAGACTGAGGCAGGAGGATTTCCATGAGATCGAGGCCAACCTGGGCTACATAGTAAGTTCAGGACCAGACTAGATTACAGAGTGAAATCTTGTCTCAAAAAAGGAAGGAAGGAAGGAAGGAGGGAAGGAAGAGAAAGAAAGAAAGAAAGAAAGAAAGAAAGAAAGAAAGAAAGGAAGAAAGAAAGGAAGGAAGGAAGAAAGGATGAAGCTATAGCTCAGTGTGAAGACTAGGGTCACATTACTGGGAGAAAAAAATGTAATATCCTTATAAGGTAGATAGAGCAGAGAAACTGAGGCAGAGAGATAACCTGCTAACTTGTCTGAGGCCAAACAATGAAAAGGTGATGAAATCACAATCTACACCCAAGCAAGCTGACTTTAAAGCTTCACCCTTGGTCTCTATGCTAGACTAGGGTGTGGGTGTGTGCATGCACATGCTTTGTAAACTATAAATATTATGCAAATATAGTTATTATTAGGTCCCTGGTAGCAGAAAAGGCCAGGGCATGGGTATAGCAGATAATCAGAAAAGCTTTGTCTCTGAGCCCTAATCTAATTAAATACAACTGAACAATATTTCAGAGCTATTTGGGAAAGTTATTTTGGATGTCTTGGGATTTGGCTAAGACTTGAAGAGAGATACAGCAATACAAGGACTATTTCTAGGACCCCCAGCCAGTCATTTGAGACCCCACCTCACCAACCCACAGAGAGGCCTGAACAGATAGGAGTTGCCACCCATTTTTCAAGGGGTCTCAGACTCTACCATGTCACTTTCCAGAGAAGGAGGCTTCTTTCCAGAGCAAGAGATCACTTACTGTGAAATCAAAGAAGCAAGATATAATTAGAGATAATAACTAATAGCTAATTGGCCAGTAATGAATTAATGGGTCTAGGCAGTGAGTATCAAGGCTGTTAATACCCCCAGAAGAGAGACAACCAGACATCATGTGCCTCCTGGTAGACACACACAAGGACAAGGTCTTGCCCCAGATCACCAAATAAATAAATTAAAAGAAACTGAATTTGATCAAAGTCCTAAATCTAACCACATCTGAAGAAAATACAGGGACAATGGAACAAGCTAAATGACACAACACAGATGCAACTGGTCAGATCCAGAAGTTGTAAAAACTCCCTGGGACAAAGGAGCCAGTTCCTCAACAAAACTATGTAGAGAAAAAAGAAGAATAACAGAGGACAAGAGTGACTTAGGAGCTATTAATAGTCACACCCAGCGGTGCAGGCTTATAATTTCAGCACTCTGGGAGGCTGAGGCAAGAGGATTCCAAGTTCAAGAACAGCACGAGCAACTTACAGAGACCCTGTCTCAAAATCAAAAATAAAACTGAGCTGAGGACATAGCTCAGTGTGAAGGCCCTGAGCCTAACCCCTAGTAGCACAAGAAAAAGAGAGAGAGAGAGAGAGAGAGAGAGAGAGAGAAAGAGAGAGAGAGCTATAACAACCAGTCACAATGTAAAGACCTTTTTTGAATCTGAAGATTCAAATTAAAAAGAAAATGGGAGAAGTTTTTATAGATGATAACCAGGAAAATATAAGCACGAATAGGATTTGACTATATTAAGGAATTATTAGTTTTGTGTAAGTACAGTAACAATACTTTGTTTTTTCTTTAGTGTCCTTAGATGAAATGATAAACTGTGTAGGGTCTTCTTCAAAATAACCAGACAGAACTGGGAATACCTAAAATAAGATTGGTCATGAGACTACTTCAAAGAGACTGACACTTGGGAAAATGAGGATCACATTATTCTCTCTAAACTTATATATGCTTAAAATTTTCTATGATGATAAAAATTTAATATAAATCAGATCCTCCGTGATCTACTATGGCCATGGTGCTTTTGGAAGCTGGCCAGCCAACTGGCCCTGGCTCTGGGGCTCCCACTCTGGACAGCACGTAGGAAGAGGCCCCAGGCTACTTTCCTTTTCCAGCACCATGGCTGTCACAAGTCACACCCTGCTTTCTTTCTACAACTCCACCCACTAAGGCCTTTGACTGAAGTCAAGTTGGAACCACATCAGAGACAGCAGCCCTCCCAAATGCCCACCATGTTGTCTCCTGAGACAAAATCCAACACTCCTCCTCCCCTGGACCACCAAGCTCTAGGAGCACCTCCTGCCCCAGAGGGACCCCAGCACTCTGCACTTGGGGTCTGAAAACAGAACTAGCTTCTGAGAAAAGCGGCACCTGCAGAAGCTGGACCCAACGCTTTATTGCCCCTCTGCCCCCAGAAGGGCCAGAAGGAAGGGGGAAGGCAGAAGTTGCAAGAAGGACAGGACCATATGAGACAAGCCCACAGCCCAGCCCAGCCTGGACATCCAGGCTGCAGCCAGCCCCACCTTGGGCAAACACTGCTATTTCCCGGGCTGCTCCCACGCTTCACACTTCCTGGTGCTACTGATCACGGAGCTCTGGGACAGCAGAGGAGAAGATTCTGGAGCAAAGGAGACCCAGGAAGAAGGAAGCAAAGAAATCTAAGGAAGCGGAGGGACATGCATGTCTGGAGGGACACTCTGGAACGGTGGAAATACAAGAGTATCAGACCTGGCATATTTGAGCTCCATTGCTGAGTACAGTGAGCAGAAAAAGAGAGAGAATTCAACAGGAGGGAGAGAGGAAATGTGGAGGGGTAGGGTTAGACAGGTGTCTGGAATGTAAACTGAGTCAATGATCAAGTCAGCTGACTGCCCACCTTGTCCCCACAGCCCCACACCTCCCTTACCAGCCTCGTTTGCTCCAAGGGTTCCTGCTCTTACCAGCCCAGGAGTGTGCAGAGCGAGGGCACCGATGCAGCTCATGCAAACAGTCCCTTTCCTTCCTCCTTGCTGCTTGGTCTGTCTGGGAAAAGACAAGTGCACTAATCCACCTGCTTTCTGAGGGGCGGAGTGCCAGGTGAGACTCCACCCCAGATCATGTAGCCAATCAAAGGAGCCTGTCCAAACCCCACCCTTCTGGGGCACACTACTGCAGGGGACACAGAGTTAACTTAGCATTCAACCAAGGTGCTTTTCCATATTCATGCCCATGTTGGCAGTCACAAGATGACCAAGGCACAGCTGCCTCTGGGCCACGTCTGCCTCCACCTCCTCACCCTCACCAAGCTTCAGGGACCATAAGGCCTGAGATTTTCTCTGAATCAACCACCCCCGGGCCAGAGTGAGCTGGGATGGGTCCTTCCCACTCTCTTCAGACCCTGAGGAAATGGGCCAGCAAGTCAAGGGACCTTGCAACTAATCCTGGTAGCATTCCTGTCCCTGAAACTCAAATCCTGTCCTTGGCACTTGCTAGCTGCGTGACCTCAGGCAAGCCATTGAACGCCTGGGAGCTGCAGTTATAAGGTCACCGTGACCCTTTCCCCCGCAGCCTGCATCTCCAGAGTCTTGGGAGCTTGCATGGAAGGAACAGCGCTCGAGGCGCTCAGTAGCAAGGACGCTCTATAAACATGGGGTATCATTATCATAAACCAGAGTTCCTGCCCCACCTTGGAAGGAGGAGGCAGGTTTCTGTGAGGCTCCACAAGGCCCCTACTGAATAAGGATAAGGCAAATGGTACACCATGCCAGAGAACATCAGACCCCCAGGTCCTGGGCACCCTGTCCAGGACAGCCAGAGGCCCTCCCACCTCCATCAAGAGAAAAAGGAAACTTGGCCGTTGAACAGAGTGAGAAAGAAGGGAAGGAAGGGATGTGGGCAGGGGAAGGATGATGCCCTGGGATTTGTATTTGTGGGTTGCCTGATGTCTCTCTAACACTCGGGAGCTTGGCCAAAGCAGGCGGCACGGAGGAGCAGGCAGGTCACACCCCCGTGGCGTTCATTACTTCCCCAGGGAGGAAGCTGTGGGCAGAAGCTTCCCTGTAGAATGAGAGCTCAAACCCAGGACCCCCGGGGATCTCTGCCTCTCCTAAAAATAATAACCATACCAATAATAATCCCTGACATTTGCATGACTTTCAGATACTTGCATTTTTCATTGAAGTTTCACGTAAGTCCAAGGAGGACTGTCTCCCTGTTCCTCAACTGATACGAACAGCAGAGGCCCATACAAGAGAGTAAATTATCAGAACTTTCACATCCTGATGGACAAGCCAAAGTCAGGACAAGAACCCAGACCTTCCCTCCCTCTGAGCCCAGCTCTCACATTTCTCAGACACCCAAAGCTCAGCCAGCAAGAGAGGTGGTAAACCTGTAGTAGCTCAGCTCTGGAGGAGCTTCCGGACCGTCTCAACAGCTCTTCTAAAGATGTCTTCTTTTTGGTGGTTACACAGAGTTAGGATCCACTTCTGAAGTGGGCATCATTCTAGGCTTTCACTGGTAACAAACTCCCCTCTAATAAAAAAAATGTTGGTCTAGGGGTGCAGCTCGGTGCAAGAATGCTTGCCTAGCCTGAGCAAAGCTCTGGCTTTGATCCCAACACTGCAAAAACAGAACAAACCAGAAGCAAGCAATGTTTAATCATTTCCCTCCTGATTATTGACAAGGCTTCCTAGTCGGCTGATTTAACACGTACAGTCTCCCTGAGGTTGTAGGATCTTAAGAGCTCCAGCCATGGACCATTTCTCTCCAAGTCTTGAGCACGAAAGGCAAAAAATAATGTAATGGTAAGAAAGACCGTCCTGTCTGGAGAACCTTCCCCGGGGAAGATGGAGCAGACGCATAGCACCACCGGATCACACTTCGCCTTGTGCCCAAAAAAGTTGTCCAAGGTGAATACACTTTCAGGCAAGACAGTCAGCAGCTAGCACGGCTAACCCCACCTCAGAGGGAGCAGGGGGGCAAAAGAAGGGGGGAAGCAAGGCCTCCCTTGAATCCTACTCAACCACAGTTCAAATCTCTGTGTCAAGAGAAGGCACTGACTCTCCCCACAACTTTTCTACTCAGCTGTCAAGTGCATTCGAGTTCCCCAATAAGATCACCACCATGGTGGATTTTGGACCTACCATTCTGAACTTGGTCTTTCCATAAAGATTAAATAAATAACAATCGTACATGAGGTGTTATCAAAATATACAGTGAATGTTAAAGTGGTTAAAACTTTATTATAAAAATAAAACTAATTATAATAAAAGATACATTGCCATTAGTCCCCCTCAAATACCCACCTTGGCTTTGAGCACACTTAGCCCACTAGTCTTGCCACTTTCTGAAGCAGTTCTGAAAATCCCTTGTGTGAGAGTCTTTATGAGGTATGATCAAAAATTTAGTGAATGCCACTGCCAATTCAAGGAAAAGACATGCTCACAGAAAGATCGCAGCATGCCTTCATCCACCTTATTCACAGGATCCAGCAAGTGCCACTTCTGGTTCTTCCCCAAAGTCAAAAAGACCATGATAGGTAAACATTTTGAGTCAATTCAGGATATCAAGGCAGCTATCATGATGCAGCCAAAGACACTCACAATAAAGGGAATTCCAGGACTGCTTTAGAAAGTCACAAGATACTAAAAAGAATAATTTTGGAAAAAGAAAGAAAATTGGATTAAGTGTGTTAAAAAGAAAGAGGTGTATTTTGAGGAGGATTCATAGTAATCCATCTTTAGAACATTTTTTAAAAATTTAACATTTACTGTATTTTTCAATCATCCCTATATATTTATGAGGAGCAAAATGTATATCAATCTATGTACATGTTGTGGAATGAGCAAATCAAGGCATATCTGTCACCTTGTGGCCTTATAATCTCTTTGTGGCCAACACATTTAAATCCATTCATCTAACAATTTTGAAACCAAGAGTACATTACCATTAACTTAGATCACTGTGGTGTGCAAGATCTCCATCACTTAGCCTTCCTTTCTAACTGAAAATGACCCAAGTCTCCCAACCCTCTCCCCCTCTGTGATTTGGCTTTGATGAGGTCACCTACCCAGGAAATGGACACAGGCACCTACAGTGACAGAGGATGGCTCTCTTCCCTGGGCTCTCAAGGGCTAACCAACAGAAGACACCCCCAACTCCACTCAAAGCCAGGCCAGAAGAGCAGGATGGGGATGGCAGCTGGACAGAAGAGCATTTAATTTGGCCTCCACCCAGGACTTGCAGACAACTCCACTCACTGAGTAGACACCCAGGCTGTGCCCCTTGGTCTAAGCCCCTCCTTTCCTTCCCCAGCAAAGAAAAGCTGTTGTGTTTATTTAGATTGGGAATGTTCCCAATAAAAGTGTCAAGTATTTGAATGTTATGGATTACCTGCCATGCACTGCTAGGAGATGGGGCCTGGTCAGGAGGGGTGGATTATGGCTATGAGGTGGATTAGAGGTGTGTGGTAAATTATAGATTACAGGCATTCCTTCAACACCACTCCTAAAGCCTCTGCTTTGCCAGTCCCCTGCCACTCAACCCCATTACCTTTATGACCTACAAACAATTCTGTCAGGTCACCATTAAGAGGTGCCTCTAAACATATTCCAGGACAAATGCTCCTGCATGTTAGGGTAGCTCAATGTAAACTTCCCCTTATGTCACAAGGAACCTTCTAAAGGGTCCTGCCCCTGACGCTGCATTTGGTTCTCTATGCCCTACCCCTCACC